>JASCQY010000072.1:7286408-7297522 GCA_030264315.1 Sardinella tawilis | reverse complement strand
TGCCGAGCTCCCCCTACCGCATTTGGCTAGGTAAATGCAACGCCAACGCAAAAGAGTTGCTGAGCGCCTCTTTAAGTTAAGACGTGTAAAATGGTAAAATGTAGTTGAGGTTGATATTTTTACTTATTACCAATGTAAGTACATTGTTATAACAGATTGGAATACTGATTTTTGTGGTCTGGAGGTTACATTGTTTTCCCAAATCAGGGGTGGTTTCTGATATGGTCAAAGTGGGCAATCACCACTTTGGTGGGCAGGCATCATAGGGGGTGGGTGGTGGCTATCATGGGCATTCACCAAAAAAAAGGCAGCTGTATCAGCTGCCCCAAATTTGCGGAAATATCTTTCTTCCACACCTGGGAGGGTACATTTATAAATGCCCAATAGAGACCCTTAAGCCTGTATCTGCATGGATTAGGCACCACATCTTCTCGGCCTTCTAGTCAGAGAGCACAGTCACTTAACATCAACACATCAGATGAGAAGTTAATTTCAGACCAGTGACCTCAGAGAAACATACACATACACACGCACAGAGAGAGAGAGTGAGAGAGAGAGAGAGAGAGAGAGAGAGAGAGAGAGAGAGAGAGAGAGAGAGGCACTGAAGCGACAGTGACTATTCCTGGCAAACTTTGAATATTCTCCTCACACGATTGAACTCCTGATGAAGTCCCTAAGATTAAGATATGACATGCATTTATTATCCAGGGCACTGAAATTCACAGGGTCACAGACACTGCAAAATTTTCCGATAACCCCATGAAATACTCATTTAACTTTTTTTTGTCTGTAGGAACTCTGTTATATTGTTATTTGAGATATTTCTCAGCCCTGAATAATATATCAAAATAAGATCACTTGAAAGGAAACTTTTCACTTGTGAATAAAATTACATTTTGAAGTGAACTAAAAGATGTGACTTGAGCACTACTCTATCAATAATTCCACTGAAACATATAGGATCTTGTACCACTGAAATTTTGTTTTGAACAAAAAATTCTCTTTTGATTCTCGCCTCCGTCAAGCATAGAGAGTGAAATTAATGCTGAATATCTGTGAATAATTTCATACACAGTGTCTGATAAAGCCTTTATTTTCTGCCTCACATGCTTTTTAGATTAGATTTACTTGGGGGTCACCCAAGAATAGGCCTCGTGGTTTAAAGCTATGCCTCATCTCCTCTCTGTCAGCCTCAGTGTGTGAATCCTCTTTTACATTGCCCCGGGAAAAAAGATTTTTTTAAATTTCATTTTATTTTATTTATTTATTTATGTGTTTATTTTGCCTTAGCTGTAATGTAGAGTACCAATTAGCCGACTGGTGCACTATATCAGGGTACAGTTACAGGGGATCGCTCACTGTTTAATGTACAGGTATGCTGCTTATAGACCATTTCAGGTTCTAGTTCCAAAGCTGGTCCCCCAGGACTTCCTGTTTAACATTCTATATGTTAATCATATGTACAGTCATTGATGTTAATGTAACAGGAAGTAGTTGGGGACCAAGATAGAATGTTCAAGAATTGTTGTGTCCAGCTATGGAATTAGAACCTGAAATGCTCTATAACCACAACTGCCGTTCCCTGTGCCCCACAACATTCCTCTGAAGGACTGTAAAATAAATGAGCAAATTCTGGTTTGGTCGCAAAAAAACAAAACAAAAACAAAAACAGAACAAAACAAAAGAAAAAGAGACAAAAACATAACTTGGTTACACTTTACTTGAGGCTTTCAACTGATATAAACCTGTCATAAACATGCGTCATAAACATGAATAACACTTTTTTAATGCTCTGTTTTTGTAATGTACAGTTGTCAGGAGGACAAAAACCGAAAGACAGTTAATGACATTAATATGCCAAAAATGTGTGGAAAGCACCTTAAAAGAACCTTATTTTTCCACAGAGCATAGCATTCATTTTGGATTACTGGACTACAAGCTACAGGATGGGTTTCCTTCATGGTGCAAATTGTGCCAGATGCTTCCGGATTGACTGATATCACCAAGCTCAACCCTGCTTTGATGTAAGCTGTTTATGAGATGTCAAACTGCAAACTGTTCTTTCTTAATGGGCCGGTTTGGTTTCAGTGAGCAGAGGCAGACAGAAGATGGGGAGGAAGGAAAGAAATAATAAAAACCACAAGCCTTGCCTGTGCTGCAGCACAAGGGAGTGAAATGATGTCCTCGTTACACTGATGAAGGTAGACATGTTGGCGATCACGCCAGAATTGTTATGAGCTCCTTATGTTGTTAATGTTAGATGAAGACATTACCCATTTCAACCAGTCCTGCCAGGGAGGACTGTGTGTGTGTGTGTGTGTGTATGTGTGTGTGTGTGTACTAGTGTGTGTGTGTGCACGCATGTGTGTGTGTGTGTGTGAGAGAGAAAGCTGGAAGTCTTCTGTAACCATAGTGACAGGAAGAACAAGATCAGATTGTTTATTACACTGTGTACATGCCTCTTGAGCCAAAAGTCCGAAACTCTCTCAGATCAGCTGTCCCCGCATATCTGAATCTGCCAAGAAGGAGCTCTGGGTCATTATCTGCACTCACTAGATCAATCCATAATGCCGGCTGCTTCTAGAACACTCTTCTGAAGAAGCTGTGAGGCAAAATAGGTATGAACATTTCTTTAACCATCTGTCAGACACTCGCCCTTCATTATAGCTGTCCCTTTCTTTCTCTGTCTCTCTCTTTATCACACACACACACACACACACACACACACACACACACACACACACACACACACACTCACAAAACATTGCTGTTCTTAGTGATTCTGCTTGCCAAGGCTTGGCATTAATTTATGCCAAATCCTATGCTACTCATCCACGTTCAATAGCCCGTGACAGATAAGAGAGGAGTCACATTGTCAGTTTGTGTTTAAGACGTTGTAATTTTTAAACTCTCTTCATAAGTCTGTGAAAAGTCATTTTCAATCACACAACTTTAGAGTCTGTGCCGCAGAGTCTTATTATCATTGAGAGGTAGATGTGCACAGTAGGTTTACTATTGTGCTAAGCAGCAATCAAAGTCTGTGTTCATGCTTTTTGCTATGGCGTTATGCACTGATTTCTTCATTCCTTCACAGTAGTGACACACACAAAACTTTAACTTTCGTAACAAGGTCACTGGCATTCTCAGCTGTAACCCAGTGAATACTGTGACAGTATTGAGTTGTGCCAATAACACCCATAGCTGTGATATGTATGTGCGATACGCCATGATCCCTTGTGTAAATTCTTAGAAAATATTGGCTTGAAATCTCCAGCCTTTTCACACATTCAGGTTCATCCTTATTCTTCTCGATTTTCAATCTTTTTTTTTTTTTTTTTTTCTTCGGGAGCAAACTGGTAAGCAGCTGCTATGGTTACTGGACTGAAGTGTGTAAGTCTGCAGTACCTCGAGTTCTGATCTGTGGTTGGACCCCCTTGCAAATCTGATTTTTTTTTCTTTTTTTTTTCTTTTTCAGTCAGCAGTCTGTGGTGAAGTGCACTATGTTTTATGCCTCACCTGGAACAAGTGCTACTAAATGATGCATTTCTTCCAATAATGCATTCTTAGAAGCCCTTGTTACAGCTACACACACACAGTCTTTCGGTGAGAACTGCAAACAGGCAGCACATTTGAGGCCTGGCCTGAAAACTTGAAACTGGCTCTTCAGCAGAGAGGACTGAACATCCAAAATGTTTGACTCAGATGAGGACAGATAAAATATTTAATATTAAATTTAATAGGAACTGGGCTCAGAAAGGTGTATTCTTTCCATTTCCACTTTTTTAACATGATAAATACACACACTATCTCTCCAATGTAAACACCTCCTACATGTCATATAAAGCATCAGTTTATTTATGACTAAACTCAATCTACTCACTGTGCTATTTGTGTGCTCTTTATTCAGGGATATAATGTGGCATTTGTGTAATATGCTGTAAATCGATGTGAATGTTACCTTTACGAAGTTATGCAAATTACTGTACATTAGTGTGATGTAGTGCATGTCTGTAGTATGAAAATGTCATTTGCATGAATCTTCTAAAAACTGAACTGTCAAGTAATGCACAACAAATTTAAGGGAAAAACCGACTGTAAAACTCCATATTTTATATTGTACGATGGAGAATGATGGAGATGATCAAGATATTATCAAACACACACACACACACACACACACACAGGATGTATATGACAAATCCCCTCTCCATATACTGTAAACAGTGTCAGTAGAGCACATACTGTACAAGTAACGTGTGCACTGTGCAGTGACAACAGTTGTGTTGCCTGGCTTGCTGAGGAAAGACATTTGCACATTTCCTAATAAAGCACGGTTTAGCTGAGTAGATTAATTTACACATGGTTTGCTGTGAGGAAGTGCTGAATAGCAGGAAATTTGTCGAGGGATTTTAGACTGTACAAAGAGCCAACAGATTTCACTTCTCCCAATGCAATGCTTCATTACCAACAGTACTTTATTACAACAACCAAAGCAATTGATAATAGCTTCTCTCGGAAAAAAACCTCTGACAACACCCAATCTGAATTATACCCCTAAAACATGTGCATCAATTGTTTGTGTGCGTGTGTGTGTCTGTGTGTGTGTGTGTGTGTGTGTGTGTGTGTGTGTGTGCGTGTGTGTGTGTGTGTGTGTGCCATAGGTCCTAGTTTTTCTCATCCATGTGATGGCCATCTTCTCTGCCTCTCCCAGTTCACTTGATTTGGTTTTACTCTTAATTTCATATTGCATCTCTTCCTCGAGTGCCTGACACTGACTTCATAGCTTTTAGGCAAAATGAAAAATAGAAATTTTCTTACAGTGATCTTGCTCCATTGGTAGCCGAATGAGGTAGCCTACATTCAAAAGCACTGACATTATCATAATGAGATCCTGCTGTCTTGTTTTCACCTGTTTCAAAACATGAACTGACATCTGATTAAATTCTTCCACAAGCTGATATAACGTTGGTTACCTTGAACAAGTAAACATAGTTTTGGTTAGCCTATGTGTAGCAGTTTGCCCTTGTTGTTTTGTCAATATTGTCGCTGCACTTAGCAGCTTCCTGTAATAAAAGTAGCACCAAATTAGGAGAAAGGGGAGACATCAAAGCAGCCAGCTCCCCTTCTTTTTCTGTGTGTGTGTGTGCATGCGGGGTGTGCGCATGTGTGTGTGTGTGTGTGTGTGCGTGTGTGTGTGTGTGCATGCGGGGTGTGCGCATGTGTGTGTGTGTGTGTGTGTGTGTGTGTGTGTGCATGCAGGGTGTGCGCATGTGTGTGTGTGTGCGTGTGTGCTGTGTGTGTGTGTGTGTGCGCGTGCGCATGTGTGTGTGTGTGTGTGTGTGTGTGAGTGTGTGTGTGTGTGTATGTATGCGTGTGCTTACAAAAGAGGGGCCCCCACATTAGCACATGTTCATTTGACCCAAATGGGCTGTTTTTCATGACCCAGTTTTTAGGCTTGATCCTCAAGGGTTTGCCCCCTTGCTTGTGCTCGGCGTCTACACTGGCACACCCCTTTGATGTGCACACCATTGATTGCACTGATACAAACAGTGTAGGTTGACCGATGCCACAGATCTGCATCTAGCTGTCTGATGTCTCCTCAACCCTCTTGTCTGTCTACAAATAGAAAACTATTTAAAGGCCTTGTCTTTTTCTTTCTCCATAATTTCCCACTTCAAAGCGACAAGAAAACATCCTTCTGTGAAACACACAGGGAGGGCAGCATTAGAATATTTTTGCTATCAGTGTTTTTGTAGACTCTGTGTTTATCAGCTTAGCCTTCATGTATGCGTGTACGGCTCTGCTTGAGGTCTTGGGGGGTGTATGAAGAAGTGTATGTGTTTGTCTTGGAGTAAGACAGGGAGAGATAGAGAGAGAGAGAGAGAGAGAGAGAGAGACTGCATATCTCTGTGGTGCTATCTCTCTCTCTCTCTCTCTCTCTCTCGCCTGCAAAAAATCCTCGAGGGTTTACCGGGCTAGTCATGGCTGCTTAATATTTGAAGTGAATACGATTCCGCCCATGCAGAATGAAGACATTGTCATTTTTTCTCCCTCCTGTTCCTCCTCCTCTCCTCTCTGCCCACAACAATACAGCCAAGGCTGCAAAGCCTGCCTGATCTCTCAAAGGTCACCTGTCTGTTTCCCATCTTCAGGTAATGGGGTTGACAGACCACGACTTCGCCCATGGCCTGAGGGACTGTAAATGGTCTCCACCCAACCCAACCCCCCACCATTACAAGCACGCACACACACACACACACATGCACACACCTTCCCCGTGTTTCAGCCACAGGGCCAAGGGTAGCTCCTCAAAGCCCTGCATTAGTTGTGGCTGTAATAAGATTCACCAGGGCGCAATTCAATTGTTCACTGCAGTAACTGTGGACATGGTTGGCACCGTGTTCCAAGAAGGTAGGTCTTTAAGAACAAGGGAATTGATTGATTTGGAGATTGGGAAGAAAGGTGGAGTGCGTGCGTGTGTGTGTGTGTGTGTTAGTGTTTGTGTTGGGTGTGTTTGTGTGTGTGTGTGTGTGTGTGGGGAAGGGGGCAAAGAAAAGAGTGCATCAAATCCTCTACTTTCCTAGGGTGCTTAAACACATCAAGGGAAATTCAGTCTGAGCCACAGTTTGAATAAAAAAGTGGAGCGCACATTAAAATGATCAGTGCAACACAAAGAAATCACAGGAGTTCACAGATGAATGCAATAATTTAGCCATGCATGCTTGTGTGTCAGGATTCATGCATGTGTCTGTGTGTGTGTGTGTGTGTGTATATTTATGTGTGTGTGTGTGTGCGTGTGTGTGTGTGTGGGCAATTGTTTTCATCAGAGATTAGCAGGGCTATTATGATGGCAAAGGGGGAAAAGGGGTCCCTGAAAGATTTGACTAATCAAGCGCTTTCATGGGTAGGGGTTCCAAACAGCAGGAATGTCACCAACAGGGCAAAATTACTGCCTGCCGCGAATGGGCAATAATGCCCCCGTTTCACCACTGGCACAGCTTTGTTTGTTGATGCCCAGAGGCTTCAAATAGCCAATTAGTGGTGCTGCCATTATTTCGGCTATTTTTCCCCGCCTTTCTTCTTCTTCTATTTCTTCTTTCTTTTTTTTCTTTCTCTCTCTTTTTTTTTTTTTTGTTAAGCTCGCTGCATGTACATCTTGAAATTAGGCAGAAAATGACATTACCGTGTCTTGGCCATGTCTTTGAGTGTGACGGTGAACATATTTTGTGCTGCAGCTGCCATGGTTCCTGTTTGTGCATGCACACACACACACACACACACACTCACGATCACAGGGGACTAGAGCTCTCTCTTTCTCTCTCTCTCTCTTATATTATACACACTCACACACACACACACACACACACACACACACACACACACACACACACAAAGCGTGACCATAACCTTGCGTGTTTGTTAGCTGATAACCATGCAATTTCATTTCACACACAGGCTCAAGTTCACACAGACTCGTGCCACCTAGACAGCAAGACCGGAAATGAAGTATATGATTATGGTGATTGTAATGATGGGTATGGCGCCGGTGACAATGATGATAATTGCCTGCGAAACCATCGCCAAATCTAAAGTTGATGGAGACGGGCAACTGGGGTTTGGACTTGGGGGAAGAGGGGGGGGGGGTGTATGGGTATGGGTTTGGGGAGGGGGAGTGGACATCAAGTCACATTTGGGCTTTCGCGCGCGTGGCCGAATTGAAAGGGCAGCTCCAGTAAGTCGATTCGGAGCACAATAAGAAGTGTAGGTACTTTGTATCTGGTGACCTTTTGGAAGTGACTCCCCCTGCTTTCTCACTCGCCACCGGCTGTCGGTTCCACTGATCAGCTACATTACACAGCCACATGCTGCTCCACTCCAGTCCCCCAAGCCAGATGAAATCATACTTGTATGTGGATTCATTTCTTCTCTGTGGAAGAAGTCTCTCTCTCTCTCTCTCTCTCTCTCTCTCTCTCTCTTTCAATCTGCTCTCTCTCTCTTTTTATAGTTTCTCTAGGTCTTTCTTTCTCCCTCCATCCCTCCTCCCTTTTTTCTCTCCTATTTCTTTTTTTCTCTATCTCACCCTCCCTCCCTCTCTCTCTCCTCTCCCTTCACTGTTTCTTTTCTTCTGTCTCTCTGGAGATTTAACTCTCCTAGGATTCACACTGAATTGGCCTGGACAGAACAATAGGCAGGACAGGTCTGTTCAATCCTATTAAAGCCACAGAGCGCTGAGGTCCGTTTACGCTCGTTCATTTGAATGGTCATGTTTGTTTTTGTTCTCCTCCTCAGATGAACTTTTAGGCCGTCAGAAAAGGTTATGGAGACTTAATATAGAGTGACTCTATATCAGGGGTGTTTTCAATAGACCAGGCTTAGTAGTGAGGATCCGTTTTCATTAAGAGGAAGAGCAGGGATTGGTACACTGGATAGTCCTGCATTCAGCCCTGTGACGTATATATACTAACCCTTGGCTTTCTGTCACTGAGAGAATGAGTCTTTGAATTGATTTGTGGAAACAACAACAACAACAACAAAAATAGACTCACATCACTTGCAACAGAGTAGTGATAGACCATCTGTAGATTGCATATAGAGTGAAATGATCCCTTGCAGCTGATAACATAATAACAGCCAATAATGCAATAGTCCTTGCTTTAGACTAGGGGACTGCAAAATCTGAAAGAAAAAAAATGATAAATGTGTTAGTTCATTTTTTATTTACTGATTGGCTAATTACTGTAAGCATTTACAGTATGTTTATAAGTACCTTACAAGCACATTGTAAACAGTAATATGCAACATGTTAACTGTTAACTTACAGTATACAGTATGATTGTAAGTGACTTACAAGCTGCTAGCGTAACGAATGCCAGCTAGCCTAGCTGCGCGTGTGGAATGTTAGTAAAGCTTCACTCCCGACACTTCAAGAACACCCCTGGTCAGTTGACTGGGAGCCTGGGCTATGGCGTTAGCCTCCCGATCCAAGTTGTTGTGAGGTTGCGGGTTCGAGTCCAGGTGAGTGCAGGGCTGAACTAGCGCAGAGGACCTCGGTTGCAGTGGTGCTGTGAACCCGGACGGGAGTGAAGTTTAGGGGGGAGAGTGTAATGGATGCTAGCTAGCCTAGCTGCACGTGCGGAGCATTAGTAAAGCTTCACTCCTGACATTTCAGGAATGCCCCTGGTCAGTTGACTGGGAGTCTGGGCTTTTCAGTCGACTGGCTAGGGCATTCGCCTCCCAGTCCGAGTTGTTGTGTTGTTGTGAGGTTGTGGGTTCGAGTCTGGGCAAGGACAGGGCTGAACTAGCGCAGATGACCTTGGTTACACTTGTTAACACTTACAAGCACCTTGTTCATGTTTACTAATGTTATCAAAAGATGACTAACTGTTAGTAATGCATTATTACATGTTAATAACACACTGTTAACAGCTTGTTGACACATTATTCTAAAGCCTTACCAATTTTGGATTTGATGTTGCATACTGTAGCCTTCTTGGTTGTAACATGCCAATGACATGCGAGGGACTCAACCAATTTTGTTTTAGCTTATCATTTAATCCAGATTTTGTAAATAAACCATAGATAATATTATAAATTTAGCTACTAGCAATAGCCTTTTTGTTCCTTCCCCATGATTACCCTGCTCAACTTTCCCCCCAAAAGACAGGGGGTGAGCAGGTACATACCCCATGCACATTGTTCAGTGCTATACTGTACAACTATGTCGGGAAAGATGATCATCTTTTAGGGCTTCTGAGAAAAGGTATTTTACATGATCATGTACATTAATACACATTATCAGAAAGCATATTGACAATTATATTAAGTGCCTTTATTACATTAAAAAGACAACATTATTTGCTGCTACAGCGTATTTTATATGTTCTAAGTTTAGCTTAGTTGTGAAACTGTAGACAAACCTTCAAAGTCAATAGGTTTGTAAGATAACCTATAACACTTCAACCCACAACATCAGAACACTGCTGGACTTGAAACTGCATGTTGCATGTTGCATGTAACGTGGTCAAAACCTTCATCTTGTGAATCCCCCAGGGATTCTGCATGAGCTCTGCAACCCCACTTTAAAATAAAGTTTATTTGAACCAGGCATAGCTGCCTTCTCTTGTGGTGTGCTTTCACATCTTCAGCACTACACTAACTTGGATTAAATTAACCTTTGCTGAGGCTTCACTAGCTTGCGGTAGGCTATAGTACTGAAATTTAAGTAGACGTACAGTAGGCAGGGGTTCTCAACAGTGTTTCTTCACTTCACCAAGTGTCATGTCCTTCTCCATTTACGTATAGGGATGTATGGAACACATTTGCACAATGCTACCAAAGATCATTGAATGCTCCGCTTTTACCCCCTGTGACGCCACCACACGAAAGGGAACAACGAAAACACTTCCCTACATCACAATAATGCTTAAGATAAACATTTGGTTAATTAGAGAAACATGCTCCACTGGAAGATAGGATTTACATAAGAATTAAGATACCTTGGATCTGCCTGATGCATTTGGCAAGAAACATTTGTATGCAGAGGCCACGTTTAAAGACGACAACAGAGAGGAATAAATTCTGGCATCACCCATTAACTGTTAATGTGTGTCTGTAGATGAAGGTTTACAGGGCATCCTAAATCCGCATAGGCTACACCTTTCGGAGATTATCCCAAACCTACACTCATCAGTTTGCTCCATAAAAACAGAGAGGGGGGATGAAGGTTTGTGTGTGAGCAGTTTAGTGAGAGGGGGGTTTGCCACGTGCCTGTCCCAGTATCAAAGAGCTGTGGAGAAGCCGGAGGCTGATAGGTTGGTAAACCTCTGTGACTTACAGATGAGCAGGTGGCCTTTTAAAATCGCCACAGGGAAGGAAAAATAAATCTGTCTACAGCAAGAAAGAGGGGCCTAGAGAGGGAGATAGAGAAAGAGTGAGAGTCTGTGTCTGTGTGTGTGTGTGTGTGTGTGTGAGAGAGAGAGAGAGAGAGAGAGAGAGACAGAGAAAGAGAGAGAGAGGGAGAGAGAGAGAGAGAGAGACAGAGAGAGAGGGAGAGAGAGAGAGAGAGAGAGAGAGAGAGAGAGAGGGAGAGAGAGAGAGAAAGACGGGCTGTCCAT
>JASCQY010000072.1:7181530-7191840 GCA_030264315.1 Sardinella tawilis | reverse complement strand
TGCTTTACTGGGACTGTTTATTTGCGCTATAAGTCATGCCGAGACAATTGTTGCCACAATAATTGCTTTATGGTATATCCATAGAGTTGCATTGCGTTGCATATGGCATTAGGGCTTTGAGAGGGTGCTTGCAAAACGCATGAGGGAGAAGACATTTGGAGGTCGAACATTTCATTTCCCTTCTCCTCCTCCCTTTTAGTCAGAGGAGATTACTTTGCTCTGAATAGCATGAAGTAAAAAGTTTTTTTTTTTTTTTTGAGAGGGGGAGGGATGATAACGATTGTAAGACCCTTTCTACGATGTGCTGTGCGCAACTCTTTGACATATCTCGCTAGACGTTGGAAACCGCTGTTAATTTGAGACAGATGTGAATTTAATTGCAAGTCAGTAATGGCAACGTGTAGTCTGTTCTCAATGCATTTTTCATGTGGAATAATAAACGACCGAGCAGACGGTGATAGACGTTTTACATATTGAGATATTTGTGCGTGCGCGTGTCTGTGCGTGCGTGTGTGTGTGTGTGTGTGTGAGTGGGGTTGGGGGGGGTACACCACACTCTCCTGTTGCCCATATAGCTCCAGCACTCATATCAAATCACCTGTGCTTGTCAGAGCTCTCGAAGCATAAACGGAAAGCGATCCGCTCTCACAATGCTGTAGGTTGCTGACAAGCCCCTAATGTGCTCTTTTGAATATGTCCCCCATTTAGAGCCATTGTCATACATCGCTCTCTTTTTTTCTTTTCTCTTTTTTTCTCTTTTGGCGCATAGGTATTCGTGTCACTTCTGTCACTGAATGCCTTGAATAACGCTCTGAGTATTAAATAAACCTGCACCTTCAATTTACCAACCTCTCCTCACCAGCAGCCGCATCATCTCTGAAATGGAAACGCACATTTTCAAATTGCTACACATACGCGTGCGTGCGCACACATATACACACACACACACGCACACACACACACACACACGCAATGCATTGGTATTGCTGCTGCGTGCGCTATTAAGGTTCCATCAAAGGGAAGTGGAGCATCTCCAGTCATTTAGCTTGCATTTTGTCCCCCTCTGTTCAGCGAGCACTGCAAGTCAGACACGAGGTTTGTGCTCTCTGCCACCGCGAGAGGAGAGAGCGAGAGAGAGCGAGAGAGAGAGCGAGAGAGAGAGCGAGAGAGAGCGAGAGAGAGCGAGAGAGAGAGAGAGAGAGGAAGAGGGAAGGAGAGGGAGAGAGTGGCAGAGTCATATTATTTTTACTGCAACATCAGAGGGTTCCGATAAGCAAGACGAGGACGGGCTGTCATGCTTGCCAGCTGTAAGTAGCTGTCAGAGCTAGCATTAGTAGCAGTGAATGCTTCATCTGCCTGGTGCCTCTGCCTGAGCTGTGATTTGTCACCGAGGCACATTTAACTAACCACACAAACCCTGGATTTTTCCTCTCCGGTTCAGGGCTCTCTCTCTCTCTCTCTCCCTCCCTCTCTCTCTCTCTCTCTCTCTCTCTCTCTCTCTGAGTGGAGCAGACTCCACTTTTCCCTCCCCTCCTTCCTTCCTTCCTCTACCCTTTTTCTTGTTGTTTTTACTGATGGCCCCAGACACAGAGCCCCATCTTGTAGTTGAGAAACCAAAATGGCTGCTGATATGACCTGGAGTACCACTCAATTAGCACTGCGCCGGTGATCAAAAACATCCAGAGTCATGCCTACAGTAGTGGCCTGCCACTGTCGCCGTTTCCATGGTGGTTCTTTAATAGGGTCCCCTAATTGCCACCATGGCCTGCCTTTCCCTGTTTCTCTCCGATACAGCAAACACAAGGCGGCGGTGACATTCTCAATCAGTTTTTACCATTCCTCGTAATTCATTAAAATTGTTCACATTTTCTCGCCTGGAACACATGGCCTCAGTTAAGTCAAACTGGAGATGTTTTGGTGATTTTTATATATATTTAATTTTATTTTATTTCTTGCACTTTCTCTCTCTGATTTTGTATGTGGTAGTAGCTTGCCAGCTCGTGAGGGTTATTGGCCAGGAGTTCTCAGCCACAAAGAACTGCCTTTTTTTTCCGAGACACTGCAGGGGCTCTGGAGAACCTTTTCACCTGTCATCATCTAGCCACCTAATTGGTCGGTCCGGCAGGGAAGAGATTCGATATTGTACAGTGTGCTCAGGGCAGGTGGATTCCGATTTGCATCACAATGAGAAGAAGCCTTTGGCTTGTGTATCCTGCTACTTGTGCATTTGGAGGGAGAAAGAGCATTGTGATTCATGACTTAATGCCTGCATACTCTATTTCAAGGTACTGGTAAAAGTGAATTTTGTTAAGTGTTTTTTTTTTTCCTGGTCAAACATAATGAAAGGTAGAGCTGAGAAGAGAGAGGGAGAGAGAGAAAATAGAGAGAGGGAGAGAAACTAACTTGTGTTGTACACAGTCAGTGCTGGGCACTCACCTCTTGTCATGAAAAGAAATTTTTGCTGACCAGAGGGACTGGCTTCTGTTAAAGCTGCACCCAAGTTATTTAAAGACCTATCGTGCAGCTGTCGTCGTCATTGCTGCTGCTGTTGTTGTTATTTTTTCTTTTTTCTCCCATGGACTGTAGAAAATCGTTTTAAAGTGTGAGGCAGTCTCTACGGACCGAAAAAGCCGAAATGGAGGCCGTCTGGGCTGGGAGATGTAAGAAACGAGTGTCGGACCCCCCTCTGGCCCAAGCAGGCGCGCTGAAGCCTGTGCTGCTCCCCGTGTGATACCGAGATGAGGGCTTGAAGCAACAGGAGGTCCAGCTCTCACCCGTTGGCAGCGTGTACTGTAGGCTATGCCTTCCTGTTTGGAGACATCATGCTGAAGATCTGGGCTACAAATAAAAATAAAAACACAACAAAAAAAAGCACCCCCCGCCCAAAAAAAAAAAAAAAAAAAAAAAAAAAACAGGAGTTGACAAGAAGGGGAAAAGACTAAACAGAAGTGTGGCACACAAGACAGACCCTGAATATCTCAACAGGATGACATATCCATATACTGTAGATGGTTTCAGTTCATTCAGTTATCTCTCTCTTTTTTTTTTTTTTGCGTTTCAATAGTTTGATATGAAAAGCATTGGAAAACCCCTTGAACATCGGTCAGGTGTTGACATACCCTTCATCATCATCTCTCAGATTCTCAGGACTTCATGTGACAGCAAACCTTATTACCCCGACAGTCTTTTTAGTGGAGTGTCTGCATGCTCCAATCTCCCAACACCACTGTCACCTGCCTCCCTCCTCCTCTCCCTCTTGAGCCCCTTTTGCCCCTAAGCTTTTCTCCCCTAGGTGAGGATGGTCATATATATTTGAACCTCCTCTTTTTTT
Source organism: Sardinella tawilis (assembly GCA_030264315.1). Taxonomy (NCBI): domain Eukaryota; kingdom Metazoa; phylum Chordata; class Actinopteri; order Clupeiformes; family Clupeidae; genus Sardinella; species Sardinella tawilis. The sequence goes on along the minus strand of JASCQY010000072.1, from coordinate 7,188,509 downwards.
TTCCACCCCCAGAAATCGCCTTATTGGTGGGAGTTAGCAGCACAGTTGCCATAAATTACCCATCATTGATGTGACAGCTGTGTGCAAAGAAAATAAATTGTGTCTCGCCACCAAAAAATGTTGCTGTCTGTTCAGAGCACTGAGATAAACCTATCCCAGAGGGTTAGGAAGCACGGAAGGAAGATGGAAATATGGAAAAAGAGAGAGAGACTGTGAGAGGAAGAGAGAAAGGGGGATGTGGGGGGAGGAGGGAGGGTATGTGAAGAAGAGATAAATAAAATTCCAGACATTCTCAGAGCAGCCACCTTGTTATCAGACTCTGTCTTGTCCTCTTTCCCAATTTGTGGTGAGGTGTTATTAGCAGGCTAACACCACTGTCCCACCTCGTCTTGATGCCTGTCAGTGCCAGGCACATGTCATCCCCAACAAGCCAGAGCGCGGCGGCTAGTTGTGCAGCTCTCGTGTATCATACGCTCTCAAATGGCTCATACAAATCTCATACTTTCTCTCCCTGGATGTAATGTAATTGGGTGTGCCATGCCTGGCTGTCTTTGTGCACGAGACAAGCAACAGTGATAATGTAGCACTGGCAGCCAGAGAACGCAAGTTGAAGCTGAAGTGAATTATTTCCCTGCGTGTTTGTTTTGTATTGCTTGTTTGTTTTTGTTTGTGTTTCTCTTTTTATTCATTTCTAAGTCATACTTAACCTTGATGTTGATGGAATTGGTGCTATTGAATTGAACTACAATACAAATTTGATTTGTTTGAATATCGACGGGTGAAATTACCCTCTCTGCAATAGGCAATTTAAATGTAATTTTCTGTTGCCCCTAAAACACCATTCAAAGGTAAATCACCACCCCTGAATGTCTTCAGAAGCAGATATTACGCTGCAATTTAGTTATGCCATGCGCACAGTCGGACACATTAGATGCATCTGCTTTTAAAACAACGAGTGGCTCGTCGTCCGCCTCACTCGCCACTCTGCCCGGGATTATTTCCTTGGGGGCGCCTCCGCCAAGTGGCCAAAGAGCAGGAGTTTGCAATGGAAGTGGCATCCGTGCAAATTCAAGTGGACGTTCAGCCGTAATCCTGCAAGTGGAGTGGTACATGTAGTGTGGCTCATGCTGCCTGTATGGCAAATCTTATGTCTTTTATTTATTTGTTTACAAGCAACTTATATTTGTCAATTTCTTCGGGGCCGAGCCTCCCCTAGATGGAGACATCATGGTTAAGTGCCTTGCTCAAGGGTAAAATGGTGGCAATCAGTGAATTGAACCCACTACTTTTGACCCTCTGTTTCTGTGAAGAAAGTTGCGCTGCTCCGGCAAGTGAGACATTGGATCGGAGTGCTTCAAAGCCCTGATAAAAGCACACCGCCATGGGCTCGACTTTGCATATTGATTACAATATTGTTTGTTTGTCTGGCTGTGTCACTTCCTTGGAGATGTGTCCGTAAGACACGACCCAGATTTCTTATCTAGCCAGTGCCCATCACAGAGTCTGGAATTGGTTTCGGATGAACAGCGCGGGGACCGATAATGCTTTCTTCAGTGGTCAGGCATCGTAATGTACAAATATTAGACGCCACAGTCTCGGCGCACGTAATCCCGAAAGCGTAGCGCTGGGTAGGTTGTCTTTCGCCGCCCTTATCGTCGCACAACAAAGCCAGCGTCCGGGGAGCCACTCTCTGACTCCTGTCGGATGGGCCAACTTTGATCTCCGGATTTGGGACAGGACACCTAGGAGGTGGCGCCTTTTGAGTAATAAAAGATGGGCTTTTTCTAATTTGTATTCAAGGCTGGCGGCGGCGGTCAGGGGGCCCGAGATGCCAGTCGCCCGCGTGAGATCAGGAGAGAGCCCAAAAGGAACTGAGAGGTAGAGGTAGGGGGTGGATGGAGAGAGGGAGAAGAGAAAGGAGGGGAGGTGGAGAAAGAGAAAGAGAGAGCGAGCGAGAGAGAGAGAAGGGAAAAAAAAAGAAAAGGAGAAAGGGAAAATGAAGGGATTAATCAGAATTCAGTTCAAGCACAAATCAGGTTTCTTCAGCTGCTGGAGCCTGATGCCTTAAATATGTATTCAAGTCTGCTTTAGGGAGGGGAAGGGAGGAGAGGCAAGGGGATGGGGGAGCGAAAGGGGGGGGGGGGTGTCGGGTTGGATGGGGGAGGCGGCGGCGGCAGCTTCAGAGGGAGAAGGCAACATCAGATTCCTCGCTTTGTCTTTTATTTCCAGACAGGCTTTACTCTTATCGCGTGAAGTCCCAGCACTGTTTTCCTTTCATGTCGCCTAACCTCTGTGTCTCCATCACTTGCTCAGACAGTCATATGGCTGCTGCTCCTTGTTTTCCACTGTTTTGTTAAAACAGGTTTTGTCTATGATAACTACCCTGTCATGCGATTGGAACGTGCTCGCACAAAAAGACAAGACGTTTTGCCATCGTTTTTCTCCATGGTTTGTGCGACAAAAAAAAAACGAGGTTAAGAAGACGTGTGTTTGTCGTGGCTGTATCGGATTGCCTGTTCCGCATGCATCAAAAGACGCTATCACGCAGGGTGCCCAGTGTGTAGTCTGGCAGGGCCTATCTCCTATGGAAGCAGGGGTTGATATGTAAGCACAACAGAGAGATTGTCACAGAGAGAGAGAGAGACACAGAGAGATTACTTCACCAGTGTCTCCTTGTCATCCTGCAAACAGTCTTCCCTTAGCCTGCCTGCTGAGTCCTAAGTACAAATCAGCAGTACAAGGTGCCATTTTTTTTTTTCTTAAAGAATAATGTGAACCTAATTACGAGCTATTATTTATTGTGTGTGTGTGTGTGTGTGTGTGTGTGTGTGTGTGTGTGTGATGTTGGTGTCTTTCAGATGCGTTGAATAAGGCAGCTATTAGCATATTGTCCTAATAATGAGGGCCCGAACAGGTACTGCTTTGTCTCTAGCTTGTAAATGAATTTGTGTTATGTTTTTGTTTTTTTCCCCTTTTTCGTGTTCGTTTTCCCAAATGACCCTCTGATGTTGGCTAGGGGGAGAGTTAGGGGTGGGATGGGTGGCCCTTTGTCTCATTAATTAAACAGAAGAAGTCTTTTTGTTTTTTTTTAATTGCGCAGCCCTGACGAGCTCTCCTTTTACAGGAAGTTGGGTATTGTGGCAGGTGAAAACATGGCAAAGTGTCAGCTTTATCACCAACCTCCAGCACCTTTTCTGTCATGGTTCACCTACAATTAGAACGACAAGAAAACAGACTATTATTTTTAGTCTCCGTGCATGCCTCCCTTGTGCACTTTGCTTGTGGGGTAAACTGTTGCATAGTTTCAGTTTGTCGCTTTTGCGCTTTTGTCGAAATTGTGTGTTTGCCTCGATTGTTTCCCGACTTTTCTCTGCCTCACTATATTTAGCTCACAAGCCATTTACCTCCGTAACTAAGTTGAAATTGTTCTGTAGCTCAGCTATGAGGATAGCAGAACCTCTTGTTTCAACCCTAGGGATTGCCAGTAATTAGATAACGGATTAAAATGTTAATCTAAATTGTTTCTTGACTTCTCCCACCACCTCCTCCTCCTCTCTTTCTCCGCTCATCCTCGGCATCCATACCAAAGACTTAAGACATCCCATTCATTTCCTGACTCAGACTTGCGTACTGTAATCAATTCATTCCCAGTTAAAACTTACATCCGGCACGACATGCTGTGCTTGAATGTTAATGCCTGCCTCCGTGCCTGGGTTGGAAAATTGGCAGGATGTGCCTCGCCTTATGAGCGAGGAAAGGTAGCAACACTGACCTATATAGCACGTGTTTCCGTCAAGGTGCGTTAGCGTCACACTGGCATTTTCCAAGCAGTCGAGATGGCTGGAGGCCAGGCAGCATGCAGCATCATCTCTGTAGACGACACTGTGCTCCACTCTCCTCATTAGCCATTTTAAATGCTCCGCCCATTCACCAAAATACGAGGGAAAAAAGTCTGCCGTTTTTGAGGGTGCCTAAGTGGACTATTTAATCTGTGCAGTACAAAGCAAAAATCTTTAGGATTGGCAAATGGTCTTAACACCCCAACGGATGTAATTGGTCATTTGTTTCTGACCATGTAAAAGTGAGTCCTTGTCATCACATGCGAGGTCGTTGACCTTATTATTCAGACACAATTATGGAAATGTTCTGTTGTACACATCAAGCTCATTTTCAGATTAAGAAATGAAGTGTGTTCTCTGCAAAGAATGACCATCTTTGATATCCAAATCACTTCCCTATTTGCCTCAGGCAAAACATAATTTTTATGTCCCTTTGAAAGATATAGGATCCTCTCCAGAATAACAAGCTTCCGTTGCACTGCATACCTTTTTATTATCCATAATCTGTCGCATTCTTGTCATAATACTATTATTTAAGAAACTCTCACATCAAGAAATACCTTTCTGCGATTATTACTCCTCTGTAAACAGCGTGTTTACCATTGTATATTTTAGCACATACGTTATCCTCGCAGCACTAAAATAAAAAAATGGATCCAAATCGGAACAGGTTTTATTTACACTACAGCTAATTTGTCTTGCCTTTCGCTGCACAAGCCAGGCCTGACTTCCAGCCATGTGATGAATATAATGGAACAGAAATGGGATCGTAAAACTATCCTGCTGATGCACGCCTTTGCTTGCATATGGGTGTATCTCGGTCATTAATAAAACTCGAGATGGCTGCAGAAAACGAGGGCTGAGTCGTCAGTATCTCACCCTGCTGTGAGCCCCACTGGAAAAGCCCTGCTTAGGCTGGAGGTCCGCACAATGTCACTGGGGCCACTCGAGCGGCTTTGATATTCTCGGATTGATTAGCGTTCCGGTCTTAAAATGATTTGAACGGAGCGCTCTGCCTTATGTAATCTCGTTGGAAGGAAAGACTGGTGCCTGGATAGATATTGATTTCTTCACCATGGCCTGACTGGCTTCCTTTTCGTGCACCGCTGCTCCTACGGAAGTACAGTTTATTCAGGGGGCTGTTATAACCTGATTAAGAGTAGGTGGTATTTTGGTGTGATGAATTTGGATTTCAAATTGTGTTACATGATAAGCCCCTCTGAATGTGTCTCCATCATTTGGGAGATAAATTCATCATGAAAGCAATATCCATTCACCTGTGTCACCATTCAGATGGTTAATTCAGGCATAATTCAGTAAAAAAGATAATAAAAGACCCTCTCACATATAACAATATTACGAGCGAGAGCGACACAATAATAATAAATACAGTGAGTGAGAATTGTAGCGCCGTCCTCAATTGTTCATCTCATCACGGAGCACCAATTCTAACCTCTCTCTCTCTCCCTCTCTCTCTCTCTCTCTCTCTCTCTCTCCCTCTCTCTCTCTCTCTCTCGCACACTTGCGCACAGCTCAGCACAGCACAGCACACCATTCAAAAGCCCCCATGCAGCAGAGAGGGGTGGAGGACAAAGGAGGGAGAAGTGAGTGGGGGAGAGGAAGAGAAGCGAGTGAACAAGCGAACGAGCGTACGAGTGAACGAACGAACGAACAAGCGAGCGAGCGAGCGAGCGTGAGACTGGCACGCAGAAGGGAGCCCAGATCTGTATTCAGTTTGTTGCCAAGGAAATCAAAGTGCTGTGCTGCTGTCGCTAAAGGTTACAGAAGCCGGGTACAGGAGTGTCACTAGTGGTTCCAGGGGTAGGATTTGTTTGACACCACACTGTCGTTCCCCAGACTCTCAAGAAAAGAGAGAGAATATGAATAGAGAGAGAGAGAGAGAGAGAGAGAGAGGCAAGGTGGCAAGAAGTGTGGAGATTAAAAAAAAAACTGTACAGGGAAGATGAATGCCAAATTAAATCTGAAATATGCAGGCATCTGTTGAGCTGCCCTGGGACCCTCATTAGGGTTAAACCTTGCATGCGTCTGACTCTGCCACACCGCTCAAGTCTTTAGAAGGAACAGATCAAATCACATTTCAACTCCACAGCTCCAAGTTAGGTTTCCCCCAGTGCTGACCTATGTTCTTCAGTACCCATTGTGGTGGTAGAGTGGGTGTGGGAGGGTGGCTGGGTGGGGCACAACATCTATGGCAGGTATTGTAGTGATGCTCCCATGTAAGGGGAATGTGCTCTCACACACACACACACACACACACACACACTCTTATGGAGATCTGCAAGCAGCACACCACAGGGTTTGTCCTTCTCAACCCAGACGTTCCCTCACCACACACCCCTCTCCATGATCTCCATAATCCTCGCCATTCCTGACCTTCCTGTCTCTCCTCCTCCACCTTCCCATCATGCCCTCTGTTCTCATCCCCTCAGTCTTTTTCTTTTGGTTAGTATTCGCTCAGCATCTCTTCTCTCTCCTCTCTCTTCTCTCGTTCACCAAGGTACCGCTGGAAGGTAATTAAGAGATTGCTGGACGATACTTATCACCATAGATAAGTGCAATTGGCCCCTGTGATCCCTCTTTGCGACTCTCAGCAGGATATGATGAGGGAGCCCCCACCCCCCTCCACACACACACACACACACACACACACACAACCCCATTCCGTTATTAATCTTACCGGAATCAACCAGTCCAAACTTGCAGTATTTTCATTGTAGACAGATGTGCCAATTTGACTCAGGACCAGACTTGTGAGAAGAAGCTGCTTTAAAGGGTTTTTTTTTTCTTTTTCTTTTTTTTTTTTTTTTTGTTCAAGGCAGATGCCATTGATTTCAGGCAGCTTTCATCAGCAAAGCTTTTCGGGGGATGTTTTAATTTGAACATTTGACGCACATGAAGGTGCTTTTTGAAAGGTGCTTGGAATCCTATGATCTAGAAGTGATGAATGTCCAGGATATCTTTAAGCTTCCAGGGCTTGTCATCAATCCATGTTGGAATTTCAGGGAGCGCTCTCTAAAGCCTTGACCGGTGCTCGAGTAAATATTTGTTGTCCGGCCGCGAACACAGATCGCTCACCACACAGCACACACAACACAACACAACACAACACAACACAACAC
>JASCQY010000072.1:7051838-7062326 GCA_030264315.1 Sardinella tawilis | reverse complement strand
GGGGGGGGGGGGGGGGGGGGGGGGTACTGTCTGCAAGAAAAATAACAGAAAATCTTTCAACTTTCCAGCCAAGTCAAGAGCAAAAAGTCAAAGTAGCAAAAAAAAAAATAAATACATCAGAGGACGCCTGAAACTTCATCATTAGCCCACAAAAACATTTCTCTGCCCACCGCCAACAAGAGATATGTCACAAATAATCTAAAACAATCCCATCAGGCCTTGACAGTATTTGCTCACTCGGGCCTAGCAATGTGGTAATAAGCCATTGCCCACAGGGTGCTGGTCTTAATCTCTGTCTCAGACAAACAAGAGATTTGGAAACCACAGATCACAAGCCGATAAAGAGAGAAAAAAAAAACATATCTGAAGCACGGGACAGCTGCAAATGAAAAGCTCCACACTTCAAGCGATGACGTCATACGTAATTTCCTCATCGCGTGTTCGATTTTAACGTCCGTGGCATGTTTGCTAGGATGGAAAACAGATGTCTTTCCATCAGCAGAAACGAGATGAAAAGAAAAAAAATCATATGAAATCATAACATTTGCCAACCCTTATTCTGCCCTCGTGTTTCATCGCATGAAGAGCAGTTTCTATGGCTCCTTGAGATTGTGGCGTGGCGTCTGGTTCCGTGAAGTCAAGCTGGGCCATCATTTGTGGCAGTACTCACAGGGAAAGTATTCCTTTGAGGGGCGAGACAGTCGGCCGACATCTGGTGGGAGAAATGATGGGTGGCGGACATGCTAGGAAGATATGGCATGGGCAGACAAAGGGAGCTTTGCTGGAGACAGAAGTGGGGCAGCAGTGTCAAAAATCCCAGGAATGCTGAGGGAACACGGAATTCTGTGGCCTGTACAGGAAACTGAGGAAGCACGCAGGCTTCGCAAGTCTTGGGAGAAATGTCTTGGCCTACACGTAAAGTCCTAAGCCGTTTGCACACCTCTCAATATCAGTAACAGATGACCACAGGGCTTTTTTCTTTTTTTTTTTTTTTACAAGCCAGGGTGTTATTTACGGCAAGTACTGCTGTTATTAGCCAGCTTTATTGGGAGCCTGTGGATCAAGGCAACAAGGGAGTCATCACTCAAACCATAAATCAAATCATTCACAAATTTCTGTTGGAGGACGTCCCCAGTCTTCACAAATGTATTCACATAAGACTTGCATTTCAATGCTCCTCCACTTAGAGCCTTCCTTGTGTTACGTGCCTTCAAGAAAAGAGACACAGACACAAAGACAGACAAATAGACACACAGACAGACAAACAGACAGACAGACGGACAGACGGGAAAGGAATGAGCTCATCCCTGACGTCTGTGGGAAACCTGATAATTACTGACATCATTGTCTGCCTGTGCTTCTGGTATGAGGGTGAAAGGCCGCATTAAGAGGGCGTTACCGGCGGTCGAGCCGCGTGAATCACATCCTCACTTGCCGCTGACTAATCACCACGTTTCCACGGGAACTGCACCGTGGGTATGGTCTGGCACAGACGTCATCTCTCTTAGGTGCACTTAACACCTGATGGATGTGAACACTTCTTTATAAGGTCTCTGCAAATGGCTTTTTGCCCGTACACCAGAAGCCTAAAGAGATCCTTAGCAACAAAGCAAAGCAAATCTATTGCAATGAAATCTAAGCTGGATAGTTCTGCTCACAAAAAGCCCAGCTATTAAGACTCAAGGCAAAGCTCTGCTACATCAGAGCAGCACAACAGACACGGCGCTTTTATTTATTTATTTTTTTTTTTATTAAGAATGCTCCCGTGTCATGGCATAAAAATGTGCCCCAGGTTATTCACTCCAAGAGAAAACAAACCAAAGCACTTGGGAAATGTCTACAACCCTGTAGTACAGTGTACGGTTCTAAAACAAGAGAACATTGCAGATGAAGTGTCATGTGTGGGTGATGATGGGTGATGTATTAAAGTTGTAATTATTATTTCTTTCAATGCTGGTGAACAAACTCTGACAGGCCAGGAATATGTCATTACTACTCATCCCTTTCAAAGGACTTTCTGCAGTAGAATGCTTTTCCCCTTTTTTTTGAGAACCCTCGCCACTGCAGTGCTTTTCACATGTATGTCACAGATGAGACTACATGCTCAGTCTCGTTTCAGCCAACTTTCATCAAAGTCAGCCAGTGCTCGTTGCATAAGCCTCTGTGTGGACAACAAAATGAGGTCATGGATGGAAAGCTTGTGCTGACAAGCCTGTGTTTGCATGTAGCGCAGGTGTTGAATCAAGACTCTTTCAGACGACTTGTCAAGCACACGCATATACGTAGGGTCAGACTTACAGGTGAGCACATTTCATTGCCATTCATACCAGTCTAACTAAAATGTCTCCTTGTGTCAAAGTTAATTAGCCTGTCACAGAGCATTCCTTCAGGCAACTACTGTACCTAGGGCGGTCGAAACAGTTTGCCGTCTCAGAGTGGCTCACAGGGGTTGGTCTAAGAACGTTTTGACATCAATATTTTACTAATCATAGTCGAACTGTCTGTCTGGCAAAGCCTACTTTAGATCACCTGGCTTTACCTGTTTGGCGATTACTGAAACATGGAGAGAGAAATGTGTGCTTCCTGGAAGGTATTATAGCACAATGAAAAAAAAACAAATATCCATTTGTCATGTTAAAACTTGCTAGCACCCCCGCAGTGAAAGGTTAGCTGTTCAGGAGAATGCCAGCACAGAATGCTCGATGACTGCCAGAGTCAAGGGGAAGGGTGTGTATACAAAATAGCGAAACGGCACTTATATGGGCTGGAAATTTTATCCCGTGGACCATTCTGCTCAATAACGAGTATCAAGGCATCCATTTCGTAACCATCGTAATGACCAAATCGAGGGGGTGAGGGAGCAAGCCGCCTCGCCGAGCCAAAAGAAACCACAACATGTCCATGTAAAGGAGACGAGCAAACGGGAAGTGCTTCGGAGAGACTCGAGTTATAAGTTTTGATACTGAGCAGTGACATGCTGCAATAGGAATGTCGAGTGTCGAAACCGACTGCCGTAGATGAGAGCATATGGATCTCGTTAACCTGATTATGCCGTCTTTGGAGGCTTTTTAGCTTTGGAGTGTTTCGACTCTCGTTCAACTCAATAGGGAGCTCTTGTTAAACCTGCAAAAAGCCTTGTTGTTCAATTAAACTCTGCAGTGATAGGTATTTGCTTTATTCGCAGAGAGAATTACTTTATTAATGACAGCTGACCCAACATCCCTGTTCACCACCAAACTACACAGCCCTCTCCTGGGTAACCTTCTCCAGCTCAACTTGCATAGCTTGCCAAGTTATGATATACGTAGTCCTGCATCCCAGTCTATATCTATCGCCCGTACGCCAGTATTCATGTTCCCCCTCCCACACCCCCCCCCCCCCCCCCAAGGCCCACACTCCAGGCTCACATGCAGACATAAACACGTGTATACACAAATAGACGATAAGATGTAAACTTTGCACCAAGGCACTGTATCTTCAGATCTTTACGCAAGTGTTCACACACATGTACACTCTTTCTCACTTTCTGTCTCCCTCTAAAACACACACACACACACACACACACACACACACACAGAGAGTAGAATCTCATGAGCTCATTCACACATGATTTTCATCCACAAAGCATTTGTCTTACCCTTGACACAGTTAGGGGCATGTTGAAGTCCTTACCCCCCTGGAGTCTGAAGCCCCAGGGTGCCGGTCCATTGAGAGTGACACAATACATGCTAATGTCCTGCACAGGATATAGGGGAGAGGAGAGGAAAAGAGACACAAGAGACAGAGTGAGGCTGTTAGTGAGGCATGTCTTTGCTTTTTTTTTGCTTTTTCTCATCTCAAGGACCACTCAGCCTGTCCGGGACAGAGACATATTGCACCTTAAAACATCACATACTGTTCTCTCCAACCTAAACAGTTTTTCCTCAGAAATCCAAACTATACAAATCACACACATACACACAGACACACACACACACACACAGACACAATATTGGTCTATTAGGATTTTGCAACCTCACAATAAAAATGGCCATTTAATAACAGGATAAGTGTGCACGGCTCAGATTTTCAGTAGACTTCTAGTGCAAATTGTAAGCAATAGGCCTACATGTAATTTATGTCAAAATTGGCAAGGTTGGTATACAGTAGCCTATAGAGTGACTCAATAGCACAGTTATAAAGTCATTCTAAAGACAGAAACTGACATCCGAACAGTGGCCGACCTAATGTCACTGAAACATTCAGCATTGAAAAAAATACCTGCTCCCAGGGCGTAAAGGTTTTTCAACAAAACAAGAGCGCTGACAACCTGACAAGCTCTTCTCTGTGACTAAATCATTAAGGGAAAGTGTGAACAGAGAATTTGACAACTGCTCAAATGAAACAAGTGTTACGCAGTGGTAGTTACACGTCTGCACTGTCCCTCAATAAAACGCAAATGAGGAGCCTGTGTCTAAGTAAAGCGCATTATGCACAGTAATAATAGCACAACAGTAATAAATAATACTTTAAAAAATAATGACACATCTTCTCATAATTAATAATCCATAATTAAAGCAAATCTTCCCATTCAACATATCCTTATCATTGCCGTATTTGCATGTCCTTTTTCACCGCTCTGTTCATGGATTACGATTACCTACATATGGTGGCAAGCCAGCTAGGGGAGCAAGTGCCATTTATAAAGAGCCAAGGGCAAGCTGAGCCCTCAGACCCGACCATTACACATAGCACATACTGTCCAACGCACAGGCACAGATTCAAAGGTGAAAGCTAAGATGCTAACCTCTCCCTGAATGCTCAATATCCTGAGCAAAGTTGATTGAACACCTGGGGTGACAGTGAGAGCAGAGGCAAACGAAACGTAGCCTACCTTGTCCCGCGGGCCAAGCGTGTAACCCAAACCTCTGTATACACCCAAGTGGAGAGCTAGTGTGGTGAGGGATTCTGACTTTCTCACTCCTGCCAAAACTCTGCTCAAACACCCCCCTCAACCCCACCCCCGCCTCCTCAAACACACACACACACACACACACTCACAACCCACACCCAACCCATACCCCTCCCTGTGACACGGGTGCGCTCGACGTCTCTCTGCACTCCACAGGCTATATAAGGAATGTAAAACTACACCAAACTATTTCAGCCCAACACCCACATGAGTCAGAGAGGGGGAGCAAAGGAGCTAGTGAGTGAGAGAGTGAGTGTGAGAGAGAGAGAGAGAGAGAGAGAGAGAGAGAGAGAGAGAGAGAGAGAGAAGCAACTGCTCAAGAGTCCCTCTCTAGCTCCAGCTAGTGACCAAAAAACAAAAAATACTGACAACAAGGGACACAGAGGATGCAAATGAGGGCAAGAAGAGAGTCAACATTTTCCAAGTGCAGACCAATGCACTTCATGGAATGTGCACTTTAGGGAAACTAAACTAAGTCTGTCTGTAATTGTGACATGTAGGCTACTCACTGTCATAAAACAGACACGGGCAGTCAGCCTCTTCATTTGAAACAACCAGTGTCCTGGTGCCAGACTTGTGTTTTTACTGACCACCCTGTTTAAAAGGGAATTAGGGGGACTTTCTAAAACTCTTTTACTATACAAGAAGAGGCCACAACAGACAGTGCATCAGCCTGCATACTTGTCTTCAAGTGAACAAGCTGGACCTGGAACACAAAATACTGTAACTTCCACTTGCACAGAGCCACCATCTTTATCCAAGGGACACTGTTACCTGATCTTAGCTCCTTCTACTCTGGAAATGGGAGAATGGCAAGGTTCAGATGGACACAAGTCAATGATGATCACCCTGTGTTCAGTGTAAGCTTCAGCAAATAGACTAGTGTACATGTGATTTATGTGACTTCCAACCATTATTATAATAATATTTAACACAAAGTGCATTCAATTATTAAATATTTACAAGCAGGTCATATTTCAGTAGCCAGAACATCTGTTAGGCCTATGTGTAAAAGTGTGCACTATTTAAAGTAGGCTAGATATTTTAATCTAACTTGTGCGTTCCGGTAGGACTGGAGTTCCAATAATAATAGTCTAACAGCCACCATGGTACTTGCAAAGGCTACATTGGGATTGAGTTTTTATGCCTACAATAAACATTTAAAATTCTAAGAAATCGTAGCTTTCAATATGATTTCTACACTTCGGGATTTGAACAACTAAAAAGTGCACTAGACCCCGGAACGACATGCCTTCGCACCAGATGCCGGACCGCAGGAAAAGCTACTTCCAGGCGTTCGTCTCAAGGCTCGCTGGAGTTCAAAGAATATAGCCTAGTTCACGAAGGCAATTTTTTAAAAAGATAAAAGCTTGTACAATCTAAAATAATCCGCAAAAGGAAATTAAATCTTATAGACCTTGTCAAAAAACAATAAACTGTAATGGTTAATCGACACAGTTTAGAGATTACTTGGGTAATGACGTTTTCATTGAAAAATTACAGATTTAAAACTAGCCAACTATACTCGGTGTTTCGATCAATGAATGTGCAAAGCAAGCCTAGGCCTGCAAAAAGTCTGATTATTACCTACCTCGCTCATTCCTGATAGCCTAATCTTTGTCCCGGTTACAAAGAATCAATCAACAAGCCAGACTGTAACTTCAAACTTCCTTGAGACGGACGTCAGGGCACCAGCCACCCCTCTGTTAACAGCAACAGTGGATCTTGCTCGGATTTCCATTTAGTATGGCTCGGTTTAGACGTCAGAGTCACGTGTAACCGGAATTCGGAGCAGCCTATTCTTTATACAGTTGATCACACAGTGGAATTTGATGGAGAGTTCATTAATGTAGGCTAACCATTTATTCGCAAACTGATTAACCTGAACATTTATTATCTTGGAAGACCGTTTAGATTTGGGAAACCAGCATGGAAGTAGAAATGTTTCTCCAACTTCCACTAAACCCCTAGACTAAAAGGTTAACAACAGACAAGCTTTGACAAACACAAATTATAAAGCAGCCTAAATACAATATTAACAGAAAAGTGATGTCTAGGCTACTTATGGGGACCTAATCAAATGGTCATCCACTAGCCAAAAACTCAGGTCAGCTGCATGTTCTGGCTCATGCCCATCAAGGCACCATAGGCTACTTACTAGGGTAACTTTGACATTGCATGTTTGTCTATTGAATGTCAAAAATAACTTTTGTAGGCTATGCAACAAATGATTTAGAGGCATATTTAGTCTAATGCATCCTGACAACAACAGTTGGTCGAGTTTGGTTGGATATTGCATCTCTGTCTTTGCAGCATCAGTGTCACTTGTTGCACAATTTTGCAACAACTTACCACATAGCACTCATAAAAAAGAAGAACACATAGCCTAGCCCTAGAGATGGGCATAGGTATCTCACTTTGCTGATTCACTGTGAACTGTTAATAGCCTACAGTGGATAGTTTGTACAGTGTAGGCTGTGAATCTAAATAGAGCTACGCTATAGTATTAGAATAGGCTAAAATTATATATTTGCAACTATGACAAATAAATTTTCACTTTTCACAAACAACCAAGCAAAAAAAAAAAAATCCATGACATGTTAGACATCATTAAAGGTGCACTATGAGATCTTGCATGGTTTGTAGCACAATTTATTTTTTGTCTCAAATCTCGGCATCTCCCCTTGATCAGCTTGCTGCCTGCCCCCTGAATACACTGTGAAAAAATCTGGTCTCTGGAGACAACACAGGAGCCGTAAAAACTTTAAACAAACACGAGGGCACAGGCTGTGCACTAAAACATAACAGCATAACAGCGACAAGATGGTTAGGGGAAGGTGTCTGGGTTAGTGAGCATGCACATAGGCTATGGGTTGGGGGCAGTGAGAAAAAATTGTTTAGTAGTGTTTGAGAGTAGCATTTTGTTTGTTAATGTCGAACGTCAACAGAGGTGACATCATTCAGGATCTTCACCTTTAAGTTGGCTTTATCCTTGGAATGCAAATTGATGAGCACAAAGGTGTATGTAAATAGGTCTATTGGCCAAGGCATATAATTTATTTATGTATGTATGTATGTATTTATTTATTCATTTAGCCATACAAAGTCCAACTAAGCAGGGAACGTCTTGAAGTGGTAGGATAGGCCTATATAAACTATATGGTGTTTTATTCACCTGTAATAAATACCTACATAAACATTTAACAGAATAATACACACATAGCCAACACATACAGTATATTATACAGAGTTTATACATACACACATTGCACACACACACACACACACACACACACACACACACACACACACACACACACACACACATACATACATGGGCTACATACATACATACACTGCCATAACATCCATACACTTCCTGATGGCAGTCTCATCACTTTTAATTGTTCTGTCAATATCGCATTTTACCAGTAGGTGGAGACAAAGGCCTAGTCATAGAAATTAATTCGCTCACCATTTTACTGATTAGACAAGTAAGTTTGAGCATTTAGATGCTCTGTGACCTAACTGTTATTTTGCCAAGGGTTCAATTGGCGTATAAAGAATTGTATACTTGAAGATCAAAGTAGATTTCTTTTTTAGGGAGTATCAGCGCTGCAGCTGGTGCACCAACACCAACGTCAATTGCGGAACTAAAAGTTCCGACAGCTGGGATTTGATTTCCACGTACACTCACATAGCTAGCATCGAAAAATGGCTGACGACTTTGGGTTCTCATCTCCTGACAACGGTGTCCATCCCGTTGAAGAAGATCCCGCCGCAGCGTTTCTGGCTCAACAGGAGAGTGAAATTGCTGGGATTGAGAATGACGGTGAAGGATTCGGAGAGTTGGAAGAAGCTGAACAACCGCAAGAGGAGGAACATTCGGTCCCTGAAGTAAATGATTATGGTGAGTAGGTTGTGGCTAGCAATAATGTTAGCCATCTTTGGCTAGCTACCTTCGTCTGTTGCTAACCTGTATTCGTGTAATATTAGTCTTTACAAAGCACGTAATGGCATGAAAAGTCACAGTTCAACGAATTGTTGTTAGTGTGAAGTTTTTCCGTTACTTTTCAAGGTTATCTCACTTTATGCTAACATTAGCTGTTGCTATGATGTTCAGGTAGCTCGGCTCCTTGACATTGCATACAATAAAGAATAGCTGACGCATGTTAAATGGATATCTTGCTTTGTTAACTTAATTTCGTACTAATTGTCAAAATATGCTAACATTGCCTTAAAATATCACAACTCGGATCATTTCTGGTTTGACTTGATGATTCAGCTAAGTTAGTATAACTCAGCTGATGACGTCAGTAAGCTAACAGACCACACCAGGCAGGCAGGTGCCACTGGTTCTCCATTCATTCCTGCCAATGGTGCACCAGTTCGCGAGCCAGATAGGCCGCCTCATCCCATGTCCCATATCCCCAGAGTTGAAAGATGATTATGTGGCCTCTTTTCTTTGATATTTCTTGGGCAGAAGAAGCCTGTCGATTATTTTACTTAGCGCATGTTAAGTTGAGGATGCAACTGCAACTGAATCATACTTGCAAAACTGGTTCCGCAAAATTCCTGCTTCTTGACGTTTTGCTGTAGGAGGAGGAATGTAACGTTACTCAACCAGACATATCCTGCCTTGACCAGTGCAACACACACAATAACAGCCTTTGGGTTTTATTTCTTAAATAGATGCCTTTGATGAAGCACCAGCTGCGGTAAACGGGGATATGTTTCAGGTAAGAATACGTAACGCTAGGCCTAATTGATGGAGTTTGCATTTGATTGCTGTCTGCTCGAAAAATGATCCATACTACCTAGATTTTTAATGTACCATGTGTAGCCTCTGGAATGGTAGTATGACTAGCCTACCTCTGAGTACATGTTTTGATTTTGAACATTCAAATTCATAGTATGCAGTTTTGTCAATATAATGTATTGTTGTATGGCTTACTGGTCCTTATGACTCCCCAAGGATTCAAACGGCACATCAGACAGCTATGCTGCCATCGCCCAGGTTGACCAGTTGCGACAAGAGCCTGAAAGTTTGCGCAAGTGGAGGGAGGAACAGAAGGCCCGACTGGAAGAATTAGGTGATCTGCTTGTACCCTTTTTTTGTTGTTTAAAGCCTTTTTTACTGCACTCACTTTTTCTGTTTACAAAACCAAAAAACTAACAACTTGCAGGAATGTGGAATTTGCTGTGCCTGTCACTAGCATTTTACAAAGCCTGCTACATTATCTCTCTGATCATGTCATGATGTTTTCATGTCGTCGCTTCTATCTGTCATCTACACAGTTCTGTTGCCTTGGCTTGATTAGAATGTGTTGGCCAAGTCTGATCCTGTGCATTCATTTGCCTGCATTTAGACGCAGCCTCTAAAGCTACGGAGGCCGAGTGGAAAGAGAAGGCAAGGAAGGAGCTGGAAGACTGGCACCATCACCAGAGTGAACAGCTGGAGAAGAACAAGGCCAACAACCGGTATGGAGCACCTGGATTTCTTTTTTTTTTGGGGGGGGGGGGGGGGGGGGGGGGGG
>JASCQY010000072.1:7034239-7051743 GCA_030264315.1 Sardinella tawilis | reverse complement strand
CACTCGGCAGCCTCAGACAACAGGGCTTCGGTTTGATTCACTCCAGAGAAATCCTTTAATGGTTGCAAAATTAGGTAACAAGCTAATTGAATTGTTTATGTTGAAGTCTTGTGTTGTAGTACTTTAGACTTTTCTGACAAAATCGGTTAAATGTGCTGATATAATAGTCAGTCAGTGTGTGTGCTAAAAAGGATGCCACAGTAATGGCTCTGTTTAGAGAAACAAAGGAAATGGGTAGTTGACAAAACTTAGGTCAGTCAGTAACATCAAGCACTCGCGCTTCAACCAAACTACATGTGTACTGAAGGGAGGACTCTATTTGTTATTTAGTTGACATGTCCCATCATCAGCCTAAAGCCTGTAAAATTGTTCTCCTAAGCTTTATTTACACTTGTGATGTGTAATCTTTAGAGTCTGTAGAGTTTGCTCTTCAGGATATTCCTCTGAAATACTAATATGAGCCTTGTTTCATACTTTCCTACAGACTTTGTCCAAGTCTAGAACGGTATCGGTTTGCTTTATGGATTGGGATTTTGCTATTTTCCATGCACACAGAGAAGACTGAATTAACCAATATGAATCAGTAATCAGTAACACACATGGGAATGTTTGTCTGACATCATCTCATGCTGTTATAACAGATTGCAATATCTGCATAAGACATTTGCCATAGTGCATTGCATTTCGCCCAGTTCTGACTGCTGATCACTAAAGCCACATATTTAGTGTATACACTGGTATTAAGTTATCTGTTTGTTTTGTTTATTTATTTATTTAAACTTATCAGAATGTATGCCCACCCAATGAAACCCCTTGAGTTTAGTGAAGGGGAGCTAAATGAATGCAATCTTGCAGCACCTCATTTTAGATATCGGGTTACAAGATGTACAGATTAGCAAACATATTTATCAAACAAGTCCTTTAAAAATACAATAATTGTTTTTATACTCAGTCTTCTCTGGGCTGTTGTAGGTTGCATTTCTTTGCCTAAATGCTGTAATGGATTGTGCTTCGCTGGTGTGAAAATAATTACTTTCCCCCCCTCTGTCCTTCTCCTTTTCCTTCCCTGCTTTCATGGCTACCTGCGCACAAGGATCACTGATAAGGCTTTCTTCAACCAACCCAACTGTGATGTGATAGGCTTTGTGTATGTTTAGCATATCTCTTCCCCATTGTAGCATTTCAGCATAGACTACTCAGTCTGCATGTGGATGCGTGATTTTTTTTTTTTTCATTATTTATGTATTTACTCTTACACATGCAATCACAAGCCACTGAATTATCCTTTTTTGTGTGGGGAGATCTATATCTGAACCCATAATAATCATCCTAATAATAATAATAATAATCATCATCATCATGGAATGTTAATTTGTGAGCCTGGTATTGCTTGACGTTTTTATGATTTGATTTCAAATTACTCTTAATGGGGCATGTCGTTGGATGGAAATGATAGAGTAAATTTCTAGTGATTGAACACCCACTCCATCTCTGTAAATGAGCAAAATCAAATCAAATCACTCTGGACAGTCATGGGCATGGCTTAACTGTGGCAGTGTGTGAAGTTATCACCTTGGCACTGTAATCCGAAGGAGCCTCCACTGAATCTTTCTCTCTCTCTCTCTCTCTAGGGCTTCTGAAGATGCCTTTCTGAAGGAGTGTGGTGATGACAGCCCGGGCACCGAGTGGGAGAAGGTGGCACGACTCTGTGACTTCAATCCCAAAACCAACAAGCAATCTAAGGATGTGTCCCGCATGCGTTCTGTCCTTATATCCCTGAAACAGACACCCCTGGTGCGCAAAGCCTAGAGGCACTTTTTGTTCTTTTCGTTGATTTTTGGTTGGTTGGTTTGTTTTATGTCCTTTGCCTCTGCTTCGTTGCACTTTATTTTTTAAATTGGGTGGGAATGATGACTATTTTTATTTTCAAAAGCAAAGTAAAAACATTGTTGCTTTTTTTTCCCCCTTTCCTTTTTTAAATGTTCACTCCGCTAATATTGTACTTTAACCTTTCTCTGCCTTATGAAGAAGATGCCTTTTAGACCCCATTTGAAGGTATGCTCGTTTGTAATCACATAACCTAACTTGGGGCCAAAATCTAAGTTATACGCCTTGAAGTTCTTACCTGAAGCTTACTGGAATCATAAACCAATTCCTCGCTTATTTGAAGTAAATGAAGAAGTCTTACAGACCAAACTGATTTTTCATGTTCCCGTCATGGAATATTTGCCATTTTCCCAGTAGTGTTGTTGGTTTAATAATCTGTGTATCCATTTCAAATGGGTAGAAATTCAATATGCATCTTTCACATGATTGATCCTTGAATATTTGTTACTTTTAAGTCATTATCAGGTCAGTACCATACACCTTTTTTTTTGCATAGGTCATTTTATTTCACTGTTCACCTTGAACAGGTTAGATACTACCTGTATGTTTGCAGGCTTTGAAAGCAGCTTTTGCCTCAATTACATCACTCCACTGAAGCAGTAGCACTGATCACATACCAGGACACTATAATGAGGCCTTCTGATATTGGAGTCAAATACTCTAACAAAATGTGGTTTGCACAAGGTTTTTTTTTTTTTGGTTCTGTTCATCGACTGCCAAAGACATGCTAATCATGCATGACAGCACCACAGGGAATGTCTTAATGAGGCCTTTGACATTGCATCCATAATTCTGTTATGCTGGCTACTTGTTCTTGACCATTCTTTTATATAAAGATGGAGCCACTTGTGCATTGATTCATTTTCCCCCACACAAGGTTTGCATTCAGATACGGTTGGAAGTTACATGACTTGATATTTCTCCAGAACTGAATCTCTTCAATAAAACATTGGTCAAGATAATGATTGGTTTACCATGTTTTATAAATTCTTTACAAAAAAAAAATTCAGCAAAGTTCCCTTTATTGATGGTTGCTGCTGTTTCCCAATGATCTCTAATAGAATAATAATAGCACTGATCTCTAATAGAACACTATTGAACACTGTGTTCAGAGCGCAGTATGTTCACATAATTTGTCCTAAGAACTATCACAATTTAATCCTTAGTTTACATTTGCATCTAAGAAGGATCTCTACACATTTTAAAGTTAAAGAAGAAACCCAGTGTGATTCAATAGGGTACTGTTGTTTGATGTTACCCAGTTCTATTGGTAGGTATAAGAATGAGTTAGGGTTAGCTGCTGTTTCGCAAATTTGGTCCACGTAGTGCCAAATTCTCTCATTCCCATACCTACTGACAGCTCCTAGCAACATCAAATAACAGGACTATTGATTGATTCATATACACACTTCTCTTTTAAGACAGGACAGTGACATTTGGGAATAACCCTCATTCCCCTCCCTTCTACCCTGTTGAACACACCATCGAACATTTTATTTACATACAACAGTGATGCCAAGCCAATACATAATGAAAGGCACATTGCAAATGAAATCAGACAACTAACCTAAATCAGAGTGGCAAGCACCTTGCCGATACTTTAATTACATTGCTGTGGTATGAAACACCACCAAAAGAAAATTAAATACATAGTATGTCAACTGTGCCGCCTGCCAAATATTTGTCGGACTAGGACAATTGTCAGGAATGGCCTCTGAAGGTCATTGCGTGTGTGTTGGGGGGGGGGGGAACAAACATGATATCACTTCCCATCCCAGTTCCAATGGTCCAGGTTTAGGAAAACACCACAATACAACTGCTTCTTCTGCTCATTGCTTTGGCTTCAATGCCGTAGTTGCAACTCCAACAATTATAGCAACAACTGTGAATCCTTGAGCAAAGATACGCGCTCTCATAGAGAGTTGGGAGTGTCGGGTTTTACCCATTTTGAATGCACGTAGACCATAGATCAGTGCACCAGCTGTTCCAAGGCAGCCTGTAGGGAGAGAAATCAATAGGATTGGCATTTGAATGATGTCTACTTATCCATTTCTATGTGCTGTTGACCCATGTTATGTCATGTACGATGGCATTTGATCCAAAGGTAGAGAATGACTAAGCATTGGATATATTCTATGTTAGACCATTGTATTATTTAGGCCTGCAGGAATGGGGCATGAAGTTCTGCTCTTTGTACATGTTGATACATTGTGTCAAGCCTTGCTTTTATTCACTATTGTGGTGTCTTTTAATCACATATTGGCAACCGGATGCTTTGACCTCCACAGGATACTATCGACACTGACGGTGTAAAAGTCTGGGATGGGCATCATTTTGCTTTGTAACAAAAGAACGCAGACTGCGTTCACAGCAAAGCCTGAATGTGACTGATGGAAATGGCCAGAACGGCTGCTCTTGAAAGCACAGAAAAAGCAGTCGCAAGCAAAGATTCTAGAGCTCCGCTCTAGAATCTTTGGTCGCAAGTGTCTCGGAGGATTCAGACACGCCCCCTTACACTGATACATAATGTAAAGCAGGACTGTATGATGTACAGTATGAATGGGAATTATATTCTTGCACGCACTATTTCACACTATTTACAGTGAATTTGGCTATAGCAGTTCGGCTTTACCAGTAAGACAATAATGGCGATATTATAACTGATGAAAACACAACCACTGAGATAGGTACACCCTGTCCAAACAATTTGCACTTCACCTCTAATTACTTGAGTCAAGCGTCCTAGGTGCCCAAGTTCAGCAACAGTACTGGAAAGATCACTATCGTACACTTTTTGATTAAAGGCTACCAAAACAGATGTTAAATTTTCAATACATTCTAGACTTGGCATAGAGGTATGTAACACTTGTGTAATACAGTGGTTAGCTAATGCTATCTGTTCCAGCTTTATGTAACTCACCAAGAGGGACGAAAGGGTTTTCCTTGGTTTTCCTGATAAATTTGTCCTTGAACCCTTCTTCTCTATGTCGTGGCAAAGGAGTAAAGCCCTCTATAACTGGGGGCTTGTTAATATCAAATGGTATAGACGCTTGGGGTGTACTTTTTGAAGCTTGATCTTGGGGAACAGCAGTCGGTGAAGCTGCCATGTTTGCAGTTTGCAGTGTGATCGAGTGTGATCTGTAAACCCGCCCCCAAACGTACGTGACAGGACATCTACCGGGTGAGACCAGGCATGGTGACTCTTTAAAACATCAGTTCCGCCCGAAAAAGTGAATTAATTCTAACGTGTTCATCAAATATCACTGCGAGGCATTTACCGTCACCCAGTCCCTTAAAATAACGGTTGTGTGACAGGAAAACGGTTGATATTGAGTGCAAAGCATTGCAATTAGTTTTGTATAAAGTGTGTGGGATTTATGGGAAAATGGGAAATATAACGTTAACACGTTTTTGTTGACGATGTTGTTACTTATAAAATTATATGATCTAAGGGGGATATTCATTCCACTGAAATAAAATGGTCAGAAGTGTTTTGTTAGGCCTACTCCAACATGATAGATGGCAGCACAAAAATACTTTCAATATGACTGTAAAACTCATTCGACTACTACTAACATCGGTACGTTTTGTTGGGGATTGGTAAGGTAAGATGGCGGCGCCAGAGGAGCAGGAATTATCCCAGGCGCAGACTGAAAAACTCCTTCAGTTTCAGGTATAGCAATAACATGTTTTGGCGATTATTTTGCCTCTTACGTTGTTTATCGGTGTCTCTCTGTGAAGACGATATATTGGTCATGTATCTCATAGGCAACCTGTGAGAAGAAGTAACCGAGTTTACTTCGACCAACAGACCTGCCTTGCTAGCTAGCCAATTAGCTTTTGCCCCGTTAGCTAACATGAACCAACAGGCTAGGTAGTTGACTGAAAGCTAATGTTAGTTGTCCTCATTATATTACTTTGCATATTTTCTGGATTTATTACTAGCTACGTATATCAGAATCGCCGCTTGCCGATATACTGACTGAAGTAACTCAGAGTAGCGTTAAGTTGCTGTGTTAAGAAAACAGCAGGCCAGTGGACTTAACGTTCGCTCGTTATTAGAAGGCACTGTTAACGGTAGCGACTGCTAAGCTTAGCCTCTTATTCAGCCCATGTAACTAGGAAAATAAATTAGAAAACACTCATGCCATCCATGCAAAACTTAATTTCAACATTCATTGATTTGTTTTACTCAAGAAAATATATGTGGATATACGATCCCTGTCCGTTAGAAGGCTACATTTGTATACAGTTTCTCCTGTACCCTGTCTCGCTAATGACAGTTTTTAGCTGAAGGGATACATTGGTATCGCTAATAGCTTCTACTCGAAAGGCCAGTTCGCCCACAGCCGAGGATGCCGTTACTATAAACAGGAGACAGGTCTTGCTTCCTAACTTGGGATAAAACCTTTAGCTCGCTCACACACCAACTGTTCATCAGCAAGTTGTTAAAACACACTAGTTAGTGTTACCTCCCGATGATCAAATTGCTTGCCTTATGTTGACCGTTAGTTATGCCATCTTTGCTAGCTAACATTAGTTTCGTGTGTGACACGTCAATGTAAGATGCAAGTCATTGCTTGAGAGGGGGTAACGTTAATGGTGTAGTGAACAGTTTAAGCTAATCCTTATCTAACCCCTACTCCATCCTTTTTATTTGTTCATAGTAATCTCAACCTTCTCCTGGCAAATGTTTCAATGACCTGTTCGATTAAGTCATGGATCTCGACCACAATCTTATCAACTAAAACAAAGTTTACTTTAATCATATAGTATAGCACTAACCCAAAGGCTCACCAGCTGGTAAAGATGAGGCTGAGCTGTTTACACCTTGAAGTAGCCTAAAAAAACCCACCTTGACCACTTAGCTCAGTGGTCTCTAAGATAGAGCAACAAAATTCTTCTGTCAAAAGAGTCTGCTTTTCTCTCGCAGGACCTCACGGGCCTAGAGTCCATGGACCAATGTCGACGCACGTTAGAACAGCACAATTGGAACATCGAGGTGAGAACATCAGCAATTGACTAGCTATGGCTTGTCTCAATCGGTTTCAAGAGATGAGCCCAGGAATTGAGCTGAAAGTAACCGTGGGGGAGGGTATTGTGTTTCAGGCAGCCGTGCAGGACAGACTGAATGAGCAGGAAGGAGTTCCCAGTGTATTCAACCCCCCTCCCTCTAGACCGTTACAGGTCAATACAGCTGACCACAGAGTGTATAGCTATATTGTATCAAGGCCACAGCCTAGAGTAAGTATTTTGCCTTTTTCTGATTTGAGTGGACACATTCTGGCAATATGGTTGTTTATCCAATGGAAGGTGGAAGGTTTACCCTCTGTATATTTGTTTTTCAGGGCTTGTTAGGATGGAGTTACTACTTAATAATGCTTCCATTCAGGTTTACATATTATACTCTTCTGGACATATTCAGGTAATTCTAAAACGGCTTTACACAGCAATACAGTCTGTTTATAGTCTATTTATATCCTCTATATTGTGACCTCTTTCCAGAAATAAAGATCATAGTATGCCTCATTTCTCTATGAAATTATGAATAAGCTGTGCGTGTCTCAGTGACACTTCAGCTTGGTGTAATGCTCAGTGTTTGGTTTTGTTCTAGGTTCGCCCTGCGCTTCATCAGACCAGACCCCAGAGGAAGGGTGACAGACCCAGTAGGAGATGTGGTGTCATTTATTCACAGTTTTGAAGAGAAGTATGGCAGATCACATCCAGTCTTTTATCAAGGAACATACAGCCAGGTAAATTGCAAACGTATTTAGTACTAAGGTTTTACAAATCAAATGTCGAATTTCTTTACATAGGAAACAACAATGACTTAAAACAAATGACTTAGTGTGGCTTCTTTTGTGTGCTTCCCTTCATAGGCCCTGAACGATGCAAAACGGGAGCTACGTTACTTGCTAGTATATTTACACGGAGAAGACCACCAGGACACGGATGAGTTTTGTCGGTAGGTTGTTCACCTACATACTCACAGATATTGGCTTTAGGGGACTGTGTTATTGAAGCCTAATACATGTCCCTCTTCTTTACTGTATCTCTCTTGTCTGTAAAGCTCCACGTTATGCACAGAAGAGGTTCTGACCTTCATTAATACAAGGATGCTTTTCTGGGCATGCTCCACCAACAAGCCAGAGGGCTACAGAGGTAACTACAGAACATCATTATTACGCTGAACTTGGGATGTTTGTCATATGAGATGGTTTTATGTCTAAGCATTTGTGTATTGCTTTTTCAAATTGGGATGGTAACTTTCTTCGGTCAATACCTTTGAGAATCTGTTCCTTTCACAGATGTAAAGTTAGTGGGCTTTGTTTTTGGAGTGAAAATGAAGCCTTATAATAATAATATTTGTTGTAAAGTATATTTATTTACCCCCCCCTCCCCATAGGGGTTCATATTGTTGGATACTGTGTATTTGTTGCCAATATACAGTACAAAGCTTAAAGGATCAAAAAATACTCAATTAGGGGTGAGACGTAATAATAAGGCGTGTTTCCACTACACTCGTTCTGGGACTTTTTGGGGGAAGGTACTTTTGACCGGGCTGTGACTTGGCCCGGCCCTCTCAGGTGTTGTGTCTCCACACAAAAAACGGCCCAGTACTTCTCGCTCAGACGTCAGATGCAGCTTACTGTTATTTATTTAACATTATGTCTGATGTTTATTTCACACAGAACTAGCTTGTTAGCTTTTTTTCAGCTTAGATCATCATACGTTGTTATGGTAACACAAGACAAACCTAACCAGAATTCTAGAATACTCGCTGTGCTCTGATAGAATATGTAGCAGCAACTGCAACTAATCACATCAATCCAATTTTCAATTCAAATTTACCATGTTTATGGCTCCAATTTTATTAAACAACAAAAATAAGCTGCTGTTGTTGCTCCCAGTTGATCTTGCTTGTTCAACTAGGCTGTTATGTAAAAAAAAAGTCACCCAGCAGGACTACAACAACCAATCAGCGACAAGTTCCCAGTAACAACTTTCAGGGCCGTTTCGAGTACCTACCCTCGAGCAGGGACTCCGTTGGTTCCTGTAAATGGCCCTGTCGAAACGGCCCGGAAGTTCCGATAGTGGAAACACACCTATAGTGTAATGGTGTTGAGTACAAAACTATTTATCAATGACATATAGTAGTATGCATAATGTCTTACTTTTAAGTAATAAGCTTCAAATGTGAACACGTCTGGGATATGTCTATGTAGATGTCTCCAGTAGTTAAGAGTAAACCTTTTTTTCTTCTGCGTGTGTGTGTGTGTGTGTGTGTGTGTGTGTGTGTGCTATGCACTTCCATCAGTGTCCCAGGCCTTGCGAGAGAACACCTATCCCTTCTTGGCCATGATCATGCTGAAGGACAGGAAGATGACGGTAGTGGGCCGGCTAGAGGGGCTCATCCAGCCGGAGGACCTCATCAACCAGCTCAACTTCATCATGGAGGCCAACCAGACCTACCTGATGTCCGAGCGGCTGGAGAGGTTGGTGCAGAATTCCAGCCTAAGCTCAGCTAATCCTTATTCAACAAGTCTTCATTTGAATCTGAAACGTTAGCTGCCTTAGTGAATGTGATCTCAGTGCTGCCCTGTCACTCAACTACTGGTCCTCCGCTTGCAAGGAACGTTTTATTATCACCCGAGTGCAGAATGTGGTTTCAGATAAGTGTAGGAATTTTCAATGGATTTGCATGTGGTTTGTATTTACGTGTGTGTGTGTGTGTCCAGAGAGGAGAGGAACCAGACACAGGTGCTCAGGCAGCAGCAGGACGAGGCCTATCTGGCCTCGCTGCGTGCCGACCAGGAGAAGGACCGCAAAAAGAGGGAGGAGCAGGAGCAGAAGAGGCAGGAGGAGGAGAAGGCCCGCCAGTGCGTGCTGGCAGAGGAGAGGAGAAGACGGGTGAGAGAGCTTGGATAGATTTTTATTTGTCCATTTCGGTGGTTACGCTCTACTCTTTTATGCTCGCAGTCATCTAGGTTAGAAATCAGCCCCTAAGATACAGTATGCAAATGATAAACATAGGCAATGGAAATTGTAAACAGTTGTCTTGATCTAGTTTGCTGCAGCCCTTTTGAAGTGTGTGTGTGTGTGTGTGTGTGTATTTGTTCTAAAGACGCTCCAGGAGGAGAAGGAGCGCAAGTCTGAATGTCTTCCCCCGGAGCCTGCCCAGGATGACCCTGACAGTGTTAAAATAGTGTTCAAACTGCCCAATGACACACGGGTAGAGAGGAGGTTCCTCTTCAGCCAGTCACTTACGGTAAATAGTCAAAACAAACACTCTAAAAACCACTTCTTGTGATTCTGTTGTACTTTCACTATAATCAGATTAACCCCCCCCCCCTCCCTGCTCTTCTCCATTAGGTAATACACGACTTCCTGTTTTCTTTGAAAGAAAGCCCGGAGAAATTCCAAATAGTTACAAACTTCCCCCGCCGCGTCCTTCCCTGCTTACCCACCGAGGAGCAGCCCAACCCCCCCACGCTCAAGGAGGCTGGTCTTAGCCGGTCAGAAGTCCTATTTGTGCAAGACCTTACGGACGATTGACATCTAGCTTACCTCCCTGGCTCTTGAAAAAGCTTTTTTTTTTCCTTTTTTTTTTTTTTTCTTGTTTTGTATTTTATTTTGTTGAATGACCATTGTGCACAAGGGATCACTAAGATTAACCTCTGGAAGATAATTTCAGCCCCGCCCCTTATCCCAGTTCCCACCCAGACTGATTTGGTTTTTGTTAAAGGAGAGCAACGTGAACTGCCCTGTAAATACAATACCTAGATATTTAAGAACACGCCTGAAATTCACTATTGTTTATTATTATTTTCTTTTTTTTTTAATGCAAAGTTGACCATATAATGTACGAAACGACCAAAAGCAGTTTGATGGGTTGAAAAACGAATGGGCTACTTGCACTTCTTAATTGACTGAGATCAAAAACAAGGGACACAGCTTTTACATGTGACCCTTTCTATATAGTATAGTTCAAGTTTGCCCATAGTGTGCCTGTGGTAATTCATAGATGCCTATTTTGCCCTTCTACCATCTGAATGGGCTGGTCATGTAAAGATGTAATTTTCCAACTATATAAATTAAACATTTTAAAATGTTTTGGTGGTTTGAGTTTGAATAATATTGTTGTCCAAGCTTTCGGTAACCTTTGCATTTCAGCCTGCCATTGGATACATTGCAAACATTGAAGCCATGTCAGTTTTTTGTTTTTAATATTTTTGTAGGCATTTGGGGGAAAATAAAAAGTAACTACTCTACTAATGATGAGTTACAATATTTATTTTAGGATCAGTTTTGTGCTTCCTTAATGTGTAGCAGTACTGCATTGGAGTATGTCATCATTCTGCAATGAAGATCCATCCTTTCTCTAAAAGCCATGGACTACTGCAGGAGATGGAGGTTAGCAATGTGTCACTCATGGCAAGAGCATTGTTCCAAAACTGAAATTTGAAAAGAACTTCACTGTTCAGAATTCTATATAGAAATATTATGTTGGTTTTAAGTGTCCTACGTGCCTTTTAAGCTACTGATTTTTTTTAAGTTGAACATAAATAATAACCCATTCCTTTGATGGACACATTATGTTAACTGCCTGACGGTCAACACAAGACCGTCTAGTTTGGTTGTTTACTGTAGTCATTACTGATTTGACTACTTACCACAGTTTACAATATTTGGGGTACACTGAGGTACGCTGCATTGTTGGATGACAAGCATCTATAGGGAAACTTATGTCATGGCCACTTGAACTCGTTTTTTCTCCACTCAGATGGCTATATTCATGGCCATCATCCAGTGTATCCAAGTGTATGAGCACTTAATGCTACTAGCTACTAGTTAAACTACATTTTTGAGTAGTGTGGCTGTAGTGAAGCTGTTTCCTGAATCTGGCAGCTTTTCATTAGTTTGGCTATTTTTGGGGGGGCCATGTAGTGTGGTAGCTTTCCCTGAAGCTACATTTTCAGAGCATCAGCTCACAGTAGCTCTCTGCCATAATGTGATGCATTTGTCGCATGAGTGGTGCCACAATTAAAAACAAAAAGGGCCACAGTGTATACAAAAACCAATTGTGTGTCTTCCGTCACTCATGAACACTGCACTAAATTTAAATAGTTATAAACAGTCATATTAGAAAGCAGTATGTACGAGAAAATAGTGCAAAATGCTGGCATCATATACTGTATAATCATACTGTAGGGATAAATAATAATAATAATGCAATAAAGCACATACATACACACAGGCTATTCTGGCCTCTGAATGTGGAAATAACACCCAAGGATTATTGTTTTAAAAACATTTTACCTATATCTTACTATAAAGTCAGTTTTTGTATGACTGTTGAGAGACCTGTTAGTTTGATCACTAATAGAATCTATAGTTTAGTTAACTACATTTTCTGAGTAGCTTGCCCAACACTGACAATTCCTTTTCAATTATCTATATCTGTGACCCCCAGATACACATGTTGAAATTAATTAAATCAACTTTCTCTCTTTTTGGAATGTGTCATCATCAGCATACCCCTTGCTCTGATTAACTTACTAGAACCTCAGTAATGTTTCTCTAGTTATGATTGAAATTAGTGTAATACAACCTCTGGAGGACTTATCACCAAAAAGATTCAAACCATTTCTTAATGACAGGCAGAGATTCAAAACAGCACACTGGCTAGTCTGCAGAACAAAAAGCACTACTACATGTGCATGACACTCATTTAATATGCAGTGAAGGCATTTCCTATCTAGATTGCTTTTTCAAGCCTTACCCAGTAGATGGCACTGAAGACCATCATTACACATCTGCTCAATTTTTATTTTGGGCCTCTCAAGAGATCTAAAAAATATCAGAAAATATTCAGAAGAGTTTCATTTTTTATTTTACAATGTGTAATTTATTTGTGACTGCCACACAGTAGTCAACACTTCAATTATGTGGAATCCATAAATTTTCCAATAGTATAGACAGGAAAGGAACGATTCTAAAATTCACAGCAACTCATTCACCACGTCACTGATATCTATTGAGCGTGTAAGAAACAAACAAAAAAAGCTGGTATTGGATACTCACATTTGTTAACGATCACTATTATTTTGTCTTGCAAGGCGCAAAAGGATGCACTCAAGGTGTCTTAAAAGCAGACGGGCAAAAAGGCATCACAAAAACAACTGCACCACAGGAAATAAAGCAAGACCAGTCAGTCTAAAATACTACTTAGGCTTTAATGCACCTTGTTACTGAGCCGTGCACTAGGTGTTAACACAGTGTAAGGTAATACAGCCAAGCTCCAGTGGTCAAATCTTCTTTACTCATCATGTCAACTATCTTGATTGTATTTCCGCGTTAAAAGTTGTACAGCTCACAGTGATGCGCAAGTTGAACCGTGATACTGAGTAAATGCTGTCCAAAAGATGAAGCTGAGCAAGGTCGGTCTGACTCCCCCAACAGCTCATGGGAAAAGAAAAGGGGGAAAAAAGGCACGCACTCACACACACACACACAAATGAATAGAAGGGGGAAAAAAATAAGAAAACAAGCCTAAAATATAAAAATGCATTTCTATAGAGTAATGCTCTAGAAAGACAGGAGTAATCATTGTAGTACTGGTATACATCATACATTTATTAGTGAACAACCCTCTCAAATCAGCCACAACAATTAAAAAAAATATGATTGCACTACTCGGTAAAGCAGAACTAGCAACTTTCATTTAAAAAAAGTACAAATCTTAAAAATTTCAATCAGTATACAGATGTATATATAATACACTATAACTAGTTATATGTTAAATGCTACAAACAATATGATTCCAATGGAATGAAAAAATTATAGCATTAAGAACCATTTTCCTATATATAATATATATATTAGCTTTTTTATTTTTTTTTCTTCCAAATACAAACATGGCAAAAATGAGGTAACTGTAAATGTGCAAGTACCAAAGCAAAATATCTTCCTAACACAGAACACATGCCCCTGGCCTGGTTGGCGGGTGGGTAGTCTGGAGTTCAGGCGAGGACCCCTAGAGGCCAGGGGGAGTATAAGAACAGTAAACAATCCACTATCCCACCACAGCAAAAATCATTGGTAAACAATCAGTGGCATCTACTGAGCAATCAATAAATCACAAATCCTAAATAATATTTCAGCTGCTTATTGGAACACAATTTTGCACCACAAAAGCTGTGAGATTATTTATTAATTGGATCACAGAAAGACTACAAGATTCTATTTTTTTTTACCCTTTTGATATTTTGTATATCGTTAAAATGATTTGGTGAGGATTTAAGGGAATTAAGGATTTGTGAAATAAAAAGCCAAAAGGAGTGGGACAATAAAACCAAAAGGACAATGTATAGCATAAATAGCAAAACAAAGAAGATCCCTTAAACTGTAGTGGTCAAGTTAGCCTGAATTCAATTTTTCCAAGTGTAACAATAAGGTGTAACATTACAATTGGTAAGGGCCACAGACCTTTTTTTGTTGGTTTGTTTGTTTTTGCTTCCCGCCCTCCCCTCCCCTCCCCTCTTTTAATAGTAGCAGTAGTAGCAATATTAGTTACTCTCCAACATGTTTGGTGGAAGCCTGACACCCAGACAATACATAACTCGATAATTTAAGGCAGATGTACTTGATCTGATCACCCGGGCAGTAAAAGTTTTTCTTTTTCTTTTTAATAAGGACACCTTTACATAGGTTGCACTGACAACAGAGAGCTGCAAGATAAAAGACAATACTAATAACAAAAAAAAGAAACAAAACAGAAAAATAAACAGTAAGGTAACAGGAACCTCCCCACCCTCAACTTTTTTTTTTTTTTTTTTTTGACCCTCTGGTGACCATTGCTGACCATTTTTAAGGGTGGGGTTGACACAGCATGCTGCTTTGAGTACATGAGCTTCATGGCAGACTATTGCATTCCCTTAAGTGAAAGTAGCAACATACCTAAAATAGAACATCTAGCACCTTGTCACTATATGGCTTTCGATTATCTAGTTTTCAGGCATGTATTTCAGTCACTGAGGCAACAAACGTAAGCATAAATGTGGTACAGAAAAAAACATGTGTTCGAACCAGCTCTATCCCCCAGTATCTGAAGAGCTACCATTTCTATTTTTTTTTCCATTGTTATTCTGCTTTTCTTCTCATTTTTATCTTTTTTCTTTATCTTTTTTTTTTTGGTAACAAAGAATTAGCGCAATAAAATCTTGTAGTCATTCAGTTCTATTACAAATGTGTGCAGTACAATGCATGGCAGTAATTAGCTGAGCAGATAGTCCCCAACCCCGATTAACCCAAAGCCAACTAGAGCTAGCAAAAACCGATGGGGACCTGGTCAGACATGCATGCATATGGTGCACAATTAAATACGTCCCCGCCCCATTTCTAGATATCTTCCACTGAAAATACACACTTGTTCTAGGATTTTTTTTTGTAATTTTCTTAAATCATGCAAACACCTTTAGAATATTTCTTGGAAGTGGTTTAGGTAGGATAGTGTGCACAGTGGCACAAAAATGGGATCACAACCGCTATGTACGTGTCGTTCAAGTACGAGAACATGGAAAGGAAATGTATAACAGGTTTGGAGTAACATACACTGATGATTGGTTGCAGTGACGATGCCTCTTCTCGCTCTACATTATAGCTCCTTATTCTTTTTTCTCTTCTCTAGCATGCCTGTCTTTATATGGTGTAATGTCCACTACTACCAGCAAAATTAACTATTAGTTGTTGATTACATTAAAAATACACACGGCCTGAGGAAAACAACCAACAAAATTCAAATACATCTCCATGGCATCGTTTCCATTTTAACTTGACTGTTTTCCTTAATCTTAGTTACCGAGAGGCCCTGAGTGATTTCTCTTTTAAACTTAAAATATATGCCAGTGAACATATGCGTATATAGATATAGGTATAGATCAGATTAAGTGATCAAAACTGGGTTAACTCATTACAATGGCTTCTTTTTAATATTGTTTTCTTTAGCTGGCACACATTTACCAGAAACTCTTTAAAACATGGCAAGGTCCCCCCTCCCTCCCCATCCCTTCAAAACAGAAAAAAAAAAAAAAATAAGAAGAAAAGAAAAACTCATGTCCCCCTGCCCCCCATCATATGGGCTGTATCTGTATTTCAGTGCTTTTCATGGGTAGGAATATTAGTTCTGTAACCACAGACCACTTTAGGTAAGAAAACCCCATTTCATATTTTCACCTCCTCACCAGATACCATTTTGGAAGTTTAAGCAGAGTGAATTGAACACATTACAGTGCATTACTTGTAAGACCCAACTTGAAGGATGCCATTTAAATCCCTTCCTGATCATGGAAACTACGACAGTCAACTGGCACGCAGGAGAAGTGTCAATTACATTAACAGGGTATTTTAAAACATTCTTTTGTCTTCAAAACAAGACGATAACTTTTAAACCTTTCACACTGAAGCTATGCATACAATGCTTTTTTTTTTCTTTTACATCACTTTACACCATTAACATGGCCTGAGACCTGACAGCGTTGCCAAAATAGAACACACACATACACATACCATGTTAGTACTCCGACCTTGTCCTTCAAATGTTATCTAAGTTAAAACCAATAAATAACACCATTTAAAAACTGTATACTCTTAAAACAAGTGGAACTGACAAAGTATATATATTTTTAAGATTAGTAATAGGTTTGTGCTTGTCAAGGTCGTAAGAAGGCAGAGCTGAAATCTTGAGTATATTGAATATTTGGCTCAAAACAAGGAAAAAGCCTGGTCTTCCACAAACAGGAAGAAAATGTTCCATTCAAACACTCACTGCACATATTGCTTTCCGCAAAAGGGCGTCGACCTCTCCAGTGTCAGCTTTGAATGTCAGATGTTACTTTAACGTTTTTCTTTTTTTTTTCCTTCCCCCAGCTCTATCACAAATACAGAGGTGCAATCAAATGACAAGATGTAGGCCATCCAAGACTAGAGTCCCCTCTGCTTTAAGCTAGCATTTGTCTTTTTTCTCTTTTTTTTTAGCTTGCTTACTTCTTCCTCTTTGTTTTTGTTTACTGTTGTCTAATTGTTGTTAGCATGTGTTGGAAATTTCTCGATTAAAATATTGCTAGTCTAAAAAGGAGTCCATGCAAAATCCTCTTCCAGGCATTTTCTCCAGGCTTCTATGGCCCCTCTTTTCTTTTTTCTTTCTTTTTTTTCTCGAAGTGACAGCTTTTGGGTGGGTTTTTTTTTTTTTTTTGGGAGGAAAGCGCACCATGTTGCACCATGCGCTTTTTTTTTTTCCTTTTTTTTTGACCCTGGAGGGAGCCAGCTGAACATGGAGGACGTGGGGACGTGGTGTGGTGGCTTGTGCAGTGAGGCAGGCCAGATGAGCACTGGCAAGAGACTGGCAGCCCTCCCCCCACCCCACCCCACCCCTCATCCCAAATCCCCCCCTTCCACCCCAGCCCTCCCCCTCACGCCGTGAGTCTGTGCCAGACGGGGTGTGCCCGGTGCCCAGTGCCAGAGCAGCGATGGTTAAAACACTCCACGCCATTGTCCCGTGACCTCGCGCCACCCGACCCCACCCCCCCCAAAAGCCACCCCCCACCCCGGCACAGGGG
>JASCQY010000072.1:6986964-7007350 GCA_030264315.1 Sardinella tawilis | reverse complement strand
ACACACACACACACACACACACACACACACACACACACACACACACACACACACACACACACACACACACAGAATAATAATGGCATGGAAGCACATTTGCTATACACTACACCACTTTTTTTTTTTCAACCCAGTGCTTGAGGCAGCACTTTAAGAGAAATGCTCCAACTTGCCACTTGTCTGTCTGCCACTGTTGTCTCTTTCTGAACATGTGACCATAGACCAGCTAAGGCAGCGAGGAACAGCGCAATACACATAGATAGTCATCTGTGTTTGCTCACATTTAGAAAGATAACTGATGAAACGAGAACAGAAACCGTTGGCATCCCACAATGAGGACACCTCGTCTCGGTTTCAGCCTTAATCTTTTGTGTCCATCAGGTGTTGGAGACAAAAGAGAGGGAGAGGGAGACCCTACCCACAATATGGGTGACAGGCAGCGAGGTTTATTTTTAAACTCTGCTAATCATATCAATTAGGCTGTGCTGTAGAGGGTGCTAATCCCATGGTATTGTAACTAGACACAGCCTTCCAGATCCAGCCATGCAGGATAGCTCACCACTCTTTAAACCATGCTAGCGTGTATAGCTTTGCAAAACAGCAGCTTTCAGAGTTTAAGTGTTGTAATGGTCATCTCTTGATCTTGCTCATACTCTCTCTCTCTCTCTCTCTCGTTACTTTTGTTTGGATGGCTGAATGTCACTGTAAAAAGGAGATCCAACTGCAGTATGTTCGCAGACATGAACACCTAAATAAAAAGATGGCTGTTCCTAAGCTACAGTACCTGCGGATAATTGCCTCCTGTGTCGTCCCTAACAACTTGTCAGCCACTGCATTATTTCTGTTCAATGCTGAACACTTATGAGTATAAAAGCAGCAAAACCTGCAGCCAGTGGAAGCTTCTTACCATAAGTCTCAGTCTAAGCGATTTACCAGATTACTGAGTCAACAACAGAGAACAACAACAAGGGGTCTGCACGCTCCATTGGGTGGGGTGGGCTGGGGTGGTGGGGCTTTCTGGCTAGCAATGTGTCACCGTTTCCATGCTCACACATTTCTTAAGTAGCCTAAGGTAGTATGTACTTAATACTTAATTAATTTATACTTATTATGTAAGTCTTTGCTGTTACAGGATGTTCCTTTGGTTCCAGTAAGGGGTTAGGTTTAATGTTATTAACAGGTGGTAATAATATCTATGTGAGCATACTTAATATCTCTTAGGCCTACAAATCGCCCAAGGTTAGGTACACTGTTTTCACTGACCAATTTTAAGCATGTTTAGACCTACTGATGCTGTTGCCTTTCTGTATGCTTTCCTGATAATAAACAATAAAAATAAAAAGTCAGACACTAAAGCATTGCACACCAAAGTCCCCCTCAGCCCCCGAGAACACAGTGTCCCTGCCAATTACAGGCTCGTTTCCACAACCACTGACCGACCCATTATCAAAGTACAGCCATCCGATAAAAAAGCGTCTGTTACAAAACACTACAAAAGAGCACACAGCAAAGAGGACCACACACACACACACACACAGAGCACAGACTAAGAGTGGTCAGCAGCTCTAAATGGCAGCCTGGTCATCTCATCTTGTGCCAGTCTGATCCCTGCTCCCTTCCTTCACAAGCTCCATGAACATCTTCCCCTGTGCTAATTATGCACAGATGGCTTCTTTACTGAATTAACCATTATGCTCTCTCGAGATGCAGATGATTACATTTTTTTTTGAACTTCAGATGTCCAGCTAATTGTCCAGAGAGGAGTTTTAACAGTTATTGGCTGGAGAGGCCACCATCATTAATCCTTCATATCACATTTAAAGCTCTAATTTTGAGTCATGTCCTAATAAGATAAATCTGGCATCTAATTGGAACTTAACTCAAGTGATTTTATTAATATCATCTAAAATTCTCTCCCAATATTTCCCTAATTTGACAAATAACCAGATCCAACGCAATGCTGTGCCAATATCTATGCCCAAGGCAGTAATCCAAATATGGAAGATTCATACTTTACAACCTCACAGGTGTATTATAAACCCTGAAAATGTTCACAGAATTGAATTAGTCTGTGCTTGCCTTTTCAAGGAGATTTTCTCAACATGCACACGAGATAGCCAAACCTCTTGTTTGTTTGATTTTTATCCAAAGTGACTTTCCCAGTCAAGCTCCTATTTCAATCCAGAGGCGGCTGCACCACCCAACACCAGATCAATAGGGCTTGCATGCATCTAAGGCACTTGGCACCTTTGTGTCTCTCTCACCCTTTCTGGTCCACCAAGGAGAACAGTAAGGGATAGCCTACTTACTAGCTGTTTGGAAGAAATGTTCAGCAAGAAGTTTATGCTTTCATCTTTGTGCTTTTGTCTTTCTTTGCGAAAAAGGGACTGCACAGATTTATTTTCACATGACATTTGGGTGTGGGGGGGGGGGGTGTAGCCGTGGTCTACTGCTTAGTGCTAGGCTCGAACAAGGCACCTAACCCCTGACTGCTGTGTGTGTTTCACTTATTCACGGTTGGGATAAATGCAGAGACCAAATTTCTC
The DNA here is from genome assembly GCA_030264315.1 of Sardinella tawilis. Taxonomy (NCBI): domain Eukaryota; kingdom Metazoa; phylum Chordata; class Actinopteri; order Clupeiformes; family Clupeidae; genus Sardinella; species Sardinella tawilis. The sequence continues at coordinate 7,004,804 of JASCQY010000072.1, read as the reverse complement.
TCTATGGATCAAAAGACTAATATTAACTATATGTGGCTACATTTTCAGATAAGTTGAGGAGATGACCAGCTGTCCAAGTCTATCCATGCCCAGCCCCATGTCTTGAACAGGGCAGTTACAGTGACTACATTTACACGCAGGCAATATTCCTGTTTTAAACGGAATAATGGCACTATTCCGTATTCACACGAGCCATGTAAATTCTTTATTCATTCAGAATTTGGCTCTCTTCCGGTTTATAATAACACGAATGACCAACCTGGGTTATTCCTGAATTAAATGGAATTCAGGGTCATGCGTACACCACAATCGGAAACTGCTCCTTACCGGAGCGTTTTTTCGCATGTGCCCACACCGTAAAAAGTGAATCGTAGGATTAATGTAAAAAAATAGGTCAACAATTCACAAGAAGTATTTTACATTGGCTTAATGTTCAAAACACCATTCCGTTCAAACTGAATGGTGTTTTGAACATTAAGCCAATGTAAAATTCTTCTTGTGAATTGTTGACCTATTTTTTTACATTAATCCAATGATTCACTTTTTACAGTGCACGTTAAATTGGCATGATAGTGTGTGTGTATATGTGTCTGTGTGTTATATGCCGAGTAATGCATGTGGGACAATATCAATATGGCAGCACAGGCTGTGTGGTGTGATTCAGTCTCTAGACTATCTGGATGTGTCTTTACTACAGTCTCGGCAGTAACACCCTTGTGTGTTATAAGCAATCCACAATCCAACACCTAATACAGTGGGGAGAAAACCCCCCAACTATGCTCCGGTGCTTTTTAATTGCTTATGTTAGGCCCAGTGACATTGTGCAAGGTCGCGGGGGAGAGGGGCGAGGCAGAACAAAAGCGAAGGCAAGAGGCAGTGATAGTCCCCCAGGAGCCATCTGTCCCACTGCCTGTCACTAGGCCACTGATGCAGGGTCTGAGCGCGGAGGGCAAAGCGCCGCTAACGCTCGACTCGGACACCTGGGACGAGTTCTGTTGGAGGTTCATTCTGTGGTAATTGGATGATTGCGCAATTGCGTTATAAAAATTGAGCCGTTCAACCAAAAAAAAAAAAAAAAAAGGGTTCGAAAGTGGTGCCCAGAAGTGTGAGGTTTAGTGTGGGGAAAAATGTGGGAAAAAAACATCCAACATACAAGAGTGAAAAAAATCAACCTATAGATTATCTGTACAGACACAAAATTAACCCCAAACACCTGGCATATCAGAGTCTATTTTCAGAAATGGAAGTGGGGATTGAGAACAGAACCTACATTCATGTCGCCAGGGAATTCGTCTTTCTTCACAAGGCCAGTGGCTGCAGCGATGTTCCCGGCACCTGACATTACAGCGCCGCCGAGCTGCGATGCCTGCTCCTTTGTCTTCTCAGCCACTGTGAAACAGGAAGTGACTTTTTAATCACATGGACAGAATCAGAGTGGGTGCCAGCAGAAAGCATGGCATCAGCTTTGGGGGAGACCTGATTTGGTGATACCACAGTGTTTACAGTAATACAGGATTTTTCACACACACACACACACACACACACACACACACACACAGGATAATAATGGCACGGAAGCATACTTGTTGCACTTCTCTCGCACACAAATAAGCCCTGTTTGTTGTTTTCAGGCTGAGTATCAGACAGGAAATGCTCAACTAATCATGCACTATCACACAGCCTCAATTAAAGCCTGCGTGTGTTACCAACTGTCAAAAATAAGTGAGAACAAAAAGAAAGGTATGAAATGTTCCCTGCAGTACCTCTGATGTATCATCGGTAAAGATATTGCTTAATTTAGCCATTCTCTGCTTTAACTAGGTCAGTGTGTCTAATAATGATGTGAAGCACAAAGGCCTTTACACATTTGTGCCAAATAAGAGCACTTCCTCCCACATACAGTAGGTCTACATCTGAAGTTTTAAGCATTTAGAGTTTTTTGATACCAAGCTGTTTTGACATTTCCCAGCAAAACAACAACATCTAAAATATACACACCAGGATATTTTCAGTGAATTTACACTAACAAATGCTACACCTTCCTTTGATGACAACTTATTACAGTGGTGGCTTTCATCAATTAAGAGAACTGAGAGAGCATTGACCATACAATGTACTATGTCACTTTAGCAATATGATCAATTTTTAATAATGACATTGTCTATCATCAGTTAATGATATGTATTGCAATGCATTATGGACACTTCTACTTGGGACAGCAGCACATTTGGTTGGGTGGATTGGGTTAAGCATTCACCCAGTCTCTCTAGACTGATTCTTAAATTATTTAGTAGGTGGAACGTACGCATAGTATGCACCAGTGACTTATTTGTTGATCACCTCAAGTAATGAGATCTGACATATATTTATAGCATCTCAGGTCAACTTACCTGTTGCAACACTGTCTTTGGTCTTGCTCCCTAAAAGAAAAAAAAGAAAAAAAAGATCAACAAAAACTCTTAAATGGAAATACAGTACAAGCATTGATTATTACAAAACTTTCATTTGATATATAGCCTACTGTATATAAGTCCAAGACTAAAAATCACTTTAAACCCACTGAATTATAACAGCATTTAAGTCGATTTGGGATTCCTTCCAGAACCTGACTCTTACTCTATAAAAGAATGTTTTGGATCCCAAGACAACAGTGATATGGCAAAAGGGCTATTTCACATCTGTGAGCACAAGCTTTTTCTTCACATTCCTATGGGCTTTTATGTTTGGTGGCATGGAGCATAAAATAAATCGATACTGATTTACACAGCCACCAACCAAGGTGGCAGACCCAGCATGGTAAAGTGTACATTTGAGGTTTAACACAAGTGAACTCAGTTTTAGTCTTTTATGTATGTGGGAAAACGGCTTCTTCTGAATATACTGTTTCAGTCACTTATCTCGCCTGTCACAACAAACAATTAAAGGGGACAAAATTGTGCTAACTGTCAGGTCAGGAAAGCACACCTAGCCAAACACACACACACACACACACACACACACACATCTGGTCCCCACAATCCCACTTGAGTAAGGTTACAAAAACACTGCTCTCTCTGATGGCACACTGTTGCCTCAGATGAGGACTAACACACCACTTTCAGCTGTCAATGGATGGCCTTTTCAGGCAAATGAGGCATTAACCTTTCATTTGATGCCAATCTAGCGACGTGCCCTTCTCAAGACTCTCTGCCTAGCTCTACACTGAGTGCTGACAACAGCACACATAAAACTTGTTGCTGCATTCAGAAAGCTGTTTTTTTGGTCCCCATTTTACACTCAAATTAACCACAGAGTTTTTTTTGGGGGGGAATTATTCCAATCCAATGCTTTTTGTTCATGATCCTCTAGCTAGGCACTAACCATCTGTGTATACACAGAAAATAAAAAAGAGAAAAACACAGCCCTGGCTCCGTGGATGGAAAATGCGTTTAGTAGCTCAGACATAACCATAAAAAATTTGATCCAATTAACACCTTGCTTTGGAAGCATTGAATGTAAGGGGTGAAATCTGACCAGCTGCTTCAAAGATCAAAACAATCCAGATTCTACGATTAGCGCACATGCCTCTTAAAGGAATAATAGAGAGCTCCCTTTCAATATGCCACACTACATTACACACATGCATTGCAATGTAGGCCCTCCTGGGATCAGCACCTTTTCTATCTATCTGAAAGAAATTAGAGGACATATACAGCACTCTATATTGTACCTGGATTTGTATGTACGTTTTAAAACCCTGTATGGGAAAGGCACCCCCCTCAGGGATGACCCTTTCGTGGCCATCAGAGTGTGAGTGCTCTGAGGCATTGTGTGTGTGTGTGTGTGTGTGTGTGTGTGTGTGTGTGTGTGTGTGTTTGCGTATGGGGGTTGTATGTGTGTGTGGTGGGGGTGCGGCTGTAAAAAGCACAGCTGTCATTAGGCTGGGGTGTTTTCCCATCTCCTTGGCTACGCTCATCTCGACTGGGCTCTGCTCTCCTCGGCTAGAGTGGGCGGTGCAGAGCGGCAGTCAAAGGTGAGGAGGAGGAGGAGGAGGAGGAGGAGGAGGAGGAGGAGGAGGAGGAGAGGCCTCTATGAGCTCAGCTCTTACACCCCTCCTCCACACATGAGCCCACGGGGTGATTCAAGCGTAGCTTTCTAGGGCAACATCACCACTACCACCACCACCACTTCCACTGTGCATTTTCTCATGCAAACCGCATAGGGATGATGTGCCTTCTCCTTTTCTCCCTCTAACCCTTCTCTTCTTTTTTTCTCCGTCTCTCTCCCTCTCCCTCTCCCTCTCTCTCTCTTGTCTCTCCTTCTTCAGATGGCCCTCAGGAACACCAGAAAGGACATGCATGACCCTCGCATGGGAAGGAACCACACGAAAGCAATGCAACCTGGCAAGTGCACAGCACAACCATGCATTGAGAAGGGAGGCTGGCCTTAGAAAAACTGCCTTGGTTGTCACTGGGCAGAGCATGGGTGCTGTACTGAGGCAGAGCACAGACCCTGGGGCTCTTTGGACAGACAGGGAGAGAGGTCGACAGGTTGAAGGCATATTGGTTCGTTACTCTGCTTTCATTGGACAGAAAAATGATCTATGCCTGGCATTCCAATTCAGTCAATCCTTCTACTCCTAGATGTTTAAGATGGCATTAATGATTTCATGTCCTCTGTGGTTCTGGTTATAAAATCTAAAGTGTGCTTAAGCAACACTATGGAAAAAACTGTGTGCCCCTTTGTGTCAACTTCCAGCATAGTTTATGGTTGATATTAGCCTGGGAATACCCATGCTGCCTTGCACGCTCTTTCCGAACTGCACGGCAGCCTGGAGTCCATGGCCAAAATTTTCGCATGAATTTGGGAACCAATCACACAAGGGGGAGAGGTGGCAAGACCATGCGCAAACTTTTGGACAAACGAAACCTGAAATCCTGTACGAGAAAATGTATGGGTGGTGCCCAGACTAAATCTCACTTGAGATTTAGGCTGGTGTTAGCCAGGCTAGGCTGATATAGTCTCCAGTCAAAATGTGCACGACAATGTTACGTAATGCACTGCTCAGCATTGTAATTAAGTTTCCTACTAGAATGAGTCTAATGCTGTTATTTATTTTTAAAGATATTTTTGGACTTTTCTGCCTTTATTTAGACGGGACAGTTAGTCAGGAAACGAGTGGGAAAGAGAGAGATGGGGAAGGATCGGGAAATGACCTCGGGTCGGGCTCAAACCCAGGTCCTCGGATTTATCGTGTGGCGCCTTAGCCAACTGAGCCACGGCGCCCATAATGCTGTTATTTTAAGGCAAACAAGCTGCAAGGTGATACTCACAGAACTAATGCTCAATATATAGATCGGTCATATGGATTTCATATACATGCCATATGGATATGCACCATGCACGTATCTAAGATTGCTTACCAACTGCCAAAATTAAGTTGTGTTTTGCTAGTCTAGCATTCATGTTCACATAAATAAAAAATCTACCCAAGATCATTAAAATATATATTTAAAACAACAGGAGGCAAATATAATACTTCCTCCTACAGACAGATACTAGTTGCTACAATAAACATCCCTCCCAGCATAAAGTCAAAATCAAGCTGAGGAGACTGTTGTGACATGTAACCACCCAACCCTTTTTTTAAGACAAGCTCTGGTATTGCTCTGAGCAAGCTTCTTGGAAGCTTACAGGGAAAGAGTGTTAACACCATCAACTATCATCAAACACAAAAAGCATCCTACATTACTACAATTTTGTTTCTAAATCTAGAGGGAAATAGCTATGTGTGGCAGGACGGCTAATTGTTGGGGGACTTCTAGCACTATTGTCAGGAAGGTAAATTAGACACTATGAGATCATGGAATTCAGTGACATGTGGTCTGTAAGGCACACTTCCAGCATCAGCAAGGGATCAAAATGATGTTGGATGATCTCCAAAGTACATGTCTATCCATATTCCATGAGGGTCTCTGGGTAGGCTACAGTACATAGATAAGAGCACTGAGCATCCAGGCAAGACATCACTACTGAAGCATTATAAACAGCGAGCTCACTTATTGTACAGTATACAGTGAATACATTATGTGTAATATAAATTGTAATTTCTGTGCAACCACTAACAAATACCTTTCCATCTTGTTGACAGCAAGAGATTATCTGATGACATACCAAGTTGATTGATGTGAATGCTACACTAAGCAGTTAGATCCATTTACAACCAAAATTAAATGATCTATTGTAGCTATCTAAAATCTGTCAAAACCTTAAATTATTACATCCGACATGATTGGCAATTTATCAGAAAGGCAAACTAGAATGTCAGTCTTTAAATTAAGAGTTGTAGTGAGCAGAAATGTAATAGAATATCACAAAGTATGCTTGTCACATTGCAAGTGTGAACCAAGAATGTTTTTAGGCATTTCTGCTGAATGACTATTAAATTGCTGTATCCTACCCTACTGTTACAACTCTAGGCTATATGACAAACAGGTGCTTTCAAGAAGGCTGCCCATTTACTACAGCTGTGATAGTAATATTGCATTTTATCATATCATGTGAGAGTAACGGTGCACGGTCTACGTGACAGGAAAAGAACACCCCACCCCTCTTTCAGCCAATCAATGAGATATACAAAACGTCCCCCATCCTATAGCGATGTGCTATGTGGTTTAATAGGAGAAGGCAACAGCTTCCCCCAACCGCGCTGATGGTGGTAGGGATGCCTGTACGTCATCACCCCCACGGAGGCAGGCGCGAGGCATATCCGTGATGTGCATACATTTAAGAAATTGTTCAGACACGCGCCTCTTGTATTTTTCTTACCCACAAACATGACTCCTTCCTTGGTCTTCTCTGCAGCCACCGCCACTCCTTCCTTGGTTTTCTCGGCGGCCACATCCATAGCTTCTTTAGCTTTAGAAAGCCCCTTCATAAAAACATCCATCTTGGCCCCGTCGCTATTCCCCCAAAAAATGAATGAATGAACAAATCGAAGTTAAATGATTGTGTTTGCCTTGACTTAAAGCGTAAACAACTAAACGTAACCCATTCACAGAAAAAAATTCACGTGTGCTGTGCCCGACCCGAAAGCCACGAACTATCACTTAAGTGGCTTCACAATCCCTGTCACTTCAACACAATGGAGGAGCGCATGGAACGCCTCGTTTGCCTCCAGCTATTATATTTCACTCACTCGTGAGTGCATGGTTACGTTTCTGCTATATGTTAGTTTTTGTGGTGTACTTTTTATTTTTTTTCTGTCACAAATAGGTAGTGGAACATGATGTCCTCGAAACGGTTAATTGTGCACCCGCTCATTAATTATTACTTAATGTAACGATACCCCCAGTGCTCGAGAAGAGTCTTTCAAATAGACCTGGCTGTATCGCATAAATGGCAGTATTCAATGACATAATGGAAGACCATTACATGGTGGTGATAATGAAACACAGGAAAGATGTGCAACAAATATGCACTCATCCTCCACTAATTTCAAATGGACACATTTGTTGAAAGTGATTAGTTTTCTTCGCCATATAACCACATCATTTAATTAGCACTCCTGTTTTCCATCTAAATAATTTGGTTGTAATAGTAGGCTGTTCACATAAACAGTAAGGTGTCATCAACGTCCTTACAACAGATTGTTGGACAACTGGTGTATTCCAAGGCAAAATGATGGTGTGCAATTCTCCATCATCAGGTTGTCGCCGAAATGTTCATGTCATTATAGGGTATTGATTATATTGAGGCCTACACCAAAATACGAAATGTATACTGCCTAATTATTAGTATACATTAACATAACAATTTTCGCGCTACACACATGCTTTATAAAATACGTGCTTCTCAAATCTGACTAACACATCAAAATCAGCTGACCATAGCAAACAGTAAAACTTACCTTTTGTCCCCCAAATGTCACTTGTCCTTATGGTTCAATTGCACACTATTCAAATATGCTCTAACGGGGAAATCTCACAATATAATCACTAGGTGGGCCTTCCTCCGTATGCGCTCAACCAATAGCAGCGGACCTCCTCAAGGCGCAACAGAGAAAATCCACGTAGCCCCTACTATTGATCAGCCACAGATCCCAGCCGCTGGTGGTGCCTGAGTCTGACTGAGTCTGATTAATGAAAAAGTGCGTTAAATGTTATCTGACAGTAAGTCAGGTTGGTGAGATCCACTGCGGTGGGAGTGAAAGGTTGTATAGCGAAACACAACATGCTGAACTAGCCTACAGCCAGCATTTTAAGAATATTCAACCTCTCATTTTAAACAAGTGTTATTTTCATGTCATGACTATTGTCTCACTTTGTATAGCCTACTTGTCATTCAGGGATGAGACACCTGCCATTCTACTGGGACTGCGATTTTATACAGACCAGGTTATCCTAGCAATCATTATGGTGAAAATCATTCCTAACACAATTTTAATGATGAAGTATGCTAAATTGTTATTTAAATGAGGAGATTAGCCTATGAAATTACACTTGTTAGCCTATTAGTAAAGAAAAACATCCTACAAGTGACAGGTAATTTCCATAAACATTACAATCACAGTTTTGACTCCGGCTTCAGTCTACAATTAAGAACTCGAAGTGCGCTCTGAGACCAATGACAATTTTCAGAAATCTTATATTTTGAGGGGCGTAGGGTCTATTGCACATTAATTTTGCAAACATTTCTTCGCATATTTTTCTTAAAGACCATGCGCTATGGAATACGATGATCCTATTGCAATAAGCGGAGAGCGACCGTCACGTTCAATGCACCGTACATCGTTTGGATAGACTGATGTAACCCAATGAGCACTTTCCCTTGCATCCACATGATGCAGAGATCTACAGGCACTATAAACATCATCATACCGTAGTAGATACGAATATGGGGGTCTAACAGACTTTTGAATGAATTCGGAGCTAAACATCTTTGGATGTAAATAGGCTACCAAATAGCCTAATTCTGTGCACCAAACGCATTTATTTAGCACACTCCAAAGAAGTAGTCGCATCCTGCCGTGCATGCATTTTAATCATACTGTTACAGCCCTGTACAGCCCTGTTAAATAACTTTAAAACTTCGACCGGCATGTATAGTGTATGTCGTTGGAATGATCTGAATATAACGTCTGATGGGAATATTACATTTTGTGGGGTTTTATACGCAGAGATAGATGCTTTGGGCTTATGAGAGGCAAGACTTGGTCCAGACCTGATCAATATCTTTGTGCTGCCTTTGAGCTACCATCTGGTGATAGCCTTTCATCAACCTCTGAAAAGATGCGTTATTGATTTATATGCAAATCGTCAACTGGTCCTCAGTCGAGGACGTTAAAATATGTTCGTATTACTCCAGATGTCACGACCTGTCAATAATGCGCAGCTGTGGGTCGACACCTTTGCATGTTTATGCATAAAAAGAGAGGCAGTGACTCGCACAACATTGAAGTCCTATAGGCTACAGCGCATGCGTGTTAATAGTAGGCCTATTAGGAATAGTAAAATAGCTCCTAACTAGTCTGTCACAAGGGAGATGGGGAGGCCTTGACATTCCCCATCCCAATACTTCCCAGTTTTTTTCTCATGAATATTTAACAAATTGTTCACAAAGGACTCTAACCTATAAGAAACATTTATCAAGTTGAAACTCTGATCTCATTGTATTTATTTCAGCTGATGATGAGGGATGGCACTATTTCAAAAAGCCAAACTATGCTCGCAAAATTTTATTACACATTCAAATATGTTTGTTCATTTGATAACACAGTAAGTTGGAAACAGCAAGTAACATACAGAGTAAGCTTGACAAATACTATTTAATCTACATCAATTTAAGTCTAGAAGCACTTGAAGCTCTTGGCGTTTTTTGGACAGCAAATGCTGTAAACTAGCCTACATATTTATCTTACAACCTTAAAAGTTTTTGGTCTAACCCAGCAGTGGGCAATTATTTTTTTCATGGGGCCACACGAGAAACAGAAAATATTGTGAAGGGCCAGGCCAAAAGGCTGCACTCAATTCTGCATAATATTAGTTGCATTTCTTTATAATGTAAAAAGCCGTAAATAGCATTGTTTGACAAGCTGTGAAGACTGGTAAAAAGAGTTCCCAAAAGTACACTGTTTGATGATACTATTGACAAACATGGCACATCAGTTTTCAAATGCAGTGGTTATTCAACTTTATTTTTTTGACTTCATGGCGGGCCACATGAAACAGAGCAGAGGGCCGCATGTGGCCCCCGGGCCTCAGTTTGCCCACCCCTGGTCTAACCATTGTTTAACTATTGGATGATTCTCAGTTCACGTATTGATAAATTGATACACATGACTAATAGGACTAATTGCTATTAGCTGGTTCATGATTCTGATCCATCCATGTAAGAAGGACACTCTCAAGCATGGACCTGTTGTTTGGATATGCAACGCCATCTTCAGGTCTGTGATTGAAATAACATGGGTGTGGAACTAAATGTTCGGCAGTATTGAGCACTACCAGGTACAGTAGTACTAGCATGAGATGATTAAGTTGATGCTTAATCATCAGTATTTTTTTTTCTTTGTTACATTTTTTAGTTTGTTACTCAGTTTGATTCATATGTTGATGGTAGGATATATGGTCATCTGAAAATGGACCCCAGTGAAAATGGTGAATACAGTGTCTAATATGACTATGATGATAATGATGGATATCATTATTATTATTATGCTCTGAGCCACTGACTGACTTAGGTGCCACACTTGCCAAAATCTTTTAAATATAATGTTATTCAGAAATGCTTGATATTTCTCCAGTCATTCTTGCTAACAACAATTGTCAGAGGGAACAGGTACAGTATACCTGCATGACATTTGTTGGTTTGTTCCGTGGTAAAAAGTAAGGAATATTTGGAATTAATTTGTCATTAAATGGTTGCACTGTTGATATAACATCCTCTTATATTAGATTTAGATCAGAGGTCAACTTTAAGCTTGGGAGCTGGCCATTTTCTTTTATAGCCGTAGCATTTACATCTACAGTTATGTTTGTAAGGCACCCTTGGAGACAGATTTTGTGCTTAGATTGAACAGTTCAACTAGGCTTCAGTCAACTGTTAAGTGTTTTTTTTTCCAATTGAAATGATTGTTTTTAATTACATTCTGTTCTTGTCCAGTTCCTGGTTATATCTCTGAGTGACTGCCTCTTTGGAGATAGGGGGGAATATGATGTTTTATGCAGTGTCTCAGGGTACATCCCGTGGCCTGCGTCAGTAATAATCCCGTGGCCTGCGTCAGTAATAATCTGGGGCTCTGTAGCCTGTGTGTTTTTATGTATTGTTGGGCCAAAGATGAATTTCCACAGAGTGGATAATTAAAGATTTATTTTCTATTCTATTCTAATCTATTTTATTCTATTCTATTCTATTCTATTCTAGATTGCCAGGTCTGTTTTATGTGGCTCATGTCAACTGGGATGACCAACGGCATTTCCTGTCAACCTGTTAAGATGCTTCAGGTCAGACTATTCTTTGTCAGATTTGCTGGTGGCCATTAGCCTGGGAATACCCATGCTGCCTTGCGCATTCATTCTGAATTGCTAGGCAGCCTGGAGACCATGGCCAAAATTTTCGCATGGATTTGGGAACCAATCACAGAGCTAGGATCGATGGCAAGACAATGCACAAACTATTGGAGAAACTGAACTTCACATCCCATACGGGAAAATGAATAGGTGGTCCCCAGACTAAATCTCACTTGTGATTTAGTCTGGCATTAGCCAGGATAGGTGGCCATATGAAATATGCGGTCTCTTCCTTGATATGACATCACTGGCCTTCGTTAACTTGGCCTAAATGTCTTTACATCACACATGCATAACACTGATAGCTATAAACCATTATTATTTGAACCTCCCTCATCAGATTTAACCAATTTGACTATTTCTCCCAAACTCTTGTTAAGAAGCTAGTGTTTGTCCACAGAAACAAAACGTTTTTGTTTGTTTTCACATTATTTATTTTTACACAATTTTAATCTCTATCAATATAGATGATATATGATAAGAAGTCATGGTTCAGGTGAATTGACCTTTATCTACGGAGCATCTTTGCAACCACAGGGCCTCCTAATCAAACCCAGCACTGACTAATGAACTTTTTCACAGCACAATTAGCTGAGTTAATTAACTACACTGGTGTCAGTGTTTCAATCATATTCATTAGTGGTCATTAAGTGTAGATGTGACATTTTAAACAAATGCCAAAGACAACTTGGTTTGTGACAAATCTGACATTCTTGCATGGGTCATCACACTCATATACCCAATTTTTTCTTATACACTTTCAAATCTTTAATTTACTGTTTGCATAGCCACTTTCTGTTGCCAAACCCAGAATGAGTAGCATAGTCATCAATATATATGACAACAGGCAGCAAACATGCTTATCTTGTGTAATTTCACATACTTTGCCATAAACAACCTGCATGAGCGTTCAAGTCAGGCTTTGAGGTAAAGGAGGTAAAAACAAATCCTGGCTTCAGCCATCCATAGGAAGAACTCAAATCCAGTCTTCCTGCATTTCTGCCTGTGCAGAGACAGCTGAACGTACCGCTTTCCTGGATGATCCTCCGAAGGTATTCAGCGGTCAGGTGGTGCAACTCCAGCTTGTGTGGCGGCCCCAGGCGGTGAGGAAACACCACAGAGGTGTCCACCACCACGCTGTGAGGAATCTGGGATGGATGGCAACAGTCATTTGAGACAGGCAATCACAACTTGTAAAAACGTGATTACTGAATCTGAAATATAACATGATAGGCCAGTATCTCAAGTTACAGGCCTTTTAGGCTAACAGTATACTGTAGCAATGGATCCTCCTCCTATGAATTCGACTACATTGCTTCATTGCAAAGGCACACACCTTGACAAAAAATCCCTTGGTTGAAGGAACAATATGTAAGAAATAAATGAGTAAAATGGTCCTGATTTATCGACAGACATTAAGGAATCATGATGATTTCAAATACAATAGTAGACAATAGCAGACAAAAGACAATAGTAATCCAGCCTGATTATTCCCAGTACAAAAGTTGCAGCCCTCAAGTTTTGTTGATGTTGTCATTATGTGTATAATATTGTGTTTTTTTGGCCTGTTGTGCCACCATCCACCTATCTGATAAATCGGAAATATTTTTGGTATTTAAAATGTTTGGTATTTTAACATCTTTCATTTTCACACAGTGTTGAAAGGGTGTAGCAGCCTAATAATCCTAGGAGAGCAGCTGTTTCTGAGATCCTGGCACCAGCACAATCAGTCCTTTGATTTAATCAGCATCAGCAACTGCTGTCCTTGACCTTGCATACTGTACCTGTATGTGCAAGCTTCTGGATCTTGAGTTTCAGAGATTAATTGGCTTGTTATTTGCATAAAAAAAACATGCATAGGCCTATCTTGAAATGTGGCTGGAAGTTTATATGTCCCAATAAACCAGTTTAAAGGTGCATTTCTGATTCTGTAAAGCCTGAAAGCCCTTTTCTTCTTTGCACCCAAAAGCAATGAATGATTGAATTGCTCATTGGTAAGTGTGAACCACCAAGTTAATTTCCTGTTTCCAAAGGAAGAGCTGTGTGCTGTACATGCCACTAGAGGGCAGTGATGAGCAATTTCTAGATTTCCAGGACACATGATAATGACAGACTGTTCCCTTGAGCAAAGTACCTATCTCCCGGCTACTCCTCAGGCCATGGATTAATGGCTGCCCACTGTTTCGCATGTGGATATGTGTGCCCTGAGAGCATGTAAGCTTGCAGTGAAGTCACTGCTGCCTGTACTGTATGTGTGTTTACAAACAATAAAGTACATGTAGAATTTAACGTATCCAAGGAAAAAACTGAGGCAGTCTAATTTAAAGAGCTGACACCAGGCTGAGAAGGTTATGGTATAGTTTAGTATGGTCTTGCTCTATTGTCAAAAATAACTGAAGAAGCATTGACAGGAAATGTGAATATTTTGAACAATGTATTGTGTGTGGAATAAAATAAAATTATCTTGTACTTGTGCCACTAATTGGCATGTCATTGCTTCGGGCTTCGTCTGAGACCATGTACCAGTGTACATATTAATTCATTTAGCTTACAGGGATACGCCAACATTTGGGGAAATACACTCCTCGAGTTAAACACTTGAGTTTTACCTTTCTCCAGTTCATCCATCTGTTCACTAAGTCTGCTGGTAACATTTTAAAGGTGGGGGTATGGTATTCTCATACACAATGAGATTTTGAAAATGGTCCCATCCACCACGTTCCTGTCCCTTTCCTCCAATGGTTGAGTAGGACCATTTTATCGACATGAAACTGTCCAATGGGGAATGCTGTTCTATGAATGACAGATGATTGACATGTTCCATTTTTATATCAGTGTTTCCAACTCAGTGGCTGTGAGAGGGAGATGGGGAGGATTTCATGTAATTTTGCAAAAATGGTCAAAAAATTAGAATTTCACATCCTACCTTTAAACTCCAGCCTAGATTATTGCATTAGGTTAGACATTAGCATTATACCTGGGCCTATTTGCATCTTGCTCAAAAGTGACAAAGAATTCTTGTTTTTTTTTCTCAATTAAAACTTGCCCATCATTGCAAAGTGTACTAACACTAACAGAAAATGAAACATGGTAGTTTTCTAGGCTGATTAACTATACTCTCATTCCAGCATAGCAATCAAGAAAATTGGCTACCAAATCTGAAAATAGCTCCTTCCTTGTGTCCAGGTCAAGTAGTGCAAGCTACTGGTCTCTGCTAGGTTGCAAAGGTCCTTGATTGTTACAAATGGTGGCCTATCCTTTTAAACATGACAAACGAGAGGGGGAAGAAAGAAGACAACAGCCTCAATAACAATAACCTTTATCAAAACATGTTTTATCGGCTCTCTAAACACCTGTATGGAAATCAGTAGGCTAAGAGACAGTGTAAGAACTATAGTTTTGTCCGAACAAAAACATACCATCTGGCACTCATGGTGTAGCATACAATTAAGATGTATTCTCCAAAGAACTAAAATGAATATTTCTGTAATGAAACATCATTTTCACAAGTCTAGCCTTTTGCGCTAAAAGGAATGAGTTAGCCTACCAAGGCAAAAAAATTACATTGGTGACAAACATTCCAATATAGACACTCCAACACTTCAGAAACAACCTGTAGCTATTGATTATGCACAGGCTATGGTACTGAGGCACAATAAAATGCCATGGTTGATATGAGGTGAATTAACATTCCCAGTCAAGCAAGCACTGACTAATGAACACAGCACAGCACAATTAGCTGAATTAATTAACTACAGCTGGTGTTAGTGTTTCAATCACATTCATTAGTGGCCATTAAGTGTACATGTGACATTTCAAACAAATGCCAGAGACAACTCAATTTACTTTTACCCCCATTTACTGTTAAATGTACAATTTCAATTGTGCTTTTTCATTTGTGATATGTGTCAATGTTTACATAATTAGGCATATAAAGCTAAAATAAATATTAAATGCAAAATAAGGCAGAAAAAGGGACAAACATTCCATTGACAGAAGCAACTTAGAAAGGCCAACATTTTCATAGAACATGGTGTTCCATGTTCAAACCATTTCCCAAGATAATAGGCCTATCTTAACCTTTATTCCCCCCCACAGAGAATCTCCTCTTATTTTCACATATAAACCATCTTTCAAAAACATTTTGTAGAACTGAAATGTGTGTGTCTCAGTGGAAAAGTCAACATTGTGATTGAATGCATGTGTCCATGAGGTGTACAAAGTAATGTCATCACAGTGCTGGAGCAGCAAATATACACAGCGCCCTCTGGTGGATGTTTGGATTTTCCCCGCCTCAGACAACATTTTTCACCACCTCTTCACTTTAGAGTCTTCCTTGACCCTCCAGAGCATCAGTTCCATGCAAGCGGTCGCGTTCTCACCCGTGTCATGGCCGTCCACTGTATGACAGATGAGAAAGAGGACTGTCACATACACCACTAAGGTTTGGGACAAAGCTGACATGTGCTAGCCATTGTAAATTAGTTAAATGAATGAGTTATCAGCAACATCATAGGCTACCCACTTTTTACAGTGTGTGAGTAATAGTGATGACCACTGTTGGATAGGCAATCAAAATCTTTCATTTGTGCTGCTTGTGTTGTCACACACAGAATGACTGGCATTACTTTACTGTTGCAACTATTAGTCACCCATCTGATACATTTTCAAAATCTTTAATTCATTGTTTGTATAGCTACTTCTGTTACCACACCCAGAGTGAGCAGCATCATCGTACTATAAAATATACATACTGCACATATGATAACAGCAAACTTTGCCATGCTTTTCCTGTGTAGTTTCACATACTCACATACCTGCATGTGCTGTCGTACAAGCGTTCAAGTCAGGCTTTGAGGTAAACACAAAAACAGTAAAAACAAATCCTGGCTTCAGCCATCCATAGGAAGAACTCAAATCCAGTCTTCCTGCATTTCTGCCTGCGCAGAGGCAGCTGAACGTACCGCTTTCCTGGATGATCCTCCGAAGGTATTCAGCGGTCAGGTGGTGCAACTCCAGCTTGTGTGGCGGCCCCAGGCGGTGAGGAAACACCACAGAGGTGTCCACCACCACGCTGTGAAGAATCTGGGATGGATGGCAACAGTTATCAGGGACGGGCAATCACAACCTATTTAAGGCCATTTAGGCTAACTGTATAGCAACGCATCTTCCTTCAATTCATTTTAACTACATTGCTTCATTGCTAATTCATACACCATGATAAGGTGTTTGGCTGTGTTAATGCATGGTACAGAATATATTTTTCATTATGAACTTGCCTGTACCTTTACAATGCAGCCATGTACTTTAGCATAGTCAACACTCAGGTACTTGTAGGCAGTCTGTCAAAGGGCTGACATACAACAAAATGGAATAACTATAAAACACTCACTTTAAGGGCACAGAGGTCATTCTCCAGCTCATGGCCAATGAGGATGGTGTCAGAACTGATAAAGTTCAGAAGTGTGTTCTGAACGTCCTTCAGACGGACACTGGTGCCTTTCACATCCTTCTCTGTCACACCAGAGAATCTAAAGACGAAATAAAATACATGACAATTTCGAGAGAGAGAGAGTGGGGGGCGTGGGGTGTACTGTATGACTAGTTTCACTTGTTATGTCTAGTGCAGTCGGTGTACCTGGTGTTGTAATCAATGACCTCGCTTTCAGGCTGGACAAAGGTGTCATAGATGACCTGCAAGGTGGAACTGACCACAGTCACTCTGGCCAGCTCCAGTCCCTGAGTCGTATAACACTGAGAAGGATGAGGAGCAAAATGAATTGAGCAAAAAACTGAAAAACTATATGAGAAATATAAAATATATACTCTGCTGTGGTTTAAATAACCATTTAATAAACTTAAATACATAAATAAATACATAAATAAAACAAAAAATGGCACACCACAGTCAAAATGCTTTGTTTGATGTCACATTAAAACAGCTCAGGGGAAAATATTAAAAAACATTTGCACTTGATGATGAAATGCAACAATAGCCAGCGAGATGCATGCCAAGCAGGATGGGCAGAGTCTGAGGTTCTCACCATCTCGCAGTCTATTGCGTAAACCCCTGGGCAGCATCGCTCAGACGAGACTGCTGGCGTGCTGCTCACAAAGCCAGAGAGGCTCAAGGCGTCATGAACATGGAGCTGTCAATAAAAAAAAGTAGATCACATACACCATCAATATTAACTTCACATACACATAGATATAAAATTGACCGATCGCAAAGCCACGCCCCCCTTGCTATTTCCGTCAAGCAAAGCCATAGGCATACCATTGTAAAGAGCT
>JASCQY010000072.1:6953358-6963685 GCA_030264315.1 Sardinella tawilis | reverse complement strand
TTGTGTTGTACCAATGCGCATTATAAAAAGGCATGAATATCATCTTGAAATGGGAATCCCTGTTGGTGTGTATGTGTGTGTGTGTGTGTGTGTGTGTGTGTGTGTGTGTGTGTGTGCGCATGCGCGTGTGTGTGTGTGTGTGTGTGTGATTGTACGTTTCCGTCCCCATAACACCGTCTGCCAAGAGTGAAATTCATTAGGGCGTCTTCTTCCTGAAAGGACACCCTCCTTGCGCCTGTTCATGAGCTCACGTGTAGCATCTGCTTTGTGATGCCTGTAATTTGTGTGATTCCCCATCCTCTCCCCACTCCTCATTTTCATTGATCACACCCAGTTGTCTCAATTTAGTTGAGCTATACTCTAAATAGCCTTGCCTCTTCTCTCGCTCTGTGGGTACAACAGGAGCTTGTTGGTGTTTAAATAAAAAAAGAGACTATTTGCAGCCTCCTCCACCTCTCCGACATGGCTTATTTGCATTCTCAGTGGATTTGTGTTTCAGTAGAAAAAATAGAAATGCTTCTCTCCGTTCACCACACGTATGTTGATGCCAGATTTCTTCAAGGCTTGATATTATTCATGACTGCGGTGAGCCTCTCGTAGATCTATGGTGTGCTGAATGAGTGGCCCATTGAAATTTGGTTTGGTGTGCAAGTACACTTTTCATTTTGATGGAGTCAACATTGCATGTGTAAAACAGAGAAGGTTCCCTGCCGCAATGTCAGATTGGATTCCTCTCAGAGGGGAGGTGCACATCTGTTAGGTATGGTACACGCAGAATAATTATGGTCCTAGCATGCAACCTTGTAGAACTTCATTGCTGACAGTCAATAGAATGTGTTTAATACAAGGGTTGCTTCCATGTAAAGTATAAAAGAATAGTTTGGATTTACAAGGACAAATCAAGAAAGACACGAGTCTAAAATTTTAATCTTATGATATGTCAGACTACAGTGTACTGCCTTTGTACATTACTTAACCGGGAATCAGGTCTTCGCTATTCTTTATTCATAGGAGGAAAGGAACTAATATTTGGGCCATTCAAGATATTTCTGCATTAATCACCCATTTTAATGTTAACAGTTTTTCTCCAGCCTTCCTTAAAAAGGGATGTTCCATTACTTTAGTCTGCTTGTTACCTTGTTATACCGACTCAAATTCTCTCTCTCTCTCTCTCTCTCTCGCTCTCTTTCTTTCTCTCTCTGAGTCTCAGCAGACTACCATTATTGTTTAAAAGATTAACAGTAAATCCGTAGCTGAATATTTAATGTAATTTTCAATGTTTAACACCTCCACTGCAGCAGTGCATGTGTAAACCTAATGTAATTTCATGCCCCAAAACTGCACTGGCACAAGCTTTGCAGTGCATGCTCTGAGGCCATGCTCATTGTTTATCGTGGTGTTGCCACCCAAATGATAAGCTTACACAGGCTCGCATATGGACCCACTGTACCATAGTAGTTGTCTGAAACCAGTTAAGATACACACAGAGTGTCAATCAAATGTATTTTCTTTTGTTGTTATTGACAAATACAGTGTAAGTGAAGGAAATATACAGAAATCAGCCTACAATACAGACTTAATCACAAAATAGCATTATCACATATTACCAAATATTCTAAATGAGCTGCGTAAGGGTAATTGTGCTCTGTAACAATTGTGCTCCAGTCCTTTTAATAAAACCATATAGTAACATGCAGTAGTAAACCAGCACACCTTATAAATGAAGATTAAGTACATACTACCGTTGGACACGAAATGCATTTCATCAGGAATGAAATACAATGTTTGGCATGGTTGTCTCTCTCGTACATTTCAAAATGTGGGGCCACTGGTTGGATTATGTCACTTTCTTGAGACACAGCCCAACTCCCTCAGCTCCCAGAAAAAAAAAAAAAAAACCTCTTCATTTTCATGCGGCAGCAAAGCGAAGCCTGGACGTATGAGTTGTTATTTTCACCATGAAAGTACCTCGGGGAGCCAAGATTCATTAATTCCTTTCAGACCAGGAGCTTCATCTCCAGCTTTAAACTAAGTGTTCGCGATTTCTCTGAAATTAATTGGAGTGGATTTGCAGAGGAAGGCTCCATTTCATCAGCTGGATTAAAGGCGTAAGGGAAGACACAGAAGGGGAGGAAGGGAGAAAAAAAGAAAGATACTCCACATCCACATGTGATGCCATGGCACCTATTTCCTTGTGCAACCACCGAGTGCCATTCTGTAAATATGGGTTAAATTGGGGTAGTTATGAGGGGGGGGGGGGTGTTGGTGTACCTTCAAGGGTTGTGTATGTGGTTTTTTTTATAGCACAAGGACGTGGGTTGGGACTAGCATTCATTCCCATTTACTATACTGTACCTTTTTCTCTTTTTTTTTCCCACCACCACCCCCCACTGCCATCTCTGTAGGGCTGGTGCCAGCCTTCCTAATATGGAGGCAGATGCTCCTCCAGCTCCTCTCCAAAGGCAGTCTGGCACAGTGGCCTGCCAGCTCATGCCCGTCCATTCATCTCGACTCTTGGGGAACATAAACACTTTGTCAGATGGCTCTTTCTCTCTGTCAAACGCTGGGCTGAACATTGTTAAAACAGCAAACGGAGGAAAAGGAAGGGACAGCAAGGGATGGAGGGAGGGAGAGAGAGAGAGAGAGAGAGAGAGAGAGAGAGAGAGGGAGATGAAAACGGAGAGGCAGGAAAGATGGGAAGTGTGTGTGTGAGAGAGAGAGAGAGAGAGAGAGAGAGAAAGAGATGAAAGGGCAGAGTGTGTGTTTGTGATAGTGAGAGAGATGGAAGCAGAGAGAAAGAGAGAGGGATGGAGCGAGAGTAGGAAGGGAGAGGGAGACGTAGGAAAGACTGAGCATGTGCAAAATGGAGAGAGAGAGAGAGAGCAAGCAAAGTGCAATGTGAAATTCAAAAATACCTGAGTTGTCCGTGCACTGTGGACCAGTTGGGCTTGAGCAACTTCTGTACAGTAACAGAGAAAAACATTTGCACCAGATGAATAAATGATGAACAGAAAAGTGGTAGGCTGAATTCATTTCTCAAAGATTAAATTTAACACACTCTTTTTGGTGAAACAGGTTTATATTGAATCATTTACCTCAAGGCAGAGCATTATGGTGCCAAATAAAGTAGCACTTTGGAGTGAAAACTTCTGATGTTCCTCACTCAGAACTTTCAGTGTGCAGAACACACTTCTCCTCTATTTGTCATGGGTGACGCATCTCCTTCTTTCCGCTTGTGTTCACCTGATACTTGCTAGATTCGCAACACTTGAAAACACCTTCCACTCCAACAGTTTTTTTTTTTGGCAGAATGAAAAAAAAAAAGTTGTAAATGTAATTGTAATAACCACTGTAAAATAACCCCATGATTCTCATGTGACATAATTTCTTTATCGCTTACTAATCCATCGGGTTTAGCCAACAGGCGCAGATGAGGATCAAATCTTAATCCCCGCTGTCAGTGCACCGTGCTGAGAAAGTAATGCAACCCACTTCAGGTAACCAGCGAGCCTGCCGATACCGCAGAACTTCACTTTCCCACCACATTTATATAAGCAGAAAACATTTGTTTTTAGCAGGGGAAAACTGCAATAACAAAAGATTAAAACCCATCTTTTTTTCAGTTTACACATTTACATGTGCGCCAAAAAAGCGGTAATTTTGGGTTATTTCATTTACAGTTTAAGTGCTCACATAAACGGAATAAAACGATATTCTTTATCAGATTGCCGCCGTTATCAGTTCATGACAAATCCGTTTAACACACCAAGGTTTTTAGCAATATTCCAATTTCTTAAATACATGTACACGCTGTTTTATATCTACGCCTGTACAAGACACCTTGGCAAGCATACAAGCGTAAAGAATTCTGTTAACAATTGAGTCATGTAAACTCGTTTGGTTTTGGTTATCTGTTTTTTTTAAAAGCATGTGAACACTTAAAAACTGATTGTCACAGTTACCTCATTATTGCCATTGGTTTATTATGAGTCTGTTATACTGTAAGGCAATCTTGAGGCTTGATGTTAGACATACATGTATTGTATACAGTATTGCCCCCAACAGGAGGAGGTTTAAAGTTAAAAGACAATCAAACTCCAGAACTTAGTTTCACTTTGTTTCTCACTGTTTTTAACTTCTAATTAGTTAGCAACAGAACCATGTTTTTCTTTTTTTTTTGCTCAACTAATAAAATAGCACAAGCTTGAACAAACACAAACAAGAATAAAAAGATGCCTACCTTTCACGTCATGTAGCCAGTAATTGGACCATATGTTACTAATCCAGTATGATACTGCATCACTGGGAGAAGGTGGTGTGTTTTTGTAATTAGCAGCTAAAGCGCTGGGGATAAACGTTGTGATGCCAAAGTGTGAAACTGATCTGGAGTGGGTTGCCTCATACCCCGTGCCAGTGGCCCTCCAGGGAGTGGACGGGCCCTGCCTGTCACAGCGCATCTTCAGTCACAGAGCCACTCTGAGTGGCTCATATTCAACATGCTCTCCAGGCTGTTGTGCCTCTCTGGCACGAGCGAGTCACCTTTAATGCCCGGAAATGGACTCAGAGCAGAGGCATAAGCATTTATTTTATCTGAGACTAAATATATTGACATATTTTTCATAACCTCTTTCATCTCACCAGCCTAACAGCATAACAGAGAGACTTAAGAGATAATGTAACCCCCCCCCCCCCCCAAAGCATAACTAGTCCTTAGAAACCCTCAAATGCCATGGCACATGCTTATGCATTCCAGGCACACCTTGTCCAAGCTTTCAGCACACATTTCCATTTATTGCATATGATCGCTTGTAATGAAATGCTGGTATCATGACTACAGTAGATGTTATCGTGTCAGTGAATGTCATCCAGATTCTGGCTGCCTATAGATTTATTATTGCAGTGTGGAGAAAGAGAGAAATAGAAAGGAAGAGAGTGAAAAAATAGATAGAGATGGAGATTGAGAGAAAGGGAGAGAGAGACGTAGAGAGAGAGAGAGACTGCAGTTGCTGGATAGTGAGTACCCAACAGATGGCAATGTTGTCTCTTTCAAATTGCTCAGCAGCATGGCGGTGACTCACCTTAATGCTGAAGAATAAAACGTCTGGGAACCGGAAAGAGCAGGAGAGACAAAGACCAAAGTTATTAGCCGTGTGGGAGTGGTTGTGATTGGCTTAATTGCCAGTGGGCAGACTACGTATTATCAGACTGCTGGCCCTCACTTTGATCTGATGTGAAGGGGTTCAGGTCACTGATACAGTGACTGTTGTTTCTGTGTGTGTGTGTGTATGAGAGAGCAAGAAAGAGAGAGAGAGAGAGAGAGAGAGAGAGAGAGAGAGAGAGAGAGCTGCTCTCATATACTTCTGCTTGGTGGATTTGCATTTGGTAGTTCAGCGGATTTGCATTTGGTAGTTCAGCTGCAGCCCTTGTCTTGGCTCCCTTGGATCCTGAAAGCGGTGGCGGGCTCTGATTGATCTGGCCACTGTGCTCCGCCGTAGCTGCGCCGCTCCACAGCTAACGAACGTCAGGTCTTGTTTACATTCCTGCCGACGAAGCCTCACGACAGCATTGTTGCATCAGCTCCCCTCTCCCCTCCATTTCTCTTTAGCCTCGGCCAATTATGCAGCAGGTGCATTCTCCAGGACAAACACTGCTCTGCTCCCACCTCTCTCTCTCTCTCTCCCTCTCTCTCTCTCTCTCTCTCTCTCTCTCTCTCTGTCTGTCTCTGTCTCGCTCAGTGCTCTGCATAGCATCATTCTCCTTTGTTAAACAGCATAGCATAATCCCAGTTTCCCTCTCAGCCAAGGTCATGACTTTAATAACTCTGCAATGCAGATAAAAATCTCCAGTAGTGTGTATATATGACACAGACACAATGGCACACACACACACACACACACACAGGCACACTTGCGTGTTTTTGTTTCTATTTTTTTTCTTCCAAATCAGGTTGGCAATATTGTTGTCACGCATTATCACCTGGGTAGGACTGGCGGCGTGCAGTGTGTCACATGACAATCGGCCAGCCTCGGTGCGGATTCACTGGGAGAGGGAGATAAGGTTAGTGGGGAGATAAGACGTCCTCCTCGTGGATGATCAAGCGCCGGCCCACATGGTTTTTTTTTTTCCTTCTTCTTCCTCTTCTTCCTCTTCCATGGCAGGAAATGAAAACACCCCCGTCATACGTGGCTGCGGTGGTGGCGGTGGTGGTGGTGGTGGATGAGGTGTCCCCTGTTTAAATAGAACAGGGAAAGGACCTACAGCAGCCGGTGAGCCAGCCAGCCAGCCAGCCAGCCAGTCACATGCTGCAGGAGAAGCTCCAGCTGAATGGAGTTTTTTTTTTTTTTTTTTTTGGTTCTGACTTTTATTCATTATGCCTGAGTGATTTAGATAGATAGCAAAGGGAGAAAAATGAAACAGACGCACATGTGCACACATACAGTATCCACTCCACACACACACACACACACACACACACACACACACACACACACACATGCATACGCATGCATGTGCACACATTTGCACATCACACACACCCACGAACAGAATAGGAGTTAATAGATGAAAAGATGATCCATCAGAGATGGCGATCTTCAATTAAATTATCTCCATCAGGTATGAGCAGCTGGGAACTTATATTAGGTGATTAAAGCAAGTAGCTCACAGGCGGGGGGTCAGGAGAGAGCAGCCGACTCTGCACACAATGCCGTGCCACTTAACCATCGATCATATCCAGCCAATCAAATAGAGAATTAGGGTACGTTTGACAATGTGCATAGAGAGTCTCCAGTGTCTCACACATGCTGGGATATGAAAGTGGACGTGTGGGAGAGTTTAGGGTATAAAATGGTTTCTCCTTTCTACTGTCTCTGAGGGTTCAAGGAAAGTGCGGGGTGCCATATTCAATGAAAATGTAAGCACTTGTTTGCCTGCTTTGAGGAAAAAAAAATGCATTTTGTTTTCAGTTTGTTTTTATGTCGGTGTGTTAAATGTTTGGTACCGATACAAGCACATGCCAAACATTGCATAACACTCATAAAAAGAGATTGCTACAGGATGTGCTGTCTTGTCAAGTTTTGGCAATATTTGTTGTTTGTTTGCTTGACACGAAGGCAAGCGAGTTGATAAAGTAATGCGTTTTGGAATCACAGTAGACTATATACACAGGAGGCATATACAGGAGTTTGCAGGAGATCTGCACATAGAAGTGTGTGCAGCGTAGACAGTATGTACGGATATTGGTTCATATTATATCCATCTAGGCTATATAGGGACATACATTGTGGTTCATATTATATACCATCTAGGCTATATAGGGACATACATTGTGTCCGCATACAGTACTTCCACAAGCAAGTTGTGTGTGTTTGAGACCCAAGATGCTGAGGCATTTCAGCTCCGCTTCAAGCTATGCTTCCATTATGCTGTAGTGACTAGTGCAGGAGGAGGAAGTTCTTGGCTGAATGAGAGATGCTACAAAAATCTTCGGTCAAGTAGTCCCTTCAGCTGAGATATATACTGCAAGCTGTGCTGTAATGTGCCTTGTGTGAAGCCGTAATGCCACAAGACGTTACAAATGGACAATACTGTGAATAGCTCAAATAGGAGATCCTCAGTCCCAACAATGAAATGCGTTAGTTTACAGCATTGGTTTACCACACAATGCATTGTGTGGATTGTGTACTTAGCCTTGGCAAGGAATGGGAGGACTGCTTGTGGTCTGTGTTCTAGGGAATTCTGTGTAATATGCTGTGAATACTTTTGGAATGTAATGTAACAAAACCAACACACACGGCTGGCTGTATCACATCTCCCAGATGTTTAGCTGAGCATGCCGAACAAAAGCAACCACAGCAGGCGCAAAAACAAAACATTCGAGGACATTGCAGTCAGCAGATGCCTCCTGTATTAGAGAAACAACTTCCTGCCCATCATTTTTAGCACCGTCTTTCCTCATAGCATTCTTTATGGGTCATCTGCATCAGACGAGGCCCAGATCAGTTCCTGGGTTTTGGCGCTGTCTGGGATGTGACAGATTGCCGGCGGCATCGAGTGACAGGATGCCCGAGGCAATGCGGTGCCAAAACTATTGTTAGAGTTAATGCTTTCCAAACATGACATGTCAATTGGATTGGTTACATGACATTCACTCACAACACACACTGCGTTGTCTGCGCGCGTTTGTCCTCTGTGAATGCTTTTGTGTAAAGTAATGCATGCAGTGAATTTCCTGTAAGCACTGGCATTCTCCCAAAGACAAGAGAGTTGAGATATTAACGTCTAAGAAATAATTTAAAATGCTTCAGTTGAGCGTCATTAAAACAATATGCTACATTAATAAAATATAACATGGAAAATGATCATTTGTGGTCATATCATGACTTTAAATGAAAGCTTGTGAACGCTAGCATTCCTGTTTTTTTTCATTCTCACACCCTTTTTTTATTCTCATCTTTCACACAAAATGCTCATTAACTGTTGCAAAGATCATGTCTGAGGAATGAGAGTAGTCTGTTTTTGCATTGTACTGTAGTTGAGGAGTCTTACTGCAGGTTGTTTGTTGCAACCCACTGCCAGTATGTCCCTGTGTCAGACCTGTGGACAGCCCCTGAAATCTGCTCCATTCAGGAAGGAGAGAGTGGCGAATAGAGGGGCCCATCCGCCCCTGAATGTTGGCATGGGAACAAGCACCTGATTGGATGGAGATGGAAGTGTTTTTTTTTTTTTCTATTAATATTTTTCCTCCTCTCACCTCTTCAATGTGAGATGCTTTCAGCATCAGAGCAGTTCCTGACCTGAGAATGTGTGATTCTGCTAAGGGTCACGTGTGATTGACTGATGGTGGAGATCATCACACTGTACCCCACCAGCCGCCCATCATCATCAGCGGCTGTGGTCTTTCCCTTGAATGAGAGGTCTCCCCCTTTCGTCCGCTGGTAATGGCACCATTTGGGGATTGCATCAGGTGGGAAAATGGAACAAGGAAACGTGGCAGGCATGGTGTAATAGCTTACCACAGGTTGTTGCATGTTTTTATGAAACACTATTGATTTTGTGGATATATATGTCCCTATCGGGGTATTGCAGGAATAAGCACTTATCCCTTCCTCTTTCGTCTTTTTTTATCTGTCAAAAGCAGTGAAATGAAATCAATGTCAAGTTAGTGGAGATAGAATCTGCTAACTAGTCAGATGATATTTATATAAAATAACGGTACTGAGTGAATGGTGTGGTGTTATGTCGAGTATTGTGGTAAAAATACACTCCTTTCAGAGTCAGTATGACCTCTCGCTTGGACCGGACTCTCAGATCCATACACGTTGTTTTCCTGCCAAGCCTCCCCCTCTCTTCTCTCCTTTCTCTCTCTCTCTCTCTCTCTCTCTCTCTCTCTCTCTCTTTCTTCTCTCTGTGTGCTGTCTGCCTGGGTGCGAGTGTGACACTTCTGCATGAAACCTGGCCGCGTTTCACTGGAGCCTGGATGAGTGTTTGTTTCTCAAGAGTGCCGCGAAGCTAACGAGACAGCTGGTAGCGTGCCAGGCCGCGTCCCTCTCTGTCTCCTGTTTCGCCTGATTTTGACTAATGCATGCGTGACTACTGACATGGCATGGCACACTAAGCACAAAGTCACAAGTGGCCTTTTTACTCATTTGCATCCCACTTAAATAGAAAAGGAAAGAAAAAAGGAAATGGGATGGAAGGAAAAAAAGGAGGAAGGGAAAGATGATCATTTTGATATCTTGGATATGATTGGTGAATGAGCAATGCCAAGACAACCCCCCCCCCCCCCATCCCTCTTGTTTCCCCCAAATCCCCCAGCTTTCATATTGATTTATTGATTTCAAAACAGTATCTGAAGTTTTATGAGTGTACGAAAATTGCCCAAAGTTATTTTTTTTCTCTTTCTTTCTTTTTTTGTTTGTTTTTGGCCTTTCCTCAAATGAAAAAGGCTTGATTCTTCTAGCATAGAATGTTGGATGAGTTTCACCAGGTCCTCAAAGAGGCGCTCAAAAAGAAATGCCATTGCTGTCGTATATTCAGTGTTTATGTTTGTTCTGAGCTGCAACAAATAAAGACCCAGATGAATGCCGGGTGGACTTTATTTTCTATATTTTTTTGCACAGGATGTCTGAATAAGGCTTAGATGGAATGAATGGGTCGACTCGCGCCCAACCTCGCAGCCTTGCCCCCTCAGTCCTCACTTTGGATAAAAGGTGACATATTGTGACTCGGCTGTGGCCTCAGATAGGGAAATACAGTGCCCTCCATAATTATTGGCACCCCTGGTTGAGATGTGTTTTTTAGCTTCTAATAATTTATTTTTTTTTCT
>JASCQY010000072.1:6931518-6950930 GCA_030264315.1 Sardinella tawilis | reverse complement strand
AGAGAGACAGAGAAATAGTAAGTGAGTGAGTATGTGTGTGTGTGTGTGTGTGTGTGTGTGTGTGTGTGTGTGTGTGTATGCTTTGTTGCTTTGCTTGCAAGGGGGTGTCCCAATGCATAGTTGCCCCGCTGCCTATGTGTGTGGAAAGCCTGGAGTGTGTGTGTGCGTGCCTGCATGTTCTATGTGTGTCCTGGAGGGTGTGTATATATTCTAGTTGGTGTTGTGGTATGTATGTGTGTCTGTGTGTGCGCGCGCGCTCGTGTCTCAGTGGGGATGGAGAGTGTGAGCATTCACCCTGTGAAAGAGGAGCATCAGCGTGTGTGTCTGAAAGATGGCCCCAATTTATTATTGAGAGTTCTGCTACAGTACATGGAATTAAATGGTGCTGCCCGGCTGCAGCCTAGGCATCTTTACATTCCTTCTTTTGCAGTCTGCTGCTTTATCGATGTTCATAAACTTACATCCAACTGGGGCAGGGTTTGAGGAGTGGTGTTTGGGGATGGGGGGGGGGGGGTGTACAGTATCACAACATACTCCTTATTTTTTGTTCCATTTGCTTGGAGAAATCTGATCTGAGGTTGCTAGGTAACCCATTATGCTGGGCTGTATGATATGTGCGCTTTCCTCAAATTGCTTTGATCCAACCCTGCAACCCCAACACACACACACACACACACACACACACACACACACACATCCTATACTATCATAGCCTCATCTGTGGAATAATTATGTTAGTTCCTGTTAAGCTTAGTTCTAGATATATGAGGAAGTCAGTGGGGGATTTAGTGAAGGAGAAGACAGAACAATGGAGAATAATAGCTCATGCACACTATTCCTGCGAAGGTAATTTATTATCCCTGTTACTAAGACACAATAAGTCCAAAAGTAAGTAGGCTAAGTCAGTAATAATAAAATATCCATGTACATGAACAGTGCCACTGTATTCAACATGCAATAGAACATCTTCATTATGATAATATGGAGTGATCTCTGGGTCCATGAAAACTAGTACAGTGAGTTCATCAATCCTACAGTATTTGTGAGCCATGTTTGACCTGTACATAAGAATTGTGTGATGTAAAAAAAATGTGTGTGTGTTTGAGGAGGAAAGGGCATGAATGTAGTCTCTCTAGCTTTACACTCTGTAAAGCTGAGTCTCAAATAAATGTTGTTTGTTGTTGCGTTGTTCAATTTTATGGAGTTTTTAATGAAAGATAAAGATAGGGAATAGAAAGATAAAGGGAAAATAGAATGGAGAATTACATTGTTTTTCATCTCAGTGAAAGTTTGTTTATTTGAATTCAACCACTAATCAAACTACTTCTGTCCTTTACCATTTTTTTAAAGTGCTGATTGACTATTGGATGTTGATTATGGTTCAATCAGACACTCTGGGTTTGTATTCCAATTACAGACTGCTAGGACTGTAGGATTGTTGTTTCGACTGCACAGTGGACAGTATGAGAAGTAATTTGCTGAATTCATATTGGACATTGGATTAGAATTGTAGACTGCAATGGATAAGTGGGCATGAAGAGTAAAGACAGCCACTGAAGTTGTACATTCTCAAGTGTTTTTTGTGTATTTATGTTGTAATCATCTGCTAACACAGTAATATAAACATACAAAGTTGGTGCGCCAGTCCACAGATCTGTCTGCTGAGAACATCTGTCATCACTTTATTCCCCTGAGAAAAGAGAAGTACGTAAAGATAAAATGGATTCCGCTTGGATCATGATGAGACCTTTAGCAAAGCCAGATCTGAAACGTGTAAAAAAAAAGCTGCTGCTTTAAAACTTCAAATGGATCACCCTAAAGCCATGTATTGACAACAATTAAAGCAGTTTTTTGAGATTAGAGACATTGGGGAGCTCTGTTTTCCTTTGACATACAGCTTTAGGGGAAATATGCCTTTGTCTTATATACAGTATTGACCCATAAGCTACTGATCTACTAGTGCAACTTTAATGGACTGTGCCTCTGTCTAGGTTAACGCAGAAACATTGCCTGAATCCATTTAGCACAATTAGCAGTAATTTGTCACTGTTGAAAGCAGCATTTCCAACACTGCTCTGTGCCCTTTGCCACACTTCTTAGGCATCAGTGTTTTTGATGACAGTACTTGCATTAATGTTTATCTGTATTTTCGGTTTCAACTAGGTCACAGCCAATGCATGTATAATTCAGGTCTCACCTCTTTGCCTCCCTCTATGTCCTGTCTTCCTTGCCACACAGATTGAGATAGAGCTGCCTAAGCCTTTAATGGCTACCCTTCATGCTCTTGGTCTCTAGTTAAGCCATTCCGGAACAGTCCGTGCCGGAAAGATCCAACGTTGCAACCAGATAGTGAAGCTTCAATGGAGTCCATTGGTCATGCTCAGTCGCCTGGGCCTCTCACTCCAGGGTCCCTAATCACAACAGAACCTAAATGCCCATTCTCATTTGTGCAGGTCGGCTAAAAGCCTCTGACTCATTTCTAAATGCAAATGTAGGGGTTGCATGGTCTGATGGTCCTCTGTACCTACTCCAGTCTCGAACACTATACCGACCGCCATGCTGCCCAAATGAGCCTTAAATCAATTGGCAGTGGTCTGGTGTTTTATCCATTGGTGCCATTATAAAAGCACCCAAGGGGAACTGGGGTGAGGTGTGTAGTTGGGGGCAGTTGAGGGGGGTGGGGGTTGAGGGGTGCAGTAATCTGGTAAGTTAATCAGTGTTGCTTTAAGTACTCAATGCAAGCAGACAGAGCGGAGTGCTAACTAAAAGTGTGTCTTTGTGCTCAATTCAACAACCCCCCCACACCCGCCCCCTCCCAACTCAACACCCTTCCCACCCTCCCTCCTCCCCTCCCCTCGCTTCCCCTCACACAGAAGCGCTGGTATGGAGTCGTGAGGCATGTGATTATGGAGTTGTCCCGGGGCGATGTTGGCTCAAGAGAGGGCGAGCGATAGCACTTGAGTTAACAAACAGCTGGAGTCCTCATCTCTGCCTTGCGGCCATATTAATGCAACCCATTCCCTCGCGTACCCCAGGGAGATGACTAGCTTGGCCAAAGTCATTTCTTGCCAGACTACAGAACACATTCAAGGTAAAGCAGACTCCCGGAGTTAGAATTACTGCTGTTTTCTGGCTTTGGCTTTTTTTGTTCCCTTTGGTGTATAATCAGCGCCAAATGCATTTTATATTAATAATAGTGTTATGAGCAAGTATACACTAGAGTCAAGTCATATTTGCTTAATGTTGAAGCCTTTGTTCAGAAATCAGTGGTGCATTTCAGGTTCACCACAGCATGTGAGCTGCTCAGGTGCCTTCATTTCACAGTCAATCGCATGCAATTATCATGCAGTTAAAGACTAATAGATTTTAACAGCAATTCAGGGAATACTCAGCATAGTGTCATTTTCCTGGAGTTAGGTACAAGATTCATTTTCTGCAGGAAATAATTCATAGTACCTTCAGTACAAAATTCTGCAAAGGTGCATAATTGTGTATGACGCATGCTTGGGAATAGGCCGGGCCTGTTTTATGTGAACGAAGATCTTCCCATAGAATGCTTGTGGTATGCTTAATTAAGGATCAGAGAGGTCCTCTTTGAGAATTTAGTGTTTCAGTTTGAAATTAGAGTTAAATATAAATGAAAAGCCCCCACCAGACTGATGGATTTCCTGTTGCTTTGATACTGCAAGTAAAAAAAAAACGGTTGGAGAAGACAAGCGATACATTTAGGATTGAATCAACCTAATAACAACTGTCATCGATGATTTTGCAAAACAAACTGAATGTAATTACGTTTTTTCTGTCTTTTTTTAAAAGAGAATACAGCAAATATGTTGCTCATTGATGAGCAAAGCTGAAATGAATGACAAATCGAGGGCAGAAAATGATTGCCAAATCATTGCTGAAAAAGAGAGACAGCAATAGAGAGAGCCAAAAAAAAGGAGAAGAAAAAAACTGGAATGTCTTGCGAGGTTGTTTCTATGCAATATTCATTCTCATCTGAGACTACAGCAGCTTCAAGTTGCTTTAGATCAAAAGCATTTTTATTCAGCGGCAAGGGAGAGCTCTTGAGCATGGAGGAGGAATCCACTGAGTGCCTGTCTGTCTTTGATATTTCCGCTTTTACACCACCTTAACCATGGAAAAACAGCACACCACATATAGGGGCAACGCATATTCCATGGAAAGGGAAACATAGCTTTATCAGAAGCCAAGAGTCAAGCACAATATTTGCTACAATGATATGAATCTCATTTCAAGAATGTCAGCATAACATGGCATGCATTGTCGTGACTTTTACTCCAAGGACCTTGGTTATGGATATGTTTGAGCCAATATACTTCATCCCAATGTAAACACTGCTTGATAGCGAGTCACAGTGAGATGTGGCCAGAGTCGTACATTCCAGATAAGAACATACGCTGGAGTAAAATATTTAAAACGGCCAGGGTTTTTCAAGTGCATGCCTGAGTTTGTTAGTCTACGCAAATAGCACATCTAGTGCCTATTTAGACGAGCTGATATCCACCACATTTGATGTAATCTGAAGGGCCAACGTACAGTATGCCCCCGCGGAATTGATTAAACATCATATTTAGTGAAGAGGATGTAGGCTAAGCTGGGCAGACCCAAGAGGGACATCTCTAGACTCTCATGTCAGCCATCACGTGAATCAGCATTGGACTTCGGCTAGAAGAGCACAGCAGGATTCCCCGTCATGGAAACTTATATAAAAGGCTCTCCATATGTACACAAAGAATATTTATTTATTAAAGTGTGAGGCCTATTAGGGAATGCTGCCCAATGCATCTATCGAATAATTAGCACCTTCTGTACACACCTCCCAGTCATCATTCGCACTTTAGTCATCCTGCCCACATGATATTAAATTAATAACTTAAGATAATAAAAAAATAATAATAAAAAAACATTTTCCTGGACGTTCACAGCAATCATTTTAGTTAATGACTCAATTACATGGCTAATGAGATTTAATCGGTTGCACATGAAGAGCCTGACCGCATACAGTAGTTCATTTCACCATCTCTTACTAGTTCATAAATTAAGTGAGAGTGGTTGTTGGGAGGCAAAAAAGCCTGACAACCCGCTAACCCCCACATTGGGAGATGTCAAAGGGAGGAGCTGTAGGATAGTGTGGAAAAGAAGCTGACAGTGTCTTTAGTCCTCACTGTGGCATATGCCTACAAGTGACAACACACCAAAACAAAATCAGCTGTTTTTTTTTCTCTTCTTCTTCAGCAGCGGAGGCTGTTTCACTGTCTGACTGTCTGTCAATTCACCTTTTATTATTCTGTACTCTCTCTCCCTCTCTTTTCTCTAGCTCTCTCTCTCCAAAAAGTCAGAGTTTGTCAGAGAGAGACACAGGGGGAGAGAGAGAGAAAGAGAAAGAAAGAGAGAGAGAGAGAGAGAGAGAGAGAGACTTGACATTGCATTCTTGTTTAGGAGACAGAAAATTGCATGTTGTGAAATTTTTAAGTGAAATTTTGACGATGTTTGGAATAATTACCCTGTGGAGAAGAAAACGCCACCAGAGAAAATAATCCAGTATAAAAAAGGGGGGGAGAGGGAGCTGTACTGTATAATTAAATGTTCAAGACTCCCTGTGGGGTTGGCTTTTGAGATGTGGGCCGCTACAAGCAAGTCACCTAGGAAACCTGATCAAAAAAAAAAAAAAACAGCCGGTAGGACCATTCTATGCTGTGTACGCATAGTGAGACATTATATAGCCACAATGGATGACTTTTTAATAAGCCTCTTGTGGGCCAAATGTATACAATGCCTCAGCTTATATTAGTACTTCACATTCTTTCTAACTTGTTTGTTTGTTTGTTTGTGGAAGCTTCCTACCTACTGAGTATTGTACATGGGAGAGATGCAAGCAGTGCCAAGCATGTACTGGGCAGATAAGTAGTGTGTTTCAGAAACTGAAACGGCGGAACAAGATACTGAAAGCACATTTGCCATGTGTGCGAAACGCGAAATTACAGGGAGCGATTGAATGGCCCGCTGGGTGAGCTTCATGGGCTAGTCAAGGGGAAGCGATTTGTTTGTATCTTTAAGAGGGTGTGTGTGTCTGTTTATGTCTATTTGTGTGTGTGTGTGTGTGTGTGTGTGTGTTACAGCAAGACACAGAGTGAGTTTCTCTTTCTGCTTGTATGTGTTGTGTTTTTCCTGTGTGTTTTTCTGTGTCTGTGAGCAGCAGTGTGTACACATTTTAGTGTGTGTGTGTGCGTGTGCGTGTGCATGTGTGCTTTTATGACACACACATAGGCCACGTGTATGTACATTTCAAGCAAGCGAGTGGAAAACTTTGTGCTTATCTTATTCAACAGCCGTCTGCGAGCTTGCCAAGGCTCCCGGTGTTGCCGAAAGCGCCATAAATGCGCAGATTGATAGGATGTCTGACCCCCAAATGAAAAGCTCCATTTGTAACAGTCTATAGACAGCTATGCCTCAGCGAGAGAACACTCCTCTAATAATCCTTGAAGCCTGAAATAAACTGATGGCATGGCTCTGGCTGCCCGCATGAACGAACCGTCTCTAGAACTGGAGCGTATTTGTTAAGGGGTTAGTGGGCCTCGACAATGGACTGGGTAAAACGTCCAAGGCAACATATATTGAGTGCTTGTAAAATGTCATGAGTAAGAGCACCACTGTCTGTGATATTTCCAAACTAAGTATGACAGAGGACCTGCCCTGGGCGCCTTTCCCACCCTTCCTCCCTTGGTAAACATCGCAGTGACTTTCCGAAACCGAATTAGGGAGGGCATGTGCATGGCGAGCTGGACGTTCTTGCGGAAGATGGTGGATTGATTTTAAATCCGTTCACATATGACTGTTGTGTCATCGCAGGCTGTTATTTATGCCGTGGAGAGATCATTTGCTCGTGGCGAACCTGGCCTTTGGCTGTGCAGGCCGCCAGCTTAAAGATGTTTGCACTCAATCACATAACAGTGGTGTGCCTGTGGATACTTCATCCACCAGGACAAGTCAAAACAAGAGCAGCAAAAAACATGTCAAAATGAAAACAGCTACAATCTGCTGCTACTGCCACTACCATGACTATTACTTATAAATGTAGTAGTAGTAGTAATAGTAATAATACTAGAAATAATAATAATAATAATAATAATAATAATCATAATGACCTGAAGCTCGATCATGTGAATATTTGGCTGACAGAAGATTCTCTTTGCTTCATTTGGTTGATTTGTCCTTTGGTGATTGTCAGTAGAGCTTCTAATAAGCTTTATGGGCATTTATGACAACTGTCTCTGTTTGGCTGACCTTAGGCTGCTTAGTGGACTGAGAGAGACAGACTTTGACAGATGGAGGAAAAAAAAAAACACACAATGCATCACAACTTCTTTTCTGTGGGACATCCACAATGGCGTGACTTTTTCTCGAGAACTGCATTTTTAGATGCAATAACAG
Organism: Sardinella tawilis; assembly: GCA_030264315.1. Classification (NCBI taxonomy): domain Eukaryota; kingdom Metazoa; phylum Chordata; class Actinopteri; order Clupeiformes; family Clupeidae; genus Sardinella; species Sardinella tawilis. Next base: position 6,943,475 of record JASCQY010000072.1, on the reverse strand, counting down.
AGCAAAGGCCATGCATTGTAAGAGACAATTCCAAATGTTTTTTTTTCTTTCTTTCATGCTTTTCTCCTTTCATATAAGTTAGAGTTAGAGAATTTAAAGTATGTCCGTGACTTTTTCCCTCTTTCTCCGACCATTCCTTTCATTTATCTTATCTTTATACAATGTAAAATCATTCTTGATGGACCTTTACTTTTACACTACGAAATAAAAATATTTTTCATTCTCTTTCCTTCTTTTTAACTTGCTATCTTTATTTCTCTCTTACTTTCTGCATGTCGTTCCCTCTCACCCAACACAATAACAAACTCTACAACTGAGGCCAGTATCACATCTCTCAAACCTTTTTACTTAATGGCCATAATTCCTGACACCTTTTTGTTTATTGCCAGATATCCTTGATTATAAAACAGAGCCATCGTAAGTGTCACTCTTTGAGAGTCTCCATATGGGACATCAATCAACTCAAACTCAACGAATAACTCTTGCAGCGTTTATAACCTTGTCAGGTATGTGGGGAGTAGAGTGAAATGAAAAAGGAAGAGTGTGAGAGAGAGAAAAAGAGAGAGAGGGAGGAAGGGAGGGAGAGAGAGAGAGAGGGATGGGAGGAAAGAAAGACCACCATTCTTTCTGCATTGCAGCAGGGCCTGTCTGTAGCCTGGGGGAGCCACAGGGACTGCTGGAGTTGTGGCAGAGAGGAAAGGGCAATAAGACTGAGTCAGGCACAGGGAGGCTGGTGATGATGGGGAGGTGGAGGTGGTGGTGGTGGTGGGGGGTAGAAAGCTCAGAGGAAAACACGGCACAAAATGAGACCTTTGGAAAAATCAGTCAGGGCCAGTTTAGTCTGAACGGCTCCTCCTAGTCAGCAAACACCTCTGTTTAATAATTATGCATCAGGTGCACTGACAGGCGTCTGCCACACCCGGGGCGAACCCGGCCCAATGCCGGCATACATTGGCTCCCTAAACAAGCCGTAGTCTGGGCTCCAGGCTGTATAAATCCCCCAGCTGGGGCAGCACCCCTGTCGTAAAGCTCAATTAGACATCTAGAGTGTTTGCGAATTCTTTGCGGGTTTCCATGGCGGCAGCGGAGGCGGCGGCGAATGCTAACAGGCAGATGGGTAATATTTCTCATTTGGGCGAGGAGGCGCATTAGGCCCCCTTCGCCTGACGCGTGACTTGTTGCATAATTAGTTTGATTAATACTAGCACCCCGACAGCGGAATAATGCATATAAATGGTCAGTTTGTGGAACTGCGGCCTGGTGACTGGGGCTATTTGCCTCTAAAGCTCGTAGATACCACAGGGTGGGACGGGACGGGACGGGTGGAGGGGTGGGGTTGGTGGGAGGGCGGGGAGTGGGGAGTGGAGTGGACTAATCATGAGGTATGAGCCATAAGATTTATGCCATACGCAGAGTGATCTTTAATTCAAATGAACTGATCTCACCCTCTTTTGCTTTCTTCTCCCTCTCCCTTTCTCCCTCTCTCCCTCTCTCTCCCTCTCTCTCTCTCTCTCCGTCTTCATGCCTCTTTATCTTTCATTTTTCTCCTGCTCTCTCTGTCTTTCTTTCAGTCCCTGCCTCCTCGGCCCCCACTCTTTGCCTGTCCCTCTTTTTCATTTGTTCTCCTTTCCTCCCCTCTCGGTCTATCTCTCATACTAGTCCTTTCCTGCCTTTGGCTCTTTCTTTCCCTGTCTCTCACTCACTCACTCACTCACTCATCCTCCCCTCTCCCTCTCTCTCTCTCTCTCTCTCTCTCTCTCTCCCTCTCACTCACTCACTCCCCCTTTATCTTTCTCTTTTTCACTCACCCTCTCTCTCTCTCTCTCTCCCTCTTACACTCACTAACTCACTCAGCCTCCCCTCCCCTCTATCTCAGTGTTTCTCTCCTCCTCTGCTGTCTCAGTCTCCCTGCTTTGCCTTGCTGTGCCTCCTTGCTTGCTCTGCCTTGCCTGTGTTGCCTAGGCTGGCAGCCTTGGCCCTTTTAAATGCATCATTTCTTCAAAGAGGTATCCTTCTGCACTGACCTCTGCCGCCGTCTGGCTGCCTGCCATATCCACTCAATGTGCTCATCAATCCATCTCTCGCTTCTGTTGGACGGCCTTTATTTTTTTTTCTCAAACAGTCCCCCCCCCCCCCCCCCACACCACACACAACCCACCCCCAAACGCCCCTCCATCTACCCCATCCCCCCATCATCCAGTTCATCCCTCATCCGTAATGTCACAGACCACCCCACCCCACATTTTTTAGCATGTCTGCATTTTTACTGCATGGGATTCTGTGGTGCCCATTTGAGTGTGTGTCTGTGTATACAGTATGTGTGTGTGTGTGTGTGTGTGTGTGTGTGTGTGTGTGCATGGGGGGTGGGGGGTGTTCAGTGAAGGGGTACCAGGTGGGCTGTTTCCTGGCTTCCCCACGAGGGGCCCAATGCACCAGCCAAAGCTTCAGCTGAGCTGCTAATGAGGTCTAAACTCCACGAGGTCCTCGGGCGTTTCTTTGAGGACGCACCGCCCGTGAAGGAAAGGAAGGAGAGGATTGATCTGCTGAGGGTCTTTGTGTGACGGCATGGATTTAAAAAAAACAAAAAACAAACATGAGCTGAAAAATAAACACGCGCACACACACACACACACACACACACAAACAACACGTGCACGCAAAAATACACATGCAGAAACAGTGCACAGCTGTGTGTTTTATTATAAACCTTGCAAATAACTGTGAGCTAAAATATTTATTTTTGTCTCAGTCTCGTTTCGTGCGGAGTATGGATTTACCAAAAGCGCTGTTTGCATGTTTTAATATCCACAAACCTCCAATTTCCTTCAGGCGTATTTGGCCTTTAGATTTCAAAGCCTCTTTCCTTTAAAGCCTATTTTACATCAAAGGTGATTTTCTCTGGTCGCACTCTGGATCATCAGCGGGGACTATGAATAAATTCAAGGCCGTTTAAGCCTCACTTTGTATTTGCAAGGAAATGCATTTACTGGGCAATTGCAGATCGATAACTGCCAGTAGCTCTGTCATAGACTTTATTACAGGACAAATACAACTTCGAGGAATGCCTGTGAGTTGCCCCCCCCCCCTCAGTTATATGTTGACAGTGGTAAATGGCCGTCATGCCATTTGGAGATGTCTCCAAGGCCCTTCATAGCCATTATCGCCATGATTTCCGTGTCTATTTATGGACCAGGTCAACGTATTTAGTCATGAGCCACCAGACATGTCTAGTATTACCGTGCTGAGGTATGCATTAAAAGAGAAGAAGCGTTGATTTCTTGGTTTAAACCGCCTACTGGAGGACACCAGGTTACTGATCCGAGGTGCTTCATTCTTTTTGATATATGAGCTTCCCCTCTCAGTCAGTCGCAAAGCCAGCCCCCACCCGTGCATCCCCACATACACACACACACACACACACATGGGCCTTTGCTTACCTTGCAGAAGATGAAAAAGCCAACTCTCGTGCCTGACACAGGGTGGGCTCCCCACCTCTGTCATCCTCGGTAAATTGCACTGAGTGCACACACACGTACACACACACACACACACACACACACACACACACAGTAGAGCTGCCATCCCTTGGGAGTGCAGGCAAGCCCTGTTGCGTTTTTATCTCACTGAGAGAGGTGAGGGCCGCAAAGAATCACTGCTCTCAAGTGTCTCCATTTTTCTCCTCCCCTCTCTCTTGAACCCCCTGGCCTGGCTTTATGACGGACATCTTTTGTGTGCCTTCTCCACTCGCACGTCTCATATTTCTGCTAAATTGAGCTCCTAAGTGGATGGGACCGTGGAATGATGATGGCATGTTTGACCAGAAAGTCTTACTGCAGCCTTCTGGCTTCTGTTCTGAATAGTATGATTTCAAAAATAAATTCAAGGTTAGTTTTTCATGCATCAGTTTGCAACACTTGCATAGGGGTGGTTGAGTATTCATTTTAATTGGATGTTTACACAGCACCTATTAGACCATAAACCATAATTTACTGTGCTTATTTACGTTCATCCTAGCATGTCTGTTTGGTCTTCTTGCACTAATTACTCTTAATCATTGGTTGATGTCAATATTTTCTGTATTTATGCACTATGAAATTAAGTCCTTGATGCTTACATAAACGTCAAAGAAGCTTTTGATGCAGAGGAACAGAAGAATTGCTGTCAATATAAAGGTACCACATTGTTGGATGTTTGGTCCATCTGGCAGATGGATTGAGATCATTAAGGTGTCATGCTGACTAGATTATGAGTTTATGACATATCTGGCCAACATAGACATGGTCCAGAGTCAAGGACAAACTGTAAAATAATGCAAAAGTAAGAATGCACCTCTGTATGTGTGCATTAATCAATTGGTGCCATGTAAAAGTAGGCAAGTAGCAAAAAAGTAGCAAGTTTGCATTCTCATCATGCAAAACCAAAAGCCTTCTGGTGCTGTTGGCCTGTGTTTATGCTCGAGTCTGTGTTCTGTACTGGTATACAGTCTTGCTTCAAGTAACACCTAATATGTTCCTCCAAGCTCTGCAGAGTGCTCCCAACAACTAGCCTGTATGCAGTGAGATTCTGCTCAGCGTTTGACATGGCTGTCATCAGTCAGAAAATGATGTATTAGTTCGCCGGCCTGCCGGGGCCAGTGTATAACAAAAGGCCAGAGTTGCCTGCTGTGGGTCACTGCCAGTTTGGCTTCGCCAACGGCCATGGGGCCCACATCTTCAGAGGCCACAAAGTCTCAATCATTTTTAGAGTTCCCCGAAAACTTTCCAGTCGTTCATGCACCCAAAGTAAGCTTCCCTCTGCTACCTGCCAGCAACCTTAAACTATTGTACTGTATATTGTTGTTGCTGTTGTTGTTTTTCTTTTTGTTCATGTTTAAAATACTGGGCAAGTTGAAGCTCTCAAAGTTTCTAATGGTACTGTAGGTTCAGTCTTTTCTTCTCAGCCTGAACAGACCTTGACCCCAAGAGAACTCCAATTAGAATATTAGCTTAGAAAATTAAGCTCCCTTAGAAGCATACAGTATGTGGGTGCCTTCTGTCTGGTACAGACCTACCAAAATAGCAGCCACGTGTAAATGAAGTGGGCAGTTCGTCTCTCGGCTTCCCATTGTCTGGTTGTGCGGAAAGTAATCATCAATGAAATTATATCTGGTGGGCTGTCTTTAACGTCATTAGTAAAGGAACAACACTCAAATGATATTGGGCTTCTCATTCCCAATCAGACCATGAAATATGGTTGCTATATCTCTCATGTTCCCAAGCTACAGTTTCCAATTTCAGATGGTTACAGATACTGTGTTTGTGTAATTCTAAAGAAAATTAATAGTTATATACAATAGTTATTGACAGTTGTGATCAACAAATCTGGATCTACCTCACCAGCCTGAAATGACTATGAGCACAATTCACACCCTTGCAGTATGAGTCATCAATCTTTTGTAAACAAAAAAATCATCTGAGAATGAGAGCAGTATCATACCTGTTCATAAAGGTATCACCTACAGTGTCATCCATATGAATGTAAACCGAGCCAGGCCCTATAGTTACAATGGGAGTGATTAGATCAGCTTTTGTCTGGACTCATCTGGTCTGAGAGTTAAAGCCACTTGTGTGTGATCGGTGTCTCACTGTCTCTGCGTGGCTCCTGTCGAGAGCCGAGTAGACAAGGTCAAACATTAACAAAGACCGATTAAACCTCTTGTCTGTCTCGCAAGCTCACTACAAGCCCATCATTAAAGAAAGGTGCTCGGGGAACAAAGCGGCTCTATACATGCTAAGTATGCTTAACGTGGACACTAGCCAGCAATCAATGGCCTGATGAATTTCTGAGCAAGAGGCTCTTTCATCTTTTCTCTTTGACTTTGCAGACCCCATGCATGGCCCAAATGAAATGAAATTGGTCTTTTTTGGGGGGGTGTAGGGCAGCTACCTGCTGGTAGGTTTGCGTCTGTTTCAAACAGAGATGTTGGTGATGCATTGTAAAGTGTAAGCAATGTGACCAGTGAAGTGGAGAGCTCTGTGCCGTGACCATGTTGAATGCTCCTCAGCTGACCAGCAGATCAATGGACTGTGGTGTGTGTCTGAACCTTTGGGTGGCAGTGTGGCACTTTCCCCCTCTTCTCCTGTTCCCTCTGTCTCCTACTCTTTTCTCTCTCTGTCCCTCTCTCCTTCCCTCTCCCTTTCCCTTTCTCCTGCTCTCTCTCTTCTACACACGAACACACACACACACACACACACACACACACACTCACACACAGTCCTCCTCTGCTCCTCTGCATCCACAGCTCAATCTGAAATGATGAGCCTTAAGTACATTGACCAGTTTCATGCTTGCTTTACTATTCAGCCCAATGCAAAACCACTGCAGTCATACAGCATCATGCATGTATAACAGGCTGTAGCCAGGGCTAGCCAAGAATCCCATTTTCTAAATAATACAGCATTGGTTATATCTTCAGCTCCGGCACAGTGATTTTTTTTCTCCTCTCATGGCAGATTTTACTGAAGAAAATGTGTGATTTTATGCCTCCTAAGGCTCTCCTTAGTTTCATGATCGTGATCTGATAATTAGCAATTATCATTTAAACAGAACCTTTAAAAGTGACCTTTTTGACAAATCCACTGGAGTTGGGCTATGTCGTTCATTTGCCAAATTAATCTGTTGTGCTGACATATTGTTTCGCATAGAGACCAACTGACATTTGCATTTTTTTACCATTGCTGAGGACCAACTATTAAGAGGAAATTAAGTCAGTCATTAAGAACTAAATAAGTAAAGAGTAGTCCATAAGTGGTTTTATTTCTCTTTGTTTGTTCTTAAATCCATCCCATTTCAATCCCTGGGAAATTAAATGTACCACCATTTTAAGGTTAGCTGTGCACAGCAAAATGGTTGAATTCTATATATATTCTATATATTTCTATATGAATTCTATATGAATTCTATATAGATATATATTCTCACTGAAAGGTGTTTGTCAAATAGGCACCTTATCTGTAATGCTTGCTCAACCCCAGCTTGTGTTAAAAGAGGACAACCTATTTTAAAGTTCATTTTGCTGTGTGTCAGTACTGTATGTCAAGTCCACATAAGAACTGTAGCACCAGAACAAAATGGTTCTAGACATATATTCCATTCCTCTGTTGTTTCTAAAATAGCTCCTTGGAAACAAGCCGATTTTCAGATATGCTTTGCGTAATGAGTGGGCTTTTTTTGACGTCCTGTCAACATTTTCAAAAAGGTTGAGGTGGATGCGTAGTTGAGATGTATTTAACCCTGTGTTCCATGAGTACATAGGAACTTCTGCATCATTCCGTCTATTTTTCACTTGTGTGTGTGTGTTTTTCTTTTGTTTTTTTTTCTAACGCCATTGGGTTCCAACACAGAGGCTGGAGGCATTTCTGTGCAATGCACTGCAAATGTGTCCAGGAAGTTGCCTACAGTATATATTTGTATTTCACTCGAATGAGACGATGCCCCGGGTGTTCCGCCTGACTTCCCATGAATTGCAAATGCTGTCTTTAACTGCAAACATTGTTTTTTTGTCCATGGGTGAATTTGGGGACAAAATACGGGACAAATGTCTGTTAATCTAAACGGTTTTCACCCAAATATTTCACACATCCGGGAGCATTGAAACACATAGTTAATCTTGCCGAGCGCCGTGGGCCTAAATGGGTCTTCCCCCCACTGACAGATATTTATCTCCCAAATGTTGCTACACTGAGTGTATTTATTCAGGGCCTGAGTTGTAATCGAGTTGACAACACAACCACTCCAGGGATTAAGTGAAAGAACGGCGTGAAAAACGCCAGAATAGATCAAGCGAATCATATTCAATCACCTTGTCAGGAAGCAAATGGACCCACTTAAAAGTTTGACGTGACTTTCCCCCCATCACACAAACCCCCCACTGTCGAGTCTGCCCACCTTGCTCACATAATTTATTTCATTAAGATATTATTGATTTTCCCTTTGCAATAAATTACAATGAGCAGAGTGTCATGTCGGAAGGTAGTAATTAATGATTGGGTACTATACATAATAATTAGCCACACAATAGAAGACAGACACTTGAAAGACGGGTGTCATTGACCTTGAGGGAGCTAATATAGAGGGAAATATGCTTTGCCAAGAGCAGTGTGTGTGGTTGTCAGGAGAGGGAAGGGAGGGGAAGGGTAGGGTAGGGTAGGGTAGGGTGTGCTTAGATACCATCGAGAGGCTTCCAATCGCCTTGCGTGCCTAATGAGGAAATTACGGGCCGTCTCTCGACATATGGTGCCACCTATTAGTCAGGGTTCTAGAATGCTGTCGAATGCCTTCTCAATCCCCCTTGGCCCTCACAGATTTCTTCTCTCTTTGAGAGAAAATGAGAGGGAGTGAGAGAGAGTAGAAATAAAAGAGGAGATCTTTTTTGATGCGAAGAGACAGATTTATCATTGTTCCTTTGAAACCGTTTCCTCACATCTACAGAGACAACCAGAAAAGTGGTGGTTTAGGTGTTTCTCACACTAAGGCCGCAGTTACAATCTGCCTCCCAAATCATCTTCAAAGCCCACCTCCTCGACACCTTTTTTTTCCCGCCGTGTACAGCAACTCAGACCATGGATTTCAGAGGTCACTAACGTTCGCATAGCAGAAAACCCTCCTGTCAGTTTCAGGAATGACATTTTCAGATTAATTTTTTTTTAACTGCTTTTTTTTTCAAATCACGTGACTTCACTTGAGAACTACTGACCTAAAAAAGCCAGCAGCAGCAGCAGCAGTAGCACCCTGCTGTGGAGCAGCCATGTCTTCCCATGATGCAGATAATTAGAGTACAGAGTCTCTCTCTTGATGAGTCTGCTAACGACATGACCGCCCTCCATCCCTGCCTCTCTGCTTCCTTATCCCTACAACCTCACACACACACACACACACACACACACACACACACACACACACACACACACACACGCACACGCAAACACACACATGCGCACACGCATACACACACGTACAGGCACACATACATGCCTAGACACACACACACAAATGCAAACACACACATACACACACACATACACACACATACAGTCACACATACATGCATAGATACACACACACACACACCAACATTCCCCTGAGTACCCCCACCACCACCACCACCACAATGACTATGAGTCTATCCTGTGAATCAACACTTTCCCCGGGCAGAGGGGGTGCGAGTAGGGAGCGAGGGGTGGAAGAGGAGGAGGAGGTGGAGGTGGAGAAAGGTCGGAGCACCTCAGGTGCTGTCCTGTGGCCTCGCCGGCCCGACAGACGTCCAGCTCTTGACAGACAGAGTGCTAACTCTCAGGGCGCTGCCCCAGGCCGGGAGAGGAATGCTACTATAACTGATCAAAATGGCACCAAAGACCCCCCCCCCCACTCATTCATGCCTCACTGCTGCTGTGCACAGCACCACTGTCGCTCCCAGGCACACCCTCATCAGGCACACACACTCTTTCTTTCTCTCTCTCTTTGCCTACTCTTCTCTCCCTCTCCCCTTCTCTTCCTCCCATCCCACTTGTCTTTCTTTCTCTGTGTCTCTCTCCTAGCCATCTTTCTCTCTCTCTCTCTCTCTCTCTCTCTCTCTCTTTTTTCTGTATTTTTCTCTTTCCCATCCTTCCTCCTTTTCTCTACCTCTATTTATTTCTTTGGTCTCTGCCATCTTTTTCTCATTCTCATACCCTTCTTCTTATTCTCTCTCTTTCTTTCTCTCTTCTTACACTATGTGTCTTTCCATTTCTCTGTCATCTCTCCCTCTCAACAGTCATCCATCCACCCCCTCACCTCCCAGAGAGCACTAAGCCAAATGTTCCCCTGCTGTTCCCTGCATCCAGTTTGTCTTTACTATCCACCCCCCCCCCCCCCCCTTACAATCGCTTTTCCTCCCTCTCAGCCTTCTCTATTAGATATCCTTTGATTGAGGTAATTAACGGTGATTAAAACAAATTTGCCTCTTCCAGTGCCCTCTTGAGCAGGAATTGATTTATAGTTATCAATAAAGCGGGCCAAGGCTTGGGCAAACTGCGTATCATTGGGATGGCACCGGTCCACTGCTGAGCCGTGTAGTATTGTGGCCATGGGCCACAGGTGGACTGAGTGGCATGCCTGCTTGCTGCTTGGGCTGCCGGCCGGCGTAGGCTGGGACAATCGGTTGGCATGCCAACAATCACCGTGGCGCCGGCTTGAGTTCTCATTGTGATTCCGATTCTGCGATGTGGGCTTGAGAGATTCACACATGATGGACAGAACTTTATGGATTGTCACAGAATCAATTAGTTCATCCCAGTAGGGACGTCTCAGCAGTTCCGTTCTCAGTTAAGTTACCCTGTGAATAGGATTATTTTTAATGTTTCCTAGGGGGAAGAATTGTGTTGTCTTTTAGGTTTAGGTAAGAGATTGTCACGTAGCTTGACATGTATCAGTCACAAAGAGGCTTGGAAGATGATAGCATAACACCCCACTGGATTGGCACCAAGCTGTAACACCCACAAAGCTGTATTTGTATCACATTGTACCGCCTTTTTCTCTTGTTGTTGAAGCACTGCAAAAAATAAAGCAAATCTTCCACAGAGACTCTTAATCAAGCCCCCACCAGCTCACAGAAATCATGCACAAGAAGAGAGAGAGAGAGAGAGGGGGGAGAGAAAAATGGAAGAGATGGAGGGAGAGAGAGAGAGAGAGAGAGAGAGAGAGAGATGAGTAGTGTGCGAACCTCTCTCTTTTGTCAATACTCCCAGCCCCGGCCTCATGAAAAGAGAACAGATTATCTGTTTGGAGACGGTGAAGGCGTCATAGTCCACCCCCCATCCCCCAACTCCACACACACACAGACACACACACACACACACACACACACACACACACAGACCACCACCCTGTTGTTCCTCCCTTTCCCTTTTGCCTTGTGTGTCCAACTCACTCATTAAACTACAGCTCTGTGTAAAGTCTTCTAGACATCAGAGCGATCCCAGGAATCTGATGCTCAGACACTACTGAGAATGTAAACAAGCAAGAGAGAGGGGCAGCCAGAGCCAGATGCCCAATCAAGTGCAAATGGACGATGTGCTACAAATAAGGATGTTTACTCCCTTGTCTATGGCTAAATCTCGAGTCACACAATGTGTCACCCAACAAATATGAACCTTTCCTATCTTCATGTGTGGTTTGTCCAAAGTATGGGTATAGTATTATAATGGCTATAGTCAGAAAAGCTTAAATATTCTCCCAAGGGTCCTCTTCCTATACACAAGTAATGCACAAGTATGTTGTGTTCTCTGTAAACTCAGGCAGTGCTGATTGTCTGGGAAGGAAAAGAAAGCAAAGCGAAAAGTAGCTTGGTGGCGTTGCAGTTTGCATTTCTGTAGTGTCTGTTTTGAGTTGGGGCTTGGAGATGTATTGGAAGGCTGCTTCTATTGTACTGCTCTGACACGTTTCTGCGCATGTGGTGTTTGTGTGTGGGTGTATGCATGTGTGCGTGCGTGTGTGTGTGTGTGTGTGTGCGTGCGTGCGTGCGTGTGCGTGCGTGCGTGTGCTTATGCGTGTGTGCATGTGTATGTGTGTGTGTGCATGTGTATGTGTATGTGTGTGTGTGTGTGTGTGTGTGCGTGTGTTCTGTATGCAGTGCCGTGGCGTCCGTGCACAGCAGAGTCTCTCTGGGGAGCGAGGAGCTGTACCGGAGCGCTCTTGTTGTTGTGCGACTCCAATGAAGATCCAGGGAGCGGGCAGCCGGGCACATTTGATGTTCACATTAAGGGCAGCTCTCAGGGACTTTGATATGGATCATGAATCATGCTGGCTGCTCCCTCGGACTGCCCCTGCATCCTGCTGAGAGACAAGGGGTGCGGCAGGGGTGTCAGAGATATGTGTGTGTGTGTGTGTGTGTGTGTGTGTGTGTGTGTGTGTGTGTGTGTGTGTGTGTGTGTGTGTGTGTG
>JASCQY010000072.1:6834899-6841459 GCA_030264315.1 Sardinella tawilis | reverse complement strand
GTTACTATGCAACAAGTGAAAGGGCCTCACTCTGTCTCACTGAAGAAGGACAGAGACTCAAGATTGTCGCTGAGCTAAACTGGCCCAACTGACAATGGCCTCTCGATCTCTCTCTCGCCTCTTTGTGCTCCTCCACAGTGGTTGGCTGGGGGTCCGGTGAGAACGATTGCCTCGCTTCCATCAGGTGTGTGTAATAGCAGGGTCTCTATCGCTCTAGTTACTCAGGCTAGTCAGTGGGAGAGCTGTCAGCTTTTATCAAGGGAATTGGAAGACCTCTCCTCAAAGTGTAGCTCTGTGGTTTGATAGATTGCTACACACCCACCAAGCCTGTGTTGTCCTTGTTAAGTAAAGATTTTCCCCGAGAGGCCAATCGTACAACTGAGCACTGTTGTCTTCTGTTTGTGGCACGGCTGTAGCACCATAAAGATGGGTGGTGAAAAAAAAGCGTTAGTGGAACAACCCTTTTATAGACTTTTAAAGAAAAATGCTAGAGCACAAATTAAATTTAAACTCTGCCCACCAATTAGAAAAAAATATATATTGGTTACACTGTAGCCATTGAACTGAAACAGTACAGTTTCTCGGGGTGTCCCACTTACAAAACAGACACAGCAGTAACAGTATCAATGACTACATTTACGTCTGGTGGCTCGACCGCATCATTAGCAGGTTCACATTCTTTTCAGTCTGTGGCCTAATTAGCAAGAAATACACCTGGGTGACAGGGTTTCATCATCTGTCTCTGACTCGGGAAACTCTGACTCAAGAAGACTCTCAACATCAAGTGCAAACAAGTCACCTCCCTGGTGGTGTGTGTGTGTGTGTGGTGTGTGTTTTAATTTTATGTTCATAACAGCTCCGGGCGTGATTGTGTGTGTACTTAGGTGAAAAGTCTCATTAGGCTTTGTGTTGTCCCACTCTTCTTTATTAAGGGATGCTGTCGGAGGGTTTTGGAGGGAGAAGTTTGCCTGTGGTTATTTCGGTTCATTACTGCTGTGTGGTCCTGCATGGAGCATCGCCTTGGGAGGGTGGCAGAGTCGCTTGGGGTCAATTGGCCTTGAAATTCATAGCGTGAAAAATAATTGGTCAGCTAACAATGCGTGCACTTGAGGTGTGTGTGTGTGTGTGTGTGTGTGTGTGTGTGTGTGTGTGTGTGTGTGTGTGAGACATCTCACCCATCAAACGCCAGCCTGTAACAGTTGTCATGCCCAAACTAGCTTTGCTATGTCCATTCAAAATGGAATCCTAATGGGAGATAGTGTTTTTTTTTACCCCCCTGTGATACTTTAGGAAAAAGTTGCAAGTGAGACTCAGTATATATTAGGCAACAGCACATTTCTAACTAGTCCGTCTGCAACTTCACTTCAAAAACTGGTGCAAGGTGGTAAATATCCTCATTCCTGAACTCATTTGCAAACTCCGAGGCAGTTCACTTCCTATTTATCTGTGGATAGACATGACTCTGTGGCAGGGAAGTAATTTATGCTACAGATGTTTGCTGCAGCGCGTGGTTCGCCCAGGGGAACCATGATTAATTTATTTGTGTTTGGATAAGAGCATGTTCACCAAGCCTATTAATATTGCTCTTTTGCCGAATAAGATCATATCTTGGCAAATTGAATATTCCCTTCTTTAATAAGTCAAAGCTCGGGCTTCCATTTCACAAAAGGAGTGGATAAAAAAAAAAGTTGGTGGGATTCATTAGGACATTAGCCACAGGTTGTAAATCTTTGCACTAAAAGAGACAATTTTTCATGTTTCGGGGTGGGGGAGTCGGCACACTCGGTGGAGAACGCCAGGCGCATCGCTGGAGACGGGGCTCTAAAAAGCCAACACACCCTTTATAATTCAAACCCAACGTACTCTCTCTCTCTACCCACCAAAAGATTTACGAGAGCACAGCCCATTATATTCTGCATATGAAGGTACATCGCCAGTCTGTTTGGTTGGTTCAGCATACTGTTTGATATAACAGAATATATACGCTTTAATATAGCTCTTTGCCCAGGCATAAATGTCAATAAACAATCAGAAAGCATCTGTGGATGTTTGCTAACACACATCACTGGTTTAAGCACATATTAACCATATTTTGAGCTTCTTATTGCTGTCACGGTTTTATGTGATGTGCACTCGTATTGTGCTTATGACAATGGATGCTATGGAATGGTTGTTAAGAGTTGTTTATGATGTTGTCTGGAATTGACTACATTTGGTGAAGTCTTGTAATTTCTTGGTGCCATGCGCTTTGCAACTCTTCTTTAGGTCTTCGCATATTTCATATTTAATACGTCTTTAAACTTGTTTAGACAGTCTACACTGAAGCTTCCCGGCCCCAGACATGCACTGCAAAATATTATGTCCATCAGAGCAGAAAAGTATTATGCTGTCAGATGTGAGGGGTGTAGGACTGCTAGTTTTGCTATCTGCATTTTATTTAGAACCTGACATGACAAACCTTGCCTTTTTAGTTACATGGGTGATGGCTTTTAAAAGTCATAGACAATGTAGCTGTAGACACCAAGTTCTCACCGCTGTTATGTGCCTACGTGGGAAATTATAAGCATCAGAGTGAAAGGAGGCTGATAAAAGACTGGATGATGTGTTCATCAGTGGGCAGTGCAAGTCGCTGGGGCCGATTTGGAATGCTTTGGATCTTTGGCGCCCATCAAATTTGAATGCCTTGGGTTTTTTTTTTTTTTTTTTTTGATGCCCATCAATTTCACCTTGGGGGTTTCTCTGACCTTCTCATTTTTATGTCACCTCTGACGGAACTGCTTGCAACCCATCTTAAGCAAGTTTGGGAGAATTTGTGGACTTTCATCATCACAGTCGGCACCCTCTGCTCTTGCTTATTCATATTCCTCCTCTCTTCAAAGATAAGCAGGCCTTTTTTCACCCCTCTCTTCCTCCTCCTCGCTTCGAGCCAGCTTCCCCGCGTTACTCTTTTACAGTCTCCAGATTTCATTAATTAATGCAACATTCCTGGAACAGCTTTGCGGCTCACCTTAATTCACCTGCAGCTGATTTGGCAGCCTCCGTGGAAGTGACAGTTCCTGTGAGGCACAGAGGAGAACTGCAGAGCCTGACACCCCACCCCCACCCCCCTGCACTGTAAGCGCTTTGTCATTGCATAAAAAAGCTTCCTGTCTGATAGAATGATTGACATCCCCAAGAGAGAGAGAGCTTGAGAGAGCCTGATGTTTGGTGTTTAGCTTTTTGTCATACGGCATTTTTTTTTCAGTGTTTCTGAAAACCACAATGTCCCAGTGTGCTTTTTGCAAATGCCCTGCCAATGTGCGTTAATGTGCCAATGTGCCTTGTGTTTTCAAAAAAATAAAAGAAAGAAAAATAGCTTTGGATGCATCCGAGAGAAAGAGCATTTTAAAAACCAAGATATGATGTATAGCACCAATCTGTAAACAGATCATCTCCGGACAAAATGGATAATAAAAGCTGGAAAGTGAAAGTGTAAAAAAAAGGGCTTCAGGTCTTTGAATTGTCCTTGTATTGCTGCAAATGGCCTCTGCAGCGATGCGTAATAGGTTCAGATGACTTTGCCTCACAGATAAAATGTCCCCATAAAGAAAGGCCTGTAGAGATGCAGTCTCTGTTTTTTCAGCAACACGCTGCTGACTGCAAAGATCTCATTCCTGTTGACATGGCTGTGCCATCCGTTTGTGCATGTGGTGTAATCTGAAACCATCGAAAGATGATGATACGGTACACATGTCGGGAGCGGACCTCCCCACTTCGCTGAGATGTTTTGACATCAGGTCCCATCATTCCGCTGTTATTGAGATGCGCCATGGCTCTCCCTCCCTGAATATTTGTCTTCCACTCGTAGACTCATCGAGCAGGAATTGCAGTCACAGTCACTGACAATGCTGGAGTGTAAGGGAAAGGGGTTCCAAACCCATATGTCTGGGGATTAATATTGTGTGGCACTCTTAGAAAAAAAAAATATAAAAAAATACAAATAGAAAATAAAAAATCTGCCATGAACCGGTTTAAGGACATGGGCTTTGTCCTCCTTCTGCAGATCCGTAAGACTCTCCAATTCCGTCTCTTTGGATTCACAGTAAATAAACCATCTGATGTTTATTTGTGGCCACAGACGTCACAAGGCATGCCACTTGCTCTGTGCATAAAGGAGATTTAGGGCACTGTGGGTCCAAAGACCTCAGCATGGTATTATGTTCAATGGCATTTTTCTTCACATTTACTTACTAATGTTTATTATCACATCTATAATAGTGTCTAAAGATCTAAAGATACTGTAGTCTCCTTACATTTGATGGTTCTCTAATGCTCGCCCAAATCCAAGAGACTGGTTTTGTTTTGTTGAGGGTCACAGTGATTTGGGGACAGGAAATGGCCAGTAGGCCGGCATGTGACGTTACTGTACATACATGTAGGACGGCATGAATCCAATATTAGGTGAGATTCATGAACAACACAGTGAAAACCAGTCTGAAGCAGGCCATCACAGCCACTGGGCACATCTTTAAAAGAGTTTTGGAGGACCATGCACTTCAAAAATGAGATGACTCATCTCAAGGGGTTTAGCCTACTTATACAGTAAAGAGCTGACAGTTTCTATGCTATTGCCTATGGCTTCATTGCATCTGAAGAGGGAGAGGAGAGATCATGCCATAGACTCATGGTAAGACTGACACATAAGCCCCATAATCTTTCAATTGGTGATCTTTATTACCACACTCTGATTTCATTTAGAAATGTGATTATTTTAACATTTGGAGTACCACTGGCCAGAAAGAGAATTTGCAAGAAACCTTTCACTCCAACGGCAACAGTATATGCATGATAAGGGAGGGGAAAAAGCCTGTCAGTACCTTTTCCCCTGGCCCAATTCCCTGTGCTTCTAACCTAAGAAAACTTTCTATCATTTTGTCATAGACAATGAAGTTTTTGGAATCTTAAATCTGTGGCGAGGAAGCAAACTCAGATAAGTTGTGTCTCCCACCAGTGGCGTTTTGGAATATAGGCTGAGGCCACTGAGCACCATATCAGGAGAAAGGTCCCAGGAGGAGTTATTTTACTTTCAGAGTAGTTATCTTTAAACAAAAAAGACAAACTAAAACAAACAAAGAAACTGTTTATATGGTGAGTGTTTGTGAAACCTTCAGTGAATCTGGAAAAAGCCATGAGACAGCCTTTTCTGTCTCCGTGATGAGACAGCCTTTTCTTCTTACACTGAGGATCAGGTGGAGAGTTTGAATAGAATCTCTCTTCAAAAGAAGAAGTGGCTTTGCATGCGTCTAGTCTTGCTACGGCTCGCTTTGATTTTGCTTACCTTGAAACACCTAGGCATTAGCTCCATTCAAAGTTCACAAGTTGCGACTGGGCATAAACGGCAAATGTACCATTTTACAGACTACTTGGATTTAACACCTATTATTTCTGTTCATCAATAAATGTCAACTTTCAAAGTAATACTGTGAAATTAAATCCTGTTTGGAAATGGGTGAACACCAGAACTCACTTCTTCCCTTGATTAGCTAAATAGAAGCGTTTAATATGTTTAATTGTATTCCTCATTCTCTGGCTTTTAATCCTCTTAATGGTGCAAATCAGACATTTAACACACTTTAAATGACCACATTACGGCCATGGCTTTCCCTAAATACGACACTCTAAATGCATTTAAATCAACAACTATTAAACCAATTCTTTCAGCTTTGCTTCCCGGTCGTGCACTTTGAGAAGTGAGCTCTTTGAAAAGAAGTAAGACTTCTGCAGTAGCACTAACTACCAAGCGAAACGAATGAAGTGGTGCTTAGATCTGACCTTTTTTTCATATGAAAAGGAAATCTTTGCCCAGTATTGGTTGAGGTACATCAAAACATTGCTTTGTGTGTCATCAGCTTAATGAAAAGTAAACAAGAAAAACAGAAAAATAGACAGGCGAAATATAACTTCTTGTAAGAGATGGGATGCTCCTCTGTATACTGTACACACACCCACTGAACTATGGTGCAAGCCTCTACATGTTATGTGAACTGATGCCATACACATCTTCAGCAAAGGCTCCCCTTTTACTCAGCATCCTAATGGTAGGAATAACTTCTTCTCAGCTTTTGGGATTAATCTTAAGTCGTCCTTTAAAATATATCTGAGATGACGTATTAAGTCACACAATGTACTGTAGGAATTGCCTTTTTGTCAGTTTTCAATGCAATGGGTTCACCCATTTAGTAGAAAGAGTGGTAGGCCTACCCAGCTCACCTATAACCTACAAAAAGGTCATGCTTCTACCATCTGCCAGATATTCCAGATGCACACCAACAATGTCATAGACTGTGTCAGTGTCACATCAAAATGAGTTTTAAACTATTATCAGGTAGAACTAAGTTGAGGTGAGGTAAATTATAAGCTTTGGTAAATTATAAGGTAAAGGTAAATTGTAAGCTTATACCATACTGAATTACTTTAATACAGTATTACTGTCATACAGACATTATTTAATACAGAAGTATTCAACCTGAATGACAGAGCATCAAGTTCATCATTATGACTCTGTCTTGTCTTCATATCCT
>JASCQY010000072.1:6827399-6829899 GCA_030264315.1 Sardinella tawilis | reverse complement strand
TAACACTTAGCTTATGGATCAGTGTTCTAAATCCCAAACATGTAACCTTATTATTCTACTTATTCTTATTATCCCACTTGTCTCTTTCCACCACACGTCTCCTCCCGCATTCACTGTTCTGGGACATTCAGTCACATACAGTATGGCTTCTCATTATTTTGCTAGTCTATCAGCAACAATTATGGAGCGGAACATTCTTGCTCACTATCCATAACACTTCATTAATTGAATGTTAGGAAACCGACAACATTATTCCATAAACTACATAGTATACCTTATTTTGGACTGAGAGCATACTGCATGTTTGAGTAAGATAAAAAGTAATTACCATGAGCAGTTCTGTAGTGGCTGGTGTGCATCTCACTCATGGCGGACTGCGAGAGCAGTTGCATTTGCCAAAATGTTGGCATTTTTCCTTTTAAATCCACTATCAAACAAAAACAACATTATGCATGTAATGAGTGTTAGCCGTCTGACTTTACAATATTGCCAGGATTACCCTGGCAGGAAAACACGTATTAGCAACTTAAGGGTAATATCTACATGTAATACACAATTCACAAAGTAGCCTACTCCATAATATATTTATACATTACTGTAGCTGGTACTGGTAGCCTATTTGAATCCTTCAGCAGGCATGCCAGGCAGAGATGGTTTACAGGAGGAGACACATCACCCTCAATAGAAATGTATTACGGCACTTAGTAATGCAAAGATGCAGTAACAGGACAGTAATTAACAAAACTGGAAATCCTGCCCTCAGTGAAAGTAGATATTGTAATTGCGAAGAGGCATTATTGACGGCTAGCCTTTTGTTTATCCTTTCCGTCATAGCCATGTGGCAAATGTTGACATAGTCGCAATGGGCGAATTTCTTTATAGAATAATGTCTTTTAGAGTGTTATATGGACAACCTCCGCAAAGATATTATTCTATTCAGATTTTAAAAAGCATTCACACTGTACACTTTTTAAGTGAATTTGATATACTGATCTGGAGATATTGATATCTCTGAATTCATTTAGGTTGGATCTGCACTTGTTAGCCAAAAAACTGCCCTAGGGGGTCACCAAGATGGCTTCCATCTTGAAGGGACTTGCCTTAGAAGGATGTGCCAGATTCAGTTTGACATGCAGATGGCTCAATATGGACACATTCACCTTGCACAGATCACTATCAGTCATTAAGACCATGTTTCCTATTGAAACAACAAAAAAAGAGAATAGATTATGTAGATGTGGATGTGCTTGATTATGCCTGTTAAGTAAAAGTTATCCATGACGGATTACAGATATGATAGAAATGATTGGCAGGGAAATCCCTCTGAGCATGCACAAAAATATTCATATTCATCCAAAAAAAATTGTAGGCTATATCATCATAGTCAACGTAGTCCATAGTAACAGTACAGTAAATATGTAACTTGACTGAATTTAGAGGTTAGTTTGGATAAAACAGGTGGGGGGCATTTCACCCCAGGGGGCGTTTTCCCCCACTCTACCCTAACTTTTTTGGTGGGTGTGGGGTATGGGGTAAACTTTGTCCTTCCTTTATGTACTTACTTCAGCCCCATATGCCTTCAGCTGGGCTCCCTAAGTAGTATTTCATGTAGCGCCATCTGAATTTATTGAGTTATATTTCTGCATTAAGGATTTATTATTTGTACTCACCGTCATAAATCTGCCAAGCGCATTTCATTTTACTAAACATCTTGGACCGCTTTGAAAGAAGAACAAGACTTTCAGGAAGGCAAACAGAGAGGGGGAGAACACCGCTAACACTCTGACGGATTAACAAACACTGTTTCCCACAGAGGAGTCAGAAAAGTGAGTTATGCATAAGGCCTTGACCATGGCTTCCTCCCTATAAGACGTATTTGAAGCGTCATGTACAAAAAAAAACATCTGCTGCTGCTGCTACGGCAACGGCTACTTCATAAAATGGTGATGATTGCAGCTTTGCTTTTTTCTTCTCCACTGACGCAAAAGACTTTAAGGATATCAAAGGGCCCAAACAGCTTTCTGTGTACATGGCATTAAAAGGAGGTTGGAAATCACTGTGATACTGGTCCAATCACTGCCGTTGACTTGCAGGTCACCCCCACAGCTGTGACCAAACAGTAAAGATCAGCTTTCAACTACAGCCAAGATGCGATCGTGCCTGTGGATCAGATTGGCAGTAATGAGGACGGTATATTCCAAAGGCAGATCTATATGTTTCCATATGGGCCTGCATATCTGAGTAAAGCAAGTCAGGAACCACCTTCATCTTTCTGTGTGAACTATAGACAGCAGAAATGGTGTGTAGATGAACAAGGGCATCTCTCAGTTGGAGGCAGTTATAAATATCAGACCAAACCCAGGAATTATATATTGTGGAAGTCCAGCACAGTTTTACAGCAGGATGTAAAGGAAGACTAGCTAGGACATAGCCTGGGAATACCCATGCTGCCTTGCGCATTCATTCTGAATTGCTAGGCAGCCTGGAGACCATGGCCAAA
>JASCQY010000072.1:6794103-6809535 GCA_030264315.1 Sardinella tawilis | reverse complement strand
ATAACCCCCCCCCCCCCCCCCCCACCCCACCCCTCCCACCACCCAGCAACACCCGACGGTACCTTACGCCCTTCATAAAATATACAGTGTAACAATCACCTTGATTTACAGCCTGTAGGAAGGGTATTATTTTCAGAGGAGACAAAATCAATAGAACTGAAACTCTTGCAAATGCTTCTTTTTGTCCTCGAGAGGTGAATGGCTGTGTCCTAGAATAATGCATCTCCTGAAGTATGCACGAATGACATTATTCTCCGCTGGTAATGGTGGCCTGCCGTAAAACAGGGTCGGCTTGGTGACACTGTCACACAGAGGAATTATTTAATATCACTTTTAATTAAGTCAGCCTACACAACAGCTCATTACAATGAAAGGTTGATTAACTCAGCATATTTGCTGCTCCGTATAGTCCATTCACTTTTATGTCCGCCTGTCCATTCACCAGCCTTGAGACCAAGTGATCATGGGGGGTGGGGGGCTGGGGGGTCCTCCGCACAGACTAACCCGTCCCAGACAGTAATATGGAGACTGACAGCTGAGTAACAACACCTCTGGCCGGCTCCCGGCTCAGCTTAAATCACTTTCACTGCCGGTCCAAATATAGCATGTTTGCAGACAAACCACATAGCCTACCAGACCTACTGTACACCCACTCGGAAGGATGTTTGCATCTTATCATGTTAATTCCTTTCTTCCTTCCTTTCCTTCAATCCATTTAACTCGTTATCATCATCCTCCTCCTCATTATTAATATTATTATTACTACTATTATTTGTAGCACTTTTCAAGCAACAAACCCAAAGTGCTTGAGAGAAAAGAGAAAAAAAAATAAGAAATAATGACCATGTTCATATATATAAAAAATGAAAATGGAAGTACAATGATAGTCATTAAGAAGGAAATACACATGACTTCTTTCTTTCTTTCTTCTTCTTCTTCTTCTTCTCCTTTTTTTAAATCTCATCCTGAAAGCTGCATTGGACTCCTTCCCTGCTTTTTAATAAGAGCACTCCTCTCCTGTGAATAAAGATGGGGACGACCGTTAATTTAGAGCAACGCAGCAAGATGTGTAAACCTTGTTTATAGGCCGCACAAGGGCTCCCTTAGCGACAGAGCAGAGCAGAGCAGAAAAATCCCAGAGTAAACAATTTCTCAGTTACAGATGAACAGGTCGTGAAGTAGATATTTTGCATTTTCAAGAGTCGGAAAAAGAGGAGGAAGGAGGATTTGCAGAATATTAAAATGCAAATGCGCGTTACATTTATAGAGTTGTTATTAGGTTGTTACTCTCTGGGTTTAGTAGATATTTAACATGCTTCTGTATATTATTCCGTAGAGGAAATATAAGACTCGTGTTAAAAAAATTAGGAGACTAATTAATATGTTCCACCGCAGTATTCACAGCACAGTACAGCACAGTGCACACAAGACGAATATCTGGAGCCTTGATGTGCTTGATTCATTTGGCATGCTCGACCACTCTTCCAAGCAAAGGCATCACTCTCTCTCTCCTTCTCTCTGTCTTTCACTCCATTTCTGACTCCCTCTCTCTCTTTGTGACACACACACAAACACTCTGTCTCATACACACACACCCATAAGAACCCCCCCCCCCCCACACACACACACACACACCACCCCTTTTCTTTTAAACCACTGCCATGCAGGACAAGATGGCCTAATTGGCATGCAAGGAGGCAGTGGAGCCTTCTGTTTGGACTCTGTCATTTACCCAACAAATCACACTGTCATCCGCGATGCTTCCCTGCTCTGTTTGATCCAGGGGCTGAGCCGGAAGGTGTCAGCCTGAACCCTGGGCCCTCCACTGGGGATGCGGATGGGGGTGGGGATGGGTTGGGTGGGGTAGGGAGGGGAGGCCCGAGGGCTTGGGAGTTCAGATGGGAGTCATGCACACAAGTACACACTAACACACACCCCCGCACACACACACATGCACACACACACACACACACACACATAGAAGGAACTGTAATCTAACTCTTTGGCCTAATTAGCCACAAATCACATGAGTGCATTTGAAAATCATCACTAGCCTTACCTATAAAGAACACCAATAAAAATAAGCAGTTCTTCGATTGAGGCGGTTAAAGTCCATACGGAGGGTGGGGGCAGAGAAGTACATTAAGTGATTGTAGTGTGCGTTTGCCCATTGACATTGCTCTATGAAAGGAGAGGGGGCTCAGGAGTACCCACGCCCACACATGCAGCTAATTCAGACCAAGAGGACGAGCAGTTCGGTTTGAGACTCACAGTGGGTCAAAATAACCCTGAGACTCTTCACATTTAATTATGTCAATGTGTCCTTCAGCCACAACACAACTTTAATTCAAAATCACTGATTCATAGTAAATCATGTAACATGGATTGCAAAAAAATGTAAGTGTAGACATATTATCGTTGAGATGTAAAAGATTATTTAAGCTGAGTCGAGTTTTGCTCTATTTAATAGACCAAAACAAAAGTCTATTAAATGAATTTGTTATGCCGGCTCTCACAACAGTATTCCACAACAGCTGGAGTTCCTTCGCTCCACGGTGGAAAAAGAACAATTGCTAACAACCTAACCTCATGCATACCCAGAGTCCTTGCTAGTTAAGATTAAGGATGTGTCAACAAACAGGTCGGCGTGGTAACCAGACAGCTAACAAAGGCGTCTGAAGCCGGCGTGCATTCGGTCAGACCGGGAATGCAAAAACTCCGGCCGCGGCCCCGGCTCTATCCATCGCCCGAGCTGCCAGCCTGATCTAATTGTAAAAGCAGGATAAACACTTTGAGTAATTCAGTGTCGGTCAAAAAGGAAACCACACAAATCACCCTGCCTCAGGGGGGGCTGGCCAAGAAATTGGTCTAAGCACGAGCCCACGACATGGGTACCAATGCAGACCTCCACTCTCTTTCACTCACGCACTCTCTCTCCTCCTTTCTTTCTCTTTCTCGCTCTCCCTCTCTCATACTCCCCATTTTACTTCCTTCTCATGACCACAGTCTTAATGGTCTCATCTTTCTGAAAACGAAGGCAAAACACACACACACACACACACACACACACACAAACACACACAAAAACACACACAAACACACACACACTAATGTGTTCATTGTTATGAGGTTTATGTTTAAGGGGGAGGGAAAGAGAGAGAGAGAGAAAGCGAGATTAAAAAGATGACTGTCTGGCAGACACAGCTGCACACCCTTGGGGTGGATGGTTGACTGATGACTTGAAAAAGTATAAATCACACTCAGAGCCCATCTTCGGCGTGGCAGCCATTAAAATACTGTAAGTGCACCTGGAATACATATTAGCTGATTGGTAGGCAGACCACCGTATATCAAAGGATTACTCAGAGCAGGAATGTTTGATCGCCCGTGCTAATTTTCAGCTGCTTAAACAGCGTTTTGAGGTGTATTTCAAGTTAAACACTGCCAAAGTGGCTTTAGAGGACTAGATGAGGTGGCTGAAGAAGCTTGTCTGTTTTTTTTCTGCTTCTTTTCTCAAACGCATTAAAACCATGTTAGCCAAAGAATGAGCTAATCAAGCGCATGCGACATGGAGCTCAGGGAAGATGTGTGTGTGTGTGTGTGTGTGTGTGTGTGTGTGTGTGTGTGTGCACAGGAGCCACGGGCCAGTGCTGGTGGTGCTGGTGGTGGAGGGGTTTGTTGGCAAAGACGTGATTACTGATCGAAAACACGTCCAGCCCCTGCCACTGGATTAGGGGCAGTCACAAATAATCTGGAGCCCTTGGGCGAAGACAACGAGATGCCACGATGAAGAACTTGATAGCTGCAAATCACTCAGCCTGCTCAATTAAAGCACCCGTTGAAAAGCATTTCGGCTGTAATTACATCGCACAAATCGTCCCCGACAAGCACAGACATACACACACACTCACACACATGCACACACACACGTTCATCAGCTATATTTATTTCCTCATAGAAGGACAGTAAATGTTGATGTCAAGCTGCTGGGTTCGACCCAAACTGCCATTGTTGAGGGAAGGTTCCAACCAAATGATCAAACACTGTACCACACTTTCTATTGTGATTTCATTATGCTAAGTCAGCTCTTGTAAAATTTTGTCATTCATAGAGAGATTAGAGAGGTGGGGATTTTTGAACATCTCACCAAATACTCAAAATGATGTTTGTCCCACTCAATGTTTTCCTGGAGAAAAACTAATAATAATAGAAAAACATTTGACAGGAGAATTAAGTTTTCATGACTACTATAACTAAGGGAAAACAAAAAACTTTTTAGACAACAAATTCAATTTCATACGCATAATCTCCCTCTTTTATTAAGGCAATGTTTACTTCTGACCTAGAGCAAGCACAGCGTGGAGAGGAGGGGGAAAAAAAATCAGTCCTTCCGTGCTTAGAGTTCCCCATCATAGATAAAAGTAACAGAACAACACAAAACGGGGAGCTCAAAGAATATTTTACATATACTGTCACTTGTTGCCCTCTATGCATATTTGTAGCTCATCTTTTTGAAAGTTTCAGTCTGTTTGTCCCCCCCAGAATTAACCAGGCTTATTTTTTTAGATTTTGTATGCAGGACCTTGTCTTCAAATCCTCCACCCCTAACCCATGAGGCATTATGGGGGCTGAATTTAGTCTTTTTATATTCACTTGTAACAACCAGACAGCACTTACAGATGGACAGTGAAGTTGTACATGATTAATACAAATTTTGTCCACTAACTGAAGGACACCTGTCTGCCCAGCCCAACTTTGTTGAACAAAGTTAAACCCATTTTTGTGCTACAGCTAAATTTGTGTTGAACTGACAAATCGCCCTTCCCATTTTCTACGGGTCACCTTAGGTGGAGGGTTTAAACTGAACTGGTGCAACCTTGGGGCAACAGGGCAGCCAAGGGTATTCATATTAGCTAGACATGGTTTATGGATTACAGATGGGGATTCAATTCAATCCATACGCCATTTCCACTGTGGCCCAGGATATTGCAGCACCACCCTTCAACCCCCACACCCCACACCCCCACTCCCCGCCACCACCACCCACAGCCCCTGCAACTCGTCCCCCTCCCCACCATCCACCACCTATTTCCACCCCCACGTCCTGGGGGAGTTTTGCCAGTGCGCGCCGCTCTTCACTTGAGCTTTATTACATGTGTGTGGGTGGCAGGCGGGCTCGCGTATGAAAGGGCATGATACAATTGTTTAGTGGACCGTTAGCGAGGCTTCAGGCCTGATGGAGAGATACCAGATTGAGAATGACTCAGACAGCAGCCTCAGAACAATAGCCTCATCCGGGCCGGACGTGGCCCGAATGCGGCCCGGCGTCAGCAGTGTTGCTCTTGGGAAGCTCATGAAAGTGTCATTTCAATCAATACACGAAGGCACAGTAAATATTATACATATACATAACATTTATATGTACATAAGATTGTTTAAATATCGCTGTGACATAGGGGTCATTTGAAGCATGTCATGAAATGGATAAACATGCCAGGGTGAATTACGCATCGGCGTAATGATTCACAACACCATAAAGATGAACTAAAAGACCGCCATTGTGTTTCACTGGACTGGCTGAACCATGCATACGATTAAGTCCATTTAGGAGAAGGGCTGCTGTGTGTGTGTGTGTGTGTGTGTGTGTGTGTGTGGGAGGAGGGAAGTGGATGCTGGGATAGCATTGGTTGTGGCTGACAGGCTTTAAAGGATTGGCAATGAGAGTCAGCAGTCACAGTAAAAGTGCCTGTTCAACAGGCCCCCCTTCCCCTCACCGCACCCCTACGCACCCCCTTGAGTATAGAGGGGCGCTGTATGTGTGTGTGTATGTGTGTGTGTGTATGTGTTCATATGTATGTACATGTATGTGTGCTGTGTGTGTGTGCAGGGCTTGGGGATGTGTGTTGTTGTCGGGTCGGGAGGGGGGTTGGGGTTAGGTTTACGAGATAAACGTAGGCAAGATTGAAAGCTCAATACCACATTACTAATTACACTTCTGCGAAAAAAAAAGTCAAGTGAAGTCCCCCTCGCGGGAAAATACTTCCATTAAACATGATATGTGGGTTACCGTGCTACTATAAACCTGACACTGCAAGCACAATATACAATTCCGTAACTTACGGCCCCGGCCCCTGGCCTGATGGCCTGCGCGTAGTTAATGTGGTCTCCCAAAAGAGCCGCTCTCCACACGAGCCCCCAATAAAACACCCCCTCAGACAAACAGGGCAGATAAATGTCATTATTACTGATATTCAGGGATGATCCCATCAGGTAAACATAAGGGACGTTATAATACAGTGTGTGCGGATGATGATCTCACTCGACTCATACATACACACACACACACACACACACACACCAACACACCAACACGTACCACTCCACCACCATCTTACCCATCCCACAAATAACAGATGTTTTTTTTTTTTTTTCATTTTTATTACTTTATTATCACTTTCTTACATTCTAGCATTCTCGAATGTTTAATGAATATTGGAAGACGTAAAGGATAACATAATATTTTACTGTGTCAGGCCGCTGGTGTTAAATTAAGGCCCTGGACGTGTCAAGACGGAATGCAGTAACTTCCCAGAAGCCGAAATAAAAGCCTGATCCCCAGATTTACGAGGTTATGCAACGAATCCAAGGTAGTGTTCTCACCCATATCACCTCTTAGCACAGCCCTCTCCAAGAGGCCTTGGAGTTCCTTTTTATGGTCTTAAAAAATAAATAAATATATAAAGCTCCAGGCTAAGCAGTAAGCCCTTCCCTAAAAAGGTCTCAGCAGCACGGATACGGAGTGCATTTATATTTATTAAGCTACTAGCACGGAAAGCATAACAAATAGCGATCACTCTGACTCGGAATTGTTTGCGCTTGCCAATGTATGTCCCAGAGAATGTTTTGATTTCTAATGCTATGGGTGGTGACTTGCTTAATTTAATGCCACAGCGGTCACAGTGCATTTACAGCACAACAGCGGCAAGAGCTAGCTGGCTTTGCAAGGGGAAAGCCTTGCTGCTTTTCAATTATGTGACCCACACAGGCCTCTCAAACATAGGATCACCTGAGATTTCAAACTCAATGTGAAGTCTACTTCAAAGCCCTTATTACACACACACACACACACACACACACACACACACACAAAACACATATAGAGGTCATTATTGATAATAGATCTAGACATTAAACACAGCTCTGCCTTGCTAGCCACAAATGAGCTGCAGTATAAATCATAGGTGCTGCATGTTTGACCACATACTTACACAGAGAGCTCTTTCACCAGCAGTGGTCTCCCACTGTGCCTGCCCAGCTACCAAGAATTCACATCCTCCTACGACCAGCACGTGTGTCTTTCCTGCACACCCCCCCCCTGCATGTACACTTACAGTCCATGGAAATCCTCAGCCACCCCCACACGCTTGCTGTGCACCGCATTCAGTTCAGACTTTATTATTTCATGCCTCTGCTTAGCTTGATGTGACGTTCAGGGAGCCCTCCTCCTCCTCCCCCTCTTCCTCTTCCGCACAGAGTGCAAAAAAAATAGTGTCTGGCAAGTCTGCGGTGCCTCAGACGTAAATCACAGCTTTCGGCATGTGCAACATCTCTCAGACGTCTGGGCTGCCCCTGTATTCACTTCCATGCAGAGTTTTTGAATTTTTTTGCCAGTCTTTTCACACCTCATTGAATGTTAATACTTCAGAGAAAGATATATATATATATATATACACACGTATATATTTATATAATTTTACTTCCTTCGTTTTTTTTTTCTCCCCCATATGCATCTTTTCATGGAGGAATTATGAGTTGAGGCACAGGAGTCTGTGGCGGTGGTGACGGTGAGGGGGGAAGCAGCAGGCTTTGAGGTGGTACGGTACTCTAGTGAGTTGATTGAACTGTCACATAACACCTTTTTGAGATTGATCACATTTCCACCAGTCATGTCACGGCAATCTCCAAAACAGTTGTTGCGATGACAGCACCGGTCCGACGAGGGTGGAAACCTGGAGGGCTGGAGGGTGGGGGTTGGGGTGTGATGATGCTCTCGGGGTGGAAACAGGGGGAGGAGAGATTTGACGTGAGATATAACTGATGCACTTCTTAAGAATCTTATGAAAAAAGGGGGTCTGAGAGATTCAGAAAGATGGAGAATGATGGCCTTAGAATAGGCTAAGAACTCATGGCAGCCTCCTTGGGAGAAGGTGTAGTAAAGGGCAGATGTGGAGGAGGAGGAGGAGAGAAAAAAAAAGAGACACAATTTCAAGTTCGATAAGAAAGGGTTGGATTCTTCAGAGGACTGGAATAAAAAAAATACTTTACTAAAAACCAACCTGACAAAAGGACCTTGACGTCAATCCAGTCAAGCCAGCAGCCAGATTGATGGAGACTCTGGCCCCATCACTGAGCAGAGCAGACCCAGTGATGGCCTGGTAAGGAAGCAGAAGCATACACCTCCTCCCGCTCCTCTCATCAAACAGCATAGCTAACGGCCTCCACTGTAGGCTCTGTCAGGCAGGGCCTTCAACTGAGGGATATTTTTTCTGAAAGGGAGAGGAAAGGAAAAAGAAAGAAAGGAAGAAAGAAAGGAAAAAAAAACACTCATCGGCATGAAGGACGGAGAGAGAGAGAGAGAGAAGTGAGAAAGCGTCACTGAGTCAGATTTGAAACACTCAAGACAGCAATGCAGCAGAATTGCGAAACGTGTGAGGATGAGACTAAGAGAAAAGTTCAAACTCGAAAGCATTTGCAGGTCAGGGGAGGACAGTAACCTGCAACCAACTGGGGAGGCACCACAAAGTCACCCACCCACACAGCACAGCACCCCTCCTCTCTCTCTCTCACACACACACACACACACACACACACACACACACACACATACATGCACACAAAATGAAGAGGGTGGAAGACTCTAGAAAGACCATGCATGAAAGTAGGACCCTGCTCTGTGAGTAGCCATTCATCATAATGGTGACCGCATGAGAGCCCCCCCTCCTCCCCACCCTCCTGCCAGGGACTCCATCAAAGACCCAGCAGGCGAGGCTCATCACTTGGTCGCTCCGGATGACTCCTGTCCAGAATAAGATGTGCAATCCAGCCTACTGTAGGTGGGTGAATGCATTCCACCTCCCCTGGTCAAACCCCAAAATGAAGTGGTGTTAGTCAATCCATCCATAAAGAGAGGCAGAACTGACATTGCTTCAGAGCGAAGACTGGCAGGGTTTTGTTGAATTTTCTAGTGACTGGACAATTTTGGTCGATGGATGATTGGTGAATCATTTATGTTTTACGCTCTCCAGGCCGAAAACAGACTTCGTATAACATTATCGTCACAAAAAGATCCCATATTCCCTCAAAGTGCA
Source organism: Sardinella tawilis (assembly GCA_030264315.1). Lineage (NCBI taxonomy): Eukaryota > Metazoa > Chordata > Actinopteri > Clupeiformes > Clupeidae > Sardinella > Sardinella tawilis. The sequence goes on along the minus strand of JASCQY010000072.1, from coordinate 6,800,167 downwards.
GCTGACATTGACCCTGCTGATAAGTAACAGACCTCTTCAAATGAACATGCCCTTGAGTTTTAAATATTTATAGTCTGATGTTCCTTTCAGCCCGAAAATTATGTAGCAGTTCAGAATGATTTATACCGGATCTAAGGACATGAAGAAATTGTAGTTCCAAAAAAACACAAAGAGTATAAACCATTAAAGGCTATAGGCATTTTTTTTTTAAATCATCAACAAATGTTCAAGTGTACAAAATAGTGATGATCATACAAATCAATTACATGCATCTTAAAATGTACTGTACATGTTAAAAGTAAAATTTCATGTTCAAGTAAAATGAAATGACATAAAATAGCATATGCTATGATACAGTATGTGCAATTATGTGACACACATGTGACTTCTGATCACTCTGACACAATTCATGACAGGTTTCAAAGAATGCAGGAGTCAGTTGCTAATAGGCAACAGGAGTCCAAAGGTGATCTGAAATCAGATTGTTGATCTACTCTTCTGGTTTCTATATTAGGCCTACTGTGTACCCTAGGTTTGAAATTCAAACAAAACAAACTTTGAATCCATTTCCATCTGGTGGCCGTTCAAACTGGTGGGGATCAATGAGCTGAAGTACTGTAAGGCAACGTCATGAGATACTGTAGGAGTGTGTGTGTCATTTAAGCTGCAGTGTCACAGTAGGCCATTTACTGTAACCTTGAACTACTCATTCATGTCTTAATAAAACGGAATGTGTATTGTGCCAGACTAAATTACTGTACTGTACTGTGCATGTACTGCAAGTGCAGAGCACTATGGCACTTAAGTGTTTGAGCACCATGCATATCAAACTCTTGACCTTGGCATTTCAGAACCATGTGCTTCGGAGTGTTCGGCCGAGGTATCCTTTGTGCCACACAATATTATGGAAACCACCTTGAAACGAAGGAAAAACAGTTGGTCAAATGGTGGGGTGTGTGGAGGGATGTGTGTGCGTGTCGTTGCAATGAGGAGAGGGATGGTTCCATTAAAACAAAATGTCATTATGAAGGCTTACAGCAATTTGGTCAAGGTGAGGAGCAGGATTGCTATTATTCTTTTTCCGATATCCTCCCACAACATGACAAAAGCCCCATTGATGGTTGAGGCAAGATGAATCTCTATTGAGCATGGCTTTCTCAAGGTGCTGGACCAGTATTTGAATGTCTCAAAAGGAACATGCACTTTATCTTTTATTTTAAATAGACAATGAATTTAAGCACTCGCACAGTGTCATATTTGCATAGATTTTTGCATTCAGTAGACAGTTTTCTTATTGCACGATACAATAAATAGGATGATGGGACGTCCTCAATGTTTTCCAGGGACAGTCCCCATTTTTGGTGGTCAGTTCCCCGTAAAATACAAGAAAACCCACTTTGTCCCCAGTTTTTGAAGCTAAAACATGATATATTTCCCTGAAAAACGGGCCTATTTCTACAGTCATATCATAGAAACCTTATCATAGAAACATGCTCACTCGTCACCTCAGTGTTAGCAGCCCAATAATCTTCCAGCACATGATTTCTGTGTACTGGATAAAGTTCACAAGTCTGTCTGCATCAAGACATTTGAATTGTGATCCAATGGCTTGTTATCTTGGTCAGTTTTTTTTTCTGTATGGCTTGCTTTCCATTTAGCAGCCATTATCCCCAATTACTGCAGGTGATGTTCTGACATCTGATCCTGTGTAAGCACTTTGATTTGACGGCACTCTATAAAAAATAAAACGAAGGCCTAATTACTTGCATTTTATGATCACTTCCACACCAATGAACTTCAGAGACATTACTGCTAGTTACGTACATTTGTTATAATACCTGATGTTTGTAGATGGGAAGTTCCTAATTACCATCAACAATGATGCATGACTGCAGCTGATTATGATCTCAAGCTGCAGCTGCACAGTTACAGTATGTAGGAAAGCCATGATTAACCTGTCCAGTAGGCTACTGTTCAGAGTAGACAAAAAATATGTGCTTCACTGCCTCATGCTCTCAAATGAAGAAAAGGCAAAAGGTGTTGCACTTCAAAGCAATTCAAGGTGTTGCACTTCAAAGCAATAAGAAACGGCATCTGCACTCAAATCGGTGTTAAAAAAAAAGAAAGTCTTTAACTTGCATGCGTTTGGGGAGTATTAAGTTAACAGCACTTGATAACCAGTAATGAGTTTGGATTGGGCCAAGGTTTCTTCAGATTCAATGACTCGTACTCTAAAAGTAGATCTGTGAGGATTTTTATAGCTCAGGACTCAGTAACAGCAGCATTATGAACATAATTACACTTCAGGCCGGTTTCTTCAGATGATAAAAAATGATTCGCCTTCAGGAGTACTCTTTAAAACTCAAAGACACTCTATTTGAGTGAAGTGTTAGCGCAGAAAGATATTTTTGGATCTTTATTTTAAAAAAATAAATAAGTAAATAAAAATCACATTCTACACAATGTCCACTATGGGATCTTGGTTGCTAAGGCGGATGTTCTCGCACTTCACGTTCTGTTTGCAGTCTCTCCCTCCCTCGGATCTTGGTTGCTAAGGCGGATGTTCTCGCACTTCACGTTCTGTTTGCAGTCTCTCCCTCCCTTGGCTCAGCAGCTCCTTCTCTCTATCTTAAAGCAGTGGTATCTCGGGAGAAAGGTCAGTATGAGAGAGAAGTATGAGCAATGTGTCAAAAGTGTTGAGTGTGTGCATCATTCAGTCTGAAAACTGCTTCTTGAGAAGATGGTGCAGAAATCTGTTGCCAGGACTGGCAAAACATGGGAGAGCATGAAATCCTATTATAGGAGTGTTAATATTAAAAAAAAAGAAAAAAAAAAGTATGATTTAAAAAAAAATAATAAATAAAATAAAATACCACCCGCTAATAAAGCATACACGCTATGAATTAAACTAAAACATCAACATACAAATGAGCAAGGAAAGATAAAACACACTTTTAGATTAATACCCTCCAACCGTGAAACCCCCCGAAACTATATTTAGGGAAAATTACTGATTAACCGACACACTCACACTCTCTCTGCCCGAGGTAAAGTTCTACTGTTTATACACATACAAGATTAAGAGTCATTTGTTCAATTTTATTTTTTTATTTCATTTTTTTTTTTACATAAAGAAATACATGTAATTGTAAAAAGTGTGCAGTGTTTAGTCAAATCCCAATCAAACTATTACAGAAAGCTCAAGCTACAAGTACTCTTCTTATGTAGTGATAACCACAGCAGACATTTAAAAAACAATGAAAAAGAAATGAGAATTAAACTTAAACTTTGTGATTTCCAGAACAGGGTTTGAGAAGCCTATAGGACACACAGAACATTATTGATTAATGACAAAGGGGAAAAAAAAAACACAAACAAAAAAAAAATACACAAAACCAAATCACCACCACACTAAGAAATCCCAATATGAAGACAAAAGCACAAACAAAACAAAGCAAAAAGAAAAGAACCAGCCTTCAGACCATCTGTCAAGGGCTCTCTACTGACTTGCCCTCTTAATTGTTTATAAACATACAAAACTAGGCAGTGCTCTGTGGCAGGGGCCGGGGCCTGGGCCTTGCAGTGGCATCGCTTCAAAGGGTTCCAGTGCACATTTGTGCGTGCAGATGACACACGCATGGCTTGTCCGAATGCTGGAACAACTCTGTGCCTGAGTTTAGCCACTGAACCACCTACTGCTTTGGAGTTCAACGGGTTTGGGAAAAAAAGAGAGAGAGAAAAACAAGAAAAACTTCTCCTTTACCAGGCCCAGATACGCTAAACTCCTTGACTTTCAAGGGGGGGAAAAAATCCACACTTCTGTGAACAGCTCAATCAAGCAGGGATCCCTACTGGAGCAATCTTGTAAAAAGAACACGACCAAAAAAAAAAAAGTATAGAACAAAAAAAGAAAGTTATATTTCTTTACAGAAGGAGAGGGAGAGAGACGTTTGAATGACATAACACCTATGAAAAAAAAGAAAGGAGGAAAAAAAAAGAAAGAAAGAAAGAAAGGGAATCAAACTGCTCGGCAGAGTGGGGAATGTGTTTTAGATCTGACTGCTACAGTATGGCTCTATGCCATTTCAGCCGTCTTTCTCGTGGGACTGACACGGGGGAATATTGATCTCATGGTTTGGCAGATCGTTCAGGATGTGTGGGGTGGCTGCTCTCATTTGCGTTCAATGGCGCTTGACTGCTTAGGGAATAGAACAAAAAGTGGGCTGGTGTAGAAGATGGCAGTCTGTAGGTCTGACTGTAGGTCTACTGGTCTCGCCTTGGCCATTGATGGACAGAATTGCAGAACTACGTTTCCCATGATGCTCTTGTCAAGATAAGAATGCATATTAATGTAGTCAGAGTGGCTAATTGAGGCCATAAGTATGCATTAGAATGGAGTTTCTGTCTCTCTCAGGCCAATTGTATGAATAGGAATGGTAGGTTAGAGAGAAGAGTATACTGCTGATGTACAGGGAATGACTTAATCACTCCCAAACACATAAAAAAAACCTGGATAAATTGTGTTTTCTTTTATACAGCACTTAGGAATGCGTGCTTGACTATCTATATTGTGGCCCAGCTAAACTGCGATCTGAATGAATACAAATCCATAAAAGAATGAAGCAGATTGGCTGGACTATGCTTCTAAATCCAGAGCCCTGTGTTAATGTCCTCTTTTTCTGGGCATGCCAAAAAAAAAAGATGTTAGAATTCAAACACACACACACACACACACATCCGAGTATGAATATATCAAAAGTTAATTAGATTTCTGAGAACATTATGGAAAAAGCACTTTGGTCTGAGCGCTAAAAAAGACACCAAAAAAAAAAAAAAAAAAAAAAAAAAAAAAAAAAAAAAAAAAAAAGTCAAAAGACAGATCTGTTCCCTAAAAGGCCGCACACACCCTAAAACACAACTATTACTTATTATTGCTTGAGAGCGTATAAGGCAGCTTAGAGCTTGCATAGGCTTGACATTTAATACTACAAATTAGATCCGAGGCTAGAGGGTGCTATACCAAATATAGTTTCTAAAGGCAATGTAAAAAGAGCACCTCAAATATAATTCACTCATACACAAACACGCACACACTCATACACACACTAGATTATAAAACACTCAGAGATGCATCAGAAGAAGAATCTTGATCTGAAGGTACATGAAGACCCTCTTTTCCCCCTCATTCAATGCCACAAAATGCCCTTAGTCCAGTTGCCCATGTCCTTAATGCTTCTATTGAGGAGAGCTTCATTAGAGATTGAATATAGCAGAAGGATTTTAGAGTGAATAAATATACTCATTATCAAGGGGAGTAACTCTGCAAAAAGCAACTGTGAATTAGGAGGAAAAAAAAAAAGTAAATCAGTCACTTTTTAAACTAAATGAATGCTTTCAAAAGCATATATGCATCCCCTTTATATATTAAAAAAAGAAAATCAAAACAAAAATCCCAGCATCTACGCTGAGAGCAACAAAAACATTGCTGAGTGGTGAATACATGTGTCAATCTAACCTCGCACACCGGCCAAGAGGCAGCCCCTTTGGCCTGCTTAGATGCTATCCATGGCCTTGAACTCGCTGAGGGCCTGCACGGGGTTGATGTGCTTCTTGTGAGAGGACCGGCGCACCTTGTTGGGCTGGTTGTCGTCCTTCTCGCGCTTGACCAGGGGCTTCTTCTCTGGGGCTTTCATCTTCCAGGAGACGGCGGGCATGTTGAGGTTCTGCATGCCCTGCGACTTCTGGTACTTGGTGGAGGCCACGTAGGACGCCTTGACCGTCGACACCACGCTGTTCATCAGGTTCTTGGCCGCCTGGATCAGGGACATGGCGCTGTCCAGCTGAGGGGAGACAGAGCAGGAGGGGGAGAGCGTGAGTGGGGGACATGTGGTCATGTAGTGGTGGTGGTGGTGGGGTGGAGGGAGAGATGAGAAGTGATGGTGGGGCACAGAGGAGAATTGGAGGAGATGGTGGGGGAACAGGGAGAGATGGAGGACATAAGAATGGAAGGAGAGGGTGTGTGTGTGTGTGTGTGTGTGTGTGGGGGGGGGGGGGGGGGGGTGGA
>JASCQY010000072.1:6745279-6757192 GCA_030264315.1 Sardinella tawilis | reverse complement strand
AATTTTTCATCCGTGAAAAATTTAAACCCCCCCCCCCCCCCCACCCAACAATGTTTTCATGCTCTTCTCTCTCCTGAAACTGTCACCTGGATACATTTCTGAGCATTAGTCTGAGGAGTCCTAGCTGGCTCAGAAATGGGATTCTCAAGAAAACAAAATTGGGTGGGGATGAGAATCCATTCTGTCCAGTTTTTAAGAGGAGACAAGGGGCTGCACAACACCGAGCCTGACAGACAGACATGCGGCCTAGGAGTATGTTAATTGTTAAGAGTTTCCCTGCGTAGACTGTTTTGGGGTTGGGTAGAGAGAGGCTTACCTGTATCTGTCAGCAGCTTGGTGGCTTCCAGAACTTTCTCGGTGTACACGCCGGGCTCGTAGTTGTCCATCTCCGAGGTGACCACGTGCACGACGCGGGCGGCGCGGCCTCTGATGGCACCGGCCGTACGGTCCAGCCCGTCCACGTCCTTCTCCTGCAGCGCGATCACGCACTTGTTCACGTCCTCCAGGATGTGGTTCTCTGAGAAGGGGGTGAAGCGGAGGAAACAAACAATACAAGTCCATCCATATTAACATAACAAACGCATGAGGAAAGCAGCCATTTCCCCCGCGTGTGACCTGCTTACCAGGAAGAGCAAGCACAACAAGGACATAACATGGAGAAGAGCGAAGAGCGATGGGGGAGTGGGGGGGCAGGTTGCAACACACACACACACATACACATTAAGGCAGGATATCCTTATCCTTCATGGTGTATTTGCATTGTCCCTGGCTTAGAGGAATATTAACAGGAAACCTACAAGGGCAGTAGGGAACAAGATGTGTATATGCACACACACCACAAAAAAAAAAAAAAAAAAAAAAAAAAAGTCCTGGAGACAAACGCGTCGACAGCTTATTAATGGGCGCCTGTAAAATGCAAATCGACATTGTGTAAACCGCGCTCCGTCCTTGGGTGGAGGTGAGAGGAGTCACTCCGCTTAATGCTTAATGAGAACTCTTTAAGGCCACGCCTGACAAGCCGTTTGTGCGTCTTAACATACGTGACAGGATGTCAATTGCGGGCCTGCCGCGGCCAGCACTCAAGTGCTTTTGTCTGGGTTCGGGTGGAGGAGGGGGGTGGGAGAGAGGGGAAAGGAAGACTAATCAAGCACAGAGAAGTATTCTCACCGCAGACAAAGCGTCGCACTTCGACAAACTTGTTTTTCCCCCCCTTTGTTGTACCTTTGAGAAACAATTAACTGCAGTTACCGTGTTCATCTTTGTCTCATTAGGCCCCGGTAGCAGATGAGAGTGCCTTAATGCTTTGTGCATGCTCAGTCAATGGTTACCTTGTACGCTATCAGGAACTTTACAATGGGGACTGTGGTGGCGCACAGCAGTTGTAGCATTAGCGATGAGCTATCGAGGTCTCTGATCCAGCGTGCAGCTCATTCAAAAACATTACCAATACATATGTAAACACACACACACACACACACACACACACACACACACACACACAAACAACAAGCGAACCACTCCATGTGCTCTCCAAACACGATTTCTAGCAATAGGCTGCCATGGACCCGCGCTGCAGGAGGACCCATTAAATTAGCATCAAGGACCCATTTTGGATTGGAGCAGATTTCCCCGCTCACGTTTGTGCCCACTGGCTGCTGCAGCAGCCGAATCAGCAGCAGCGGCGGCGGGGAGAGACAAGGGGGGGGGGGCAAGGGGGCAAGACGTGCTTACCGGACACGCTGAGGAAGTCGTCGATGGAGGTGATGTCGTCCACGGCGTCGGTGAGCACGCGCACCTGCTTCTCCCACTGCTCTTTGAAGAGCTCCATGTTGTCCTGGGCCACCTTGCTGTTGGGCTTGGCAGCCAGGGCCAGAGCTGCATTAATCACCTGCAATTACAAATTAAAGCCCATTAGGCCCCCATTACAAGAGTTGGCTGCGTGGAAAAGGATTGGGGGGTGGGGGGGGGTTAAGCATGCAAATCATCATGCATGGACATAAACATTGCTCCGATTGGTCCCTGTTTCTCCCCCCTTCCCTTGTGTGATTGTTTATTTGTTTTTATTTACTTTATCCGGCCAAAAAACTAATGTCATTCTAATTCACTAATGGCGACTGTAGAACATCTGATTAATTCTGGCTTGTTTGGTTGCTTGCTTGTTGTCGTTATACCCCCCCCCCCCCACCACCGCAGTCCTCTAGCCTTTCTCCCACCACCCCGGTGCCGGCACTCGTGCTTTTGGAGAGCTACATTTGTCGAGATCAAAGCCAGAGGATGAATGGGAGCCATTAGGCGCCGAGATGAAAAGAACTCGGCAGGCTGGTGGGGGGGGGGGGGTGTATGGAGGTGCCAGGCTGGCGCTGGCTGTGGGATGCCCAGAGCGGTGCGCGGGCACGGGTGAGCAGACGCAGGTCCATACCTGGGGGCAGAGGGTCTCCAGCTGCGATGCTGCCATGCGGACCAGCTTCACTCCCTCCTCATTATTGGAGATGGAGCATGCCAGGTTGGCCACCTAAGACAAAAAAAAAAAGTGGGAAAAAAAGAGAGAGAAATAAGATTTGAGATGCTTTCAGGAGATGGCCACTTCAGGGACGGACAGCAGGGAAGGAGGGAGGGAGGGAGCGAGAAAGAGAGCGAGAAAGAGAGAGAGGGAGGGAGGGAGAGAGAGAGAGAGATGGGGGTTGGGGAGAAGCGTAATCATCATAGAAATGGGCAGAGGAGAGCAATGAGAGGGAGAGAGGGATAGAAGAAGGGGAGAGGAGAGATGGCAATGGATAGATAGAGAGAGAGAGAGGGAGGAGGGGAGGGAGAGCGAGAAATGGACGATATTACTATGAGAAAGACGCACCCAGGGAGATAGACTGAGAGTGAGGAGGCAGAGGAGAGGAGGTACAGAGACAAAGGAAGAGATATATAGATAGAGACAGACAGACAGAGAGATAGAAGGCAAAAAAAAAAAAAGAAGTATGAAATAGAGACAGAGTGAGAGGTAGCGGAGACGGAGAGCGGGGCACAGGTAGCGACACCCACACAGATGCCCATCCATCACGGAGACAACACACAACCAGAGGCGCATTTAATGTAATTGAACATAAAAGTCGGATGGTACCGAGATGATTAGACAAAAGGGATAAATAATAAGGCCTGCGAAGGGAAAGAAGGTGAACGGCATCAACACCATACTCAGACACAAACAAATAAAAAAAATAACAACAACACACACACACACACACACCAACACAAACACACACACACAAACACAAGAGAAGACACAAGCTGTTCCTCCTCTCATATTTCTTGCTATAGAGGGGTGGTGTGTGTGTGTGTGTGTGTTTGTATGCCTTTAGTGTTCAAGAGAGCTGCCGAGTCTGATGATGGAGGTCTGGCCCAGTTTAGGCTCAGATCCGCCCCAGAGTCTGCATCCGTCTCTCGGACGGGTTGACTATGACAAGGCAGGCAGAGGTTTCCGTGGATGATTAAATCGCCACTCTTGCCACAACGCCATTACCCCTGGAGAAAGTGAGAGAGGCAAATATTCCTGACACCTTCAAAAAAAAGAAAAAAGGAAAAAAAAAAAAAAAAAGGAAAAAAAAATCTCACAGGCTGCTGAAAGCAAGAACGCTGAGGTAAGCAAGTGCTGTTCCCCGCTGCCAACGTTTATAGTTTGAGAGTAAATTTTGCTGTATTGACCCAACAAATCAAGCTCACCTAGCACCGCCAATCTCCCCCACCACCCCTCCCCCTCCAACGTTTGTGCCCTTCCCCCCAAAGGAAGCGCATTATGAGTCCTCTTATGGGTCACCGGCATTTCCATCAGGCCATTTAAAACGCTGGCATTTATAGGCCTGGAGCTCTTCACCGCGCCGCCGACACGCCTGCTGCCACACAGGTGGCGCACATGTGGCAAAGGAGGCGGGGGAGATGAAAAACCATCCACCACACACACAAACACAAACACACACACAAACATATACACATACAAACACGCATACATTCATACACACACACACAAACAAACATACACACACAAACATATACACCCACACAAACATACACACACACATCCCCCCACACCTACTTGCCTAAATTCATAGACACACACACACGTGTGGACACATTGGCTATATCGCCAATTCATAATCTCCTCAGCCATGCAAAACCCCACAGTCACTCACACATTCGCTAAGTTAACGTCTAGTCATGGTTGCTCCGGTGCGGAAGACTCAAAATGTATTAAGCACACACGCTGGCACTGGGCACTGGGTGTTAAGCGGGCACCACTGTGTGCAGGGAAAACTGGCTGCCCAAGAAGCTCCTGGCATCGAAGTGCTCTGTAGCTGCCTGCTGTTTGTGAGGAGAGGAAAGGAGAGTGTGTGTGTGTGTGTGTGTGTGTGGAGGGGGGGGCTGGGCAGTGTGCGTTTTGTGAACGGATTCCTAAGTACATTTTCCTACCCATCATGCACCTCTCTCCACTGTCCCCTGCAGACAGCAGACTGTTAAAACATTTAAACCCACCACACATTTCAGATGACAGGCACTTAGCTGCACATGTTAGCACTAAGAAATGCCAAACTCTCATAGACGGTGTTGTGTGGGGAGATGGAAGGGGTTATGTATGAATGTATGGGTGCGTGTATGTTTATGTGTGTGTGTGTGTGTGTGTGTGTAGGGAGGGGGCACCCCTTGGGGAGGGTGGAGGAGGGCAGGGGCCATGCGGCAATCTTACAGATGTGGGACCTGGTGTCTGATGTCATAAGAATGCAGTTTTAAGTCCTGATGCTCCCCTTCAAGCCACTTGATGACGAATTTGTCTGGAGGGCAAGCAGCACCATCCCCCATTAACCACTCAAGAACATTATGGCACTTATGCAAGGTGAGAACACACACACACACACACAGTCTTCACCCCCTCCACACACACATACACACCCATCCAATCCCCCACGCTCCCCCCATCAAAACACATACAGACACACACACACACACACGCACACACAAACACACGTCAAAGAGGCTGATTCAGTGGAAAATCTATTAAAACTCATATCTGTAAATTACCACGTGACTAGTAATGGAAAGGTGCGCTGTTGTGGCAAGAAATCAATTCATTCCATAAGTTGTGTGTCGCTAGCATGTGATGTAAGCCCCGCGTTACGAAAGCTGATTAGAGAACCATTTTAAATGACTACCCGGTAACAGGTCTGGAATCGTATTAATTCTCTTCACAAACACTCCCGCCTGATCCATTTCACTCCCAACAGACAACACACATTCAGCCTTAACAATAAACCTACAAAGAGCAACTAGAATATCTTGGCCCGGGGGTCTAAGACACCAACAAACATGTATATCTTTAGAAAGCAGGTGTTTGGGGGTGAAACCCTACGTTACGCCAGAACTAATTAGCTGCTAATTTTAGGCAATTTCTGCATGGTAATAACAGGTCTGATGTATTCAATTTAGAGCAAAGTGGATTTAAATTAGTTTCTGCAGAAGTACATTGCACATACACCACCACACACTAGGCCGATGTGAGCAACACAAGACAAGCAGACAAACGTGCAAGAGAAGCACTGCTTGAGTGTTAAAATAAAGGAAGAAAAGAAGCATACAAAGGGAGGAAGGCCCTAATCTCCAGGCCCTAATCTCAAGTCTGTGGGAGATTAGGGCCTTCCAACCTTTGTATTTTCTTTTTTTTTTTAAATACACACTTAATCAACGCTTCTCTTGAATGTTTGTCTACTCTGTTGGTCTTGTCACATGTATGTTGTGTTAATCTGTTCCTCTTTTGAAGCACATCGAGCCTGTGCATATGAAATGCGCTATATGAACAGACTTGCCTCCAGTCATTTTTGTTTTTTTTCCCTCTCTCCTTCTAAATTATTTTGAGCTCCGCGCAAGGGGGGCCGTCAATGAACCCCAGCCTCCTCCCCAACCCAGGATTTCACACCCGTCTCGCCATGTCACAGCAGCGGCTTTGACAGTTGAAAAGTCAGAGCACCTTGAAAACGGAGCCCCCTGGCTGAGACCCTAATGGCAGGACGAGAGCCGAAGAGAGATAGCAGTGGTGGTGGCGGCGGCGGCTGCTGCTGCGGCAGTGGCAGCGGCACCAGGAGCTGCTCCAACTATCCTCGCCACACTGGGAACTCATTTGCTGCTAAATGTCAAGCGCTTTCCGGGCTGACGGACGACAATCCTGCGGCGAGGGCGCAAGCCGAGCGGCTCATTTCCTGCTCCCAGTGCTTACGACTCGCTCGTGGCCCGTGCGACGGCGGCTACTGTATATCTTGTCACGTACATAAATTAGCGAAGGTGCACTGGATCAATAGGCTGGGGGATGGGGGGGCCTGTATGGTTAGTGTCTAGGGGGGCCCTCAGCAGTAGCTTGAGTCATTCGGGCTACGCCTCCACTAAGACGGTGGCTCGGGATGAGGTTGTATGGATGCGAAAGGCGGTGAAATGGTGATTATTCAATTTGGATCCGGGCACTAATTACGATTTCAATATGTTATGCACACTAGTTGGCAAGAAATCTTTTGAGGGGTGTCAAGCGCAATGAATCATGAATCACTCAGGCTGACTTGCCCAGATTTTCTTAAGCTTAGTAATTATTGCTGGCACCAGGAGGGGGAAGAAAAAAAAAAGGTTTCGGTTGACAATGTATTATAAATTAGACATATGATGGGCTTCTCCCTCTCTCTCTCCCTCTCTCTTCCAGACACACAAACACACAAACAAACAACCACACACAAAACAACAGACACAACACACACACACACACTCTTAATCCTGGTGTCTGCATCTGTCTGCCTTTAGCTTAAACATGGCAAGTTGCAAGACCCTCTCCCTCCCTTGAGCAACCTGGAACCTTTCAGTATGTGGCCCAGAGGCAACAGAGAACAGAAAAGCCATCCTATTTTTACTTCAGTCTTCAGGAGAGAAAGAAGCAGTTGCTCAGAGCTGGTGCTTAGTTCAAAAAAATCCACCTCAAAATATGGTGCTGCAAATGCTACTGAGCACTGGCAAATGCAGCAGGTAGCTCTTCCAGAGAACTGGCTCCTGTCCCTTCCCCTACACACACACACACACACACACACAGCGCTCCTCCTACTGCAATCTCAGGATCCTGAGGAACGTCATTAAGGGAGAGGGCGAGTGAAATCAACTAATCAGACTAGAATGAGGCAGCAGTGACATGAACCCGGTGCCAGAGAGACAGAGACAGGGAGAGAGAGAGGGAGAGAGAGAGAGGGAGAGAGAGAGAGACAGAAAGAGAGAAATGGGAAAAAAAGAGAGAGGGGAAAGAGAAAACTACCAAGATGCCAGACTATATTCCAGTATAAACTACAGTCCTCCAGCAGCCACTCTTCTTCAAAGGCGACTATATGGACATACATCCAACATATGAAAATCTTCAAATTAACTAGAGAAACAGTTTAAAAATCACACCACACACAGGCCTAAATAATGTAACGAGTGAGACCATTTTTGGCATGACTTCCTCTCCTCTAGAGGACAAGGGAGAGAAGCATCAGACGCGCTAAAGCTTCTGTTTGAGGGGAGAGAGGAATAACAACAGAGTGAGTGAGAGAAGAGACGGGAAAAAAAAGAGCGAGCATAGATGTTCGATTGCAGCGCAAATTAAAATGGCTTCGCTTCCAGCCAAAGAGCCGGAGCCACGTTTAAATGGGACATGGAAATCACGGATATGCGCGCCAGTAACTGTGCAAAAGGCCATCCTTTCCGTTCTTCTCTCTCTCTCTCTCTTTCTCTCTGTCTTTCCCCCTCTCCCCTCCCTCCCCTCCCTTCCCTCCTCTATCCCCTCCAACACAATCGCTTTCATTTTTCCTACATGAAAATATAGGTTTTGCCAAGCAAAATAGCTCTAATGGAGGGAAAAAAAGAGAGAGAGAGACAAACAAAATAGGTCAAAGATGAGAAGTTCACATGAGGGTGGGTGCACCCCCACCTCTTCTCCCTCCTCCCGCTTTCATTTCATAATGTTATGAAGTCAGGCAAGATTAAATGGTGCCATGACCTGCTTAACTATAATACCGGCTTTGTAATGGTCAAGAAATTAATAAAAAAAAAAAAAAAAAAAAAAGAGCGAGAGAATTCAGAAGTATCTGGGGCATGTTTGGCTCTTGGCAGAGGCAAAGCAGGTATGTCACAATGGCACCTGACACATAGGTGAGATGTAAAATCTCATTTCTTGTGAAAGGATTGGGAGGTGTGGCATTGTGGCAGCAGGAGAGAGAGACACACACACGCACACATGCAGACGCCCGGAAATTCGAATGCAAAGCACATAGCACGCTCCAATCGTGTTCATTTTTCTTGCTGTAGGAAACTGCATTAATGTTGAAGATGTCGGGAAAATCAATACATTAAAAACCCTCAATCCACTGTTAAACGGCCATCCATTTCCAGCGGGTCTCTAGGGCGAGGCCCCGAATACTGTGTAAGGTGGCAGCCACAGACAACTCCTCCTTTCTCCCTCTCGGCTCACGCACACACACACACTCCCCTATCCTGCCTCTGTTGCACTGGGCGCAGAGGAACACATCTGAGTGTGCCCATCTGGCTGCAAATCCCCGCTACGGGCTCCCAAACACGGCGTCAGGTGGGCACTCAGAATTGAACAGGTCTTGCGCTCCATCTTGCCAACTCCCTGTTGTTCGCTGAAGCATAATACGGAGTTAATTGTCTACAATTCTGTTAGCTCGTTAACAATTACGATTAAAATGTTACTGCTACCATTATGAGCCCATTGCCTGCCAGTGAAGAAGAGCTTCTGAGACAGACTCCATGGATATTGTTTTTAGAGGTTTTGTCCTGGTGATGATTAACAAGTGTTCAGTGATTGGAGGTTCAGCGATTTGATCTCTCAGGCATACGTGAGGGGATTTGTAATCTGCTCGGATTACCATTATCTCAACCTGTACAAAAACAAGCCATCTGTAAACCCAAGGCCCACCTCTCGTATGTTCACCACCACGGGAAGCTGATAATTTGAGCAAATGCTGTGAGGTGATGGATTTTATCTGTGGATTAAACGCCACGCTTGTTTTGTTTGGACCTGCTGACTGGATTGAGCACTCAACCCCCGCCCCCCTCCACCAGTACCTCTCTTTTTCTACCGTGTAACACAGAACACAATGCCTCGAGAGCCTTAGAATTTTGCCTGCATCACACCGATATCCATATCTTCACTCCGATGCCGGTTCCTAAACGAGAGAGGGGTCTCTAGTGTTCTTCTGCTGCTAGCACTTGGAATCCCACAGAGAGTCTGCTTAACAAGGACCTTAACTCCCCCACCGACTCCTGCCAGCCAACCACCCCCCTTTAAACCCCAATTCCCAAAACCCTCTCTTGAACACAGTCCCCCAGTCCCCTACCTTTCTCTTTGATTTCCACACTAGTCGCACCCCCACCCACCTCACACCCTCCTCCTCCTCTCTCCCCAGGCAGCCCACCAGTGCCACACACACACACACACACACACAGAGGGCTAGGGCGGCCCCCACGCGGGGGCGAGGTCATTTGAAAATGTCAATGGATGACGCCTCTGTGCCAGCGCTGCGCCGAGCAGATTTGAAGACAACTAATGAGGACGGCTAATGTCCCTGTCAGATGGTTGGCGGCCCGTGAGTGAGTGAATGAGCGATTGTGTGCAAGGGAGTGTGTGTGTGTGTATATGTGTGTCAGGGAGAGCGAGAGGGAGATAGAAACCCACACACACACATATACACACGCATAAAGAGTCCAGATAGGTTTGAGAGAGGCGTGAAAGTACGTGAGTGTGTGTTTATATCTGTTTGTCTGCATGCGGAGATGGGCTTGAGAGGCAGAAAGTGCGAAAGCCTGACTAATTACACATGAGAGCCCTGCCTGTCAGGAATATGAAACAGCGAGGGAAATGTGAAAAGGCTGTATCATTGGTCTCTACAACCATGAGGAAAGGTGTGTGTGTGTGTGTGTGTGTGTGTGTGCGTGTGTGTGTGTACGAATTGTTGGCCGAAGCAGCTATCGTGCGCAGTATGTCGATAAGAGATGGGATATCCAACTATTGAGACAATGAATGCATTTCCCTGGAGACAGCATTTAACCTTGGAGCATGGAGAAGTTTCGCTCTTCTGGGCACAGAAGGTAAAAGGAAGAGGGGGGGGGGGGCGGTGGAGTGGTGAGGTTGGGAGGAGGCTTAAAATTTGATTCACGACTGTGACCATCCATACAAATGTAGTGTTTGGCCACAACAGCGCTTGTTTGCTGCCTCGCCTCACCCCCTCCCTGCATTTGCCAGAGGCACAACTATAAAAGTCCAGGTTTGTTGACTCAGTCGGTCCCCCCTGACACGTCACAAAAAAATATGATCTATAAGTTAATATGTATAAAGGTTACGGCACACTCTCACAGATCAAGTGGCTGCGTCAGGCGCTATTTTTATTTACACTTTCCTCAGCTTGCATATTCTAGTTTTAAGAGGTGCAACAAGCATCAAGACTCAACACACACACACACACACACACACACACAAATGAAGCAGTAGCCAAGAAAGAAAACATACATATTGATATGCAATACATACCGAGGCATGTACTAATTAGGGGAGTGTTTGTTGCCTACCTCGATGAGCTTGTTGGCGTGCTCACGGAAGACTTGGGCATATTCCTTCACTTCCTTCTCGTTGCCGTTCTTGGCCGCTTCGATGAGGACCAGGAGCGGCACGTTGGTCTCCAGGAAGGAGTCGGACACATGGTCCATCACCGCCTTTCTCAGCTGCAGGGTAGAGCGAGAGGAAGTTCTTTATTTCATAGAATGTTCAGTGTCCAAACGGAACACTGACAAAACTGCCTCACCAATTGATGCTCTTTTTGTTTGTTTGTTTGTTTTCTTATTCATTTTATCAGAAGTGGCAGAATATGGTCCCACATATTCAACAGCTGAAGATTCACAATACAATGCTTCTGTGGTCACCTGCGTGCTTGACCATCCTCTGACGGTTCTAAGTCTTCCCTTATTTCCCCAGCACATCTCTGGCCTCATCTGTACGCTACTCAAGTTTAGTGAACGTTACACATACAGTAGAGTCGCTGGCCTTACGAGCTACAGATCAAGGAGGGAGAATGCCATTCACTTGCACTGTACCGGACTTGAAAGCAGCTTTTGCAGTCCAAACGAATAAACATATGTTTACGCGTGTCCCTCCTTCGTCTAACTAGCGTGTGCAAGTGATGTAAAAAGGGAGGGGGGGGCCATTTAGAAGCCCACTGGACGGCGACCCAATAAAGCTGCCTAGAAAAAGGTTCATGTTTACATCTTCTAAACAAACATCAGCATCTATACTGCAACATGTGGACTGCAGGGCTGCTGTGTGGGCTCTCCTGCTAAGGAGGAGAGGGCTAGACAGCCTGTCTAAAATGCACTTTGAAAACAAAATATTTTCCATATTAATGATTCAGGACATTAAAAAGGAAAAAAAAAAAAAAAAGAAAATCAATGCTAGATTTGTGCAGCTCATCATTAATGTAAGGAGGCGAGTAGAGTGGTGGTTGGAGAAGATGGGGGAGGGGAGAAGGAGGGATGACTGGGTGAAAGAGGGGAAGGGTGAATGAGGGATGAAGAGGAGAAATCTTTAGGAGGGAGGGGAAAGAAAGGGAAAGGGGGAAAAAAAGGGAAAAGGGGGAGGGGAAGGAGAGGAGATGATGGTGGGAATAGAAGGAAGAGGAAGAAATGGGAGGAGGGGGAGGACGTGGAGAGGAACTAACCTGTCTGCGCAGGTCACGGGTCTTCTTTGTCATCCTGTCGATGGCGGTGTTCAGGGCATCGCTCTTGTCCTTCCGCCCGGCCTGTGGAGGAAACATGGAAGGATTAGTGAGTGAGAGTGTGTGTGTGTGTGTGTGTGTGTGTGTG
>JASCQY010000072.1:6678240-6691773 GCA_030264315.1 Sardinella tawilis | reverse complement strand
TATACTGTATTATTACATATTTGCTCAAACACAGGATCATGCCCAAACACCCCCCCCCCCCCCCCACCCACCCCCCGTCGCTCCGTCCCTCCCTCCCTCCCTCCCCTTCCTGTCCCACTTCCCCATCCTCACCTCCCATTCCATCCCTCACCACCTACCCTCTCCAGACCTCTCCGTGCCCTGCTGAGGGAGGATGAATCCAGCCCGAAAATCTCATTTCAGTCAACCGGCTTCCCCTTCTGACAGGTGTTCAGCTTAATAACGGCTGACATCGCCCATGACGACGGTGGGAAATGTCAGATACTGCGGCGCGGTGGACTTGGGCTGTCATTTCCTTGGCAACCGGCTAAATGAGAGAATATCTTGATGGAGCACTGCAATGTGGAGGAGTGGAGCGACAAGCTGTTCTCTAACGGGCGTGACAATCCCTCCTTAGCCTTGGAATGTGTACACATATACCTAGGATTAGCCCACAAATATGTGACAATTTATCAGCAACGCCATGCAAATCCCTTTTGCCCAACAAAGGCACAAATGACTGGAACTGCCCGTCCCCATATTCATCTGGAGGGCTACCAACTCACAGATGATGCAAGAGGACAGAAGCATATTTATGCTAAAAAAAAAAAAAAAAGCCAAATGTATATATGTGGTGGTGGTGGTTAGGGGGATGGGGGTGCAGGACTATGAGCAGAACATCTCATTCACTGTGCATCACCATCAACAGGCTCCTGAAAAATTCATAGCTAACAAGACACTGAGAGATGAGGTGCAGCACTTATTTGACAGGGTTAAACCTTTCTATTAACACATCTCCTGCAGCAGTCTTGGAAAGAAAAACACGAAGTCGACACCAGGGCGGGAAGCGTAATGAGGTTTAACAAAGGATGAAACGGGGTGTCGGGGGTACAGATGAAACACTGGGGCCTTAAGGCGATGTGTGCTGTATATGACGCAGCACAGCCAATAGGAGAGGGGCATAACATGGATGTATGGATGTGCAGAGCCAGGTTAAGTGTGTGCGCAACATACGCCCGTCAGCTCCAGTTAGTATAACGGCCATTAAATGTACAGGGGAGCATCCCTGAAGGAGGTTTAAGGGGAACTCCTATGTGAAGGAACCAATTGTAACTGGGTTGTGGGAAAAAAAATAAAAATAAATAAAAAAACCATGTGTTTACTTGTGTCACCTGAATTTAATACAACTTCCCCCACCACCCAGCGTTTCCCCTTTCCTCCATCACCACGATGGCTGTGTACCTTGCTTGCGAACATCCTCCACGGCGGCAGTGAGTTCGTCTTTCAGAAACTGGCTCTCCTTGGCGATCTTATCTCCCTTCTCCAAGAAGTTCAGGGTGGCGGTCTCCACAGAGGCAGCAAGCACGTGGGCCTTCTTCGAGCGGCCCTTCTTCTTATTGGATGGTCCCTTGTTGCTGGAGTTCACCAAGGTCGTGACCTAAGGATGAGCGCATGAGTGCAAATCAAATCGAACAAATGGTTTAGACATATGGGCCTACATGCACATGGGGATGAGCGAGATAGCCAGAGGGGTTTAGTGAGCAGTATTTTCCAAGTAAAGTCAGTTGAAGGAAACGCACTACAGTCTACTCTATAGCCTAAAGACAGTGAGTAAGCCCAGCAGTCTTTTCCAAGAAAAAAAAAAGAAAAGGGATCAAACTGGCACACCTGCGGCCCATTTAAAGGTGGAGAAACACAAGTACAGTTTTGCTTTTTGTTTTTTCAGTAGAGCAAGTAAAATCAGATCAATATTAAGCTAATTAACTTTATATTCCCATTGGATGCCTGGAATGCAGAAAGCAGAGGGCAGCTTCTCACCTGGGTGACCAGAGGCTCCAGCAGTCTTTCCACTGCCAGAGTCCGGATTTCCAGACTCTTCGGGTCCCATTTAAAGTTGATGTTGGGAGTGTTAATGGTACTCATGATTGCGGACTTTCTGGAGAGAGAGAGAGAGAGAGAGAGAGAGAGAGAGAGAGAGAGAGAGAGGAAAGAGAGAGAAGCGGAGAGAGAGAGAGAAAGGGGGGGATGACGGGTCAATAAAAATGAAAAATGGCAAGTGGAGCAGGCCCGAGAGCCATTACAATGGGATGGGGACAAAAGGGATGCCTAAAGCAGCTGTCTGTATTCCTCTAACGTGGCACAGTACATTAAACACTGAGCCTGTAGGCATGGGGAATATCACACATACATGAAGCACTCGTCTGTGGACTCCCTATGGCAGTTTCTCTCACAACAAGAGCAAACGCTCTCAGTGAGTTTTGAGGCTGAAAAGGGAATCACAGGACCACATCAAGATCTGGTCAGAAATAAAAGCAGAGGCGTGAGCCCACACAAGAGTTTGTTTATGCTACATCATCGGCTAGAGTACTGACATGCTTTAGTGTTCCAACATCAGTGTGGCCCAGATTTCGATTTCCTATTCAATAGAGCCGGCTGTCATTTTATTGATTGCTTATAGAGCTGGAAGAGGGGGCGATAACCGGGATATCCAGAGGGCTGAAATTCATATGTAGGTCAAGAGTTGAAAAGTTGGTCTCCAATACAAAATGGACATTTTAATCAAGTGGGCATGCTCGGAAATGTTAATAGCAATAAATTATTTTTCAAAAATATAGCAGACATAGGCTATACATTAAAGTGTAAACCAAGTCACAATCTACATTCAAACAAATTGAATTTACTAATAATGTAATGGACATATGGGGACTAAAGCCTTTTCGTGTCTAAAGATGATTACGCATCAGACTGCTTTGGGGAAAAAAACCCGGACATATGTTTTGGGGGAATAAGTCGCAACTACTAACAGACTGAAAGGGCGGTGGCCATCCAGAGGTCCAGGTAACGTTACAGTAAAACCAGGAAATCGTGCGCCCGGCGAATATTATTTACAAGTTCAACGAAACACTTGGCATTTAATAATTAACCAAAACATTCGTTGAGGGTGGATGAAGTGTTTAAACCAAAGTCATGTTGTTAAAACAATCGAACAGAGACTAAAACAAAGCATATTATGCTTTGCCAGTAATTTATAAGTTGGGCAGTCAGAGCGCTAGCCATTTGCTAACTTAGCCACTTAACGTTAGTTACTCGCTCAGCTGGAGCAACCTGATCCCTAGCCAATTGTCCGACAATTTATCAGCCATCGCAAAGTTTCTTGAAATGAAAAAACTGCTAGATGCTCCCGACAGTAGCAATCACGACACATGATGCTGTGATTCAAGTTAAGAGTGGAGCACGACTCTAAAGTCCTAGCCAAGTTATGCATCCGCAACTCTTCACATTACAATGCGAGGCATCCCAAACATCCCTCTCCGAACTATGGAGACAAGCTAATGCTAGCTCACTGTGCTATCTCATTCGTCACCGAAGCTAGTTAGCTAAATACTTACTTGATTTGAATGTAAGTATTGGAAATCCAGTGATGACTACATACAAAGGCACATGACTATTCAGTGACAATCATAAAACCATTCAAACAAAAGCATACAACATTTGAAAAAGTGCCACTCTAACTTACCAAAACAAGAGTATCCACTTGGGAAGTTGGGTGTAAATTAGCGTTTCAAAATGGTGGAATGGAGTCCGAAGAATTCAGTGGTTTAACGTTAGGCAAAAGTTACAAAACCCCGTAGGTTAGGTCCTCAAGCTTCAGCTCTAGAGAAAAAGAAAAACGTTTAAGAAACAACATATGTTAAGTTATACGCTGGTAAACTAACATCGGATAATCCCAATTTACCGTGGTTTGGGGCTGCGCAACTTCGGTAGCTACAAGTTTCGCCCTCTCTTTGGTTTTCTATGGAGAAAGGAAAGGGAGGGGGGAAGCTTCCTGGAATGGCGGATAAGCGATTGACACAGTCCAGTGCAATTCCCAATGAGCTATCAGGTGTGTGGTTAGGGCGTGGTGCGTAGGCCTAAACTGAAACTGTGATGTGCACTTTCTGTAGACAGAACTTGTCCTATGAATTGAACATGTCGAATTACATTTTGGTCATTTGAGTTCCTTTGGCCAAACTTTGTCAGAACCAATAGTAAACTAAATTCACTTAATGTGATCACTTGATCACTTTAACTTGTTCAAGTTGTTAAGTTAGCCTGGAAATAACATTAGTTTCTTTTTATTTTCTTTCTTTCTTTATTTATTTATTTATTTATTTAAATAGCCTATCCTATCAAGGCATATTTTAAATAGCCTGTTGAAGAACACTGACTGAAGCTGGTTGGAATTTGAAAAGGGGCGTGGAAATTTTTGCAACTGGTGTTGTACTGTAGTTTACACTCAACAGCATGTCAGTCTCTGGCCTTCACAAGAGACAAGATAAGACTCCACAGCAAGGACATAAAAGGTAGACATACACAGTCTCAGAAGCCAGCTAGTGTAGGGTTCACAGATAAGAGGATGCATTGCTCTGCGGTTCATGTGTTTCTGTAGGAAAATACAAATCCATTTGCCAGTTACATTCTGTTTCGAAGATATCATAAGGGGACTTCAGAGTCACAGTGTACAGCTACCACAATACCGCATTCTCATCCGGTCCCAGTGACAGAAATAACAGATTTGTGTCATCCATACACCCACATGCCTTCACACTGCAACTACAAGTGACAGGTTAATAACTATTACCATCCTCCAAATCATATATTTCCCTTGGATAGTACTTTTCACTGCTTGTATTTATGTTCCATCACGTTGACTGTAAGACAAAGGCTGGAATTCAGTCTGTTGCCATCAGTGCCTCAAATAGACTGAATGCACTGATAAGCAATTTGGACTGAGAGTGGATGAGTGTGTGTGTGTGTGCGCGTATGTACAGGCATGTGTGTGTTTGTGTGGTGGCAAGATCTGAGGTAGATGGCAAAGCTCGCTCTATCATTAAATGACTGAATACCAATGTGAATTTTAATGAACAAAATCTACAGGAGCCAAGTGTTTTTGTTTGTACTTAATGAAGTGGAGATGCTATAAAAAAGGTTATTGGAGGAGCCAGATGTATTAAAAAATAAACATACACATTTTGCGCATAATGTGGACTCACAAAAAGATGACAGCATTTGAGAGTGAATGCCTTATCCCTTCCAATGTGTTGCTTTTACCGCGAGCCTATCTTTCTTTAACTGCATCCTATGGCATGCTCTCCTCTATTCCTCCGTCTCTCTTTATGGGAGTGTGAAATTGAAGATGGGTAACTGACAGCTGCAGCAATATAGTCCTCATAAACGTATCTTCACTGCAGGTTTTTCCGAAATCCACTGCGTCCAAATGCTGCAGCCCACTGAAAAGGGTGATGCCTTTAGAAGTAAGTAATGAACTGCGACACAACGATAGGAGCTGAGGGGTCATAATAGCAATTAGGTGTGGGGAGGAAATTACTTTATGGGGAGAATACACGCAATCATCAGAAATCAGCAGCTGTGTGATAGTGAGAGCATTAACAACAATGAGTTCTTGTTCTGCGGGCAATGTGGAGGGGAGAAAAAATAAAAACACTCAATTAGACGCCTGGATTAGACATTAATTAAGAACCTCCACCACCCTGGTAAAACGCACAACCCCAAAAGTTAAGTGAGTACAAGGCTATTACACAGTCCATGTTGTACAGTACCTCAGCGCTAATTTAAGCCTCACAAGATGATTACGAGACGGGAGACTGAGATGCTGAGATAGGGTCTGGAAAGTAATTGCGGTGGAGCCATCTGTGAGAAAGGACATACTGACACTTGTTATACATTTGTGGAGGCTAACTTTAATCTGCTGAAGGGAACTATTTTCAAGGGGATGGTTGGTGAATTTCCAAGAGCTAAGTCATGAAGCCATGAAATTAAGGTCACAAATATGATACTGTATTCCAATGGTAAGCTATTCTGCAATGTGGTATTTTTTTTCCTAAGGCCTGTTTTTAAAGGCAATTAGTTTTTTAATCACCTTCAAGTCAATTTTGATGATATCTAAAAAATAATGTTGGCAACTTGCAGCCTAGAGATATGTGCTAAGTAACAAAATCATAAGCATGATACAAATATTGGGAACAAATGAATCTGTGTTGACCTGAAAGTCACTTCAGTTAAAATCATCTGCTTAGTGAATAAATTCAAGTAGGCCTAACTGAATAAATACTCCTTGTTAATGTTGTTCAGGATGCCATACCACAGTGTTGAGGAGAAGTGACTGGCACTGAAAGATATTTACCATTTCTAAACAACAGCTTGTTTGTGGGGGTGCATCTCATGTGTCCTTGAACCTCTCCTCTATCTTGGCTCTCCTTCTCTGCTGCCACCAAGCACACAGCCCAATCTATCAGACGTAAGATGGGAGCACAGCACTTTATAAATAATTCCCTCACATAATGAGGCTATGAACATGTGTGCCACGCTGAATGAATAATCAAGTCCCTCCATTCTAATCAAAGCAGACTGAGTCTATAGTGGTAACAGCAAGCAGAGTTCACAGGTGGTGGTGGTGGTGTTGAAGGGGTGGTGGTGGTGGGGTGGGGGGGGGGGGGGGTGTTGGTGTTGGTGTTGTTGTTGTTGATGGTGGTGGTGGTTGTGTTGGCCCCCTCCCCCACTCCTATCAGGCCATACCACTGGGAAGAATAATGCACCACACCCAAATGAGTCATTCAATTGTCAAAAGCTCCTCCAGAAGAAGTGGTGGTGATGTCATCCTCATCAGACGGACCCCGGCCCTATCACTAAGACCTAGCATCGAGTCATTAGCATCACCATGGCCATGAGTTGTGGAAAAGCCCCTAGGGTGATCCGCAGGGCTACATGGCTCTGTTTGGATATGCATAGCTCATAGCATGCCTTGAAGGAGAGGTGTCTGGGTGAAACCAGCCAGCCCTCGGAGAGCATGCTAACAACTCCCACATAATAAAAATGAAATCCCTCACAAAATCACAGGAACAATAAAATGGATTCCCGCCGAGGATGGTGTTATGTCGAATTAATTACAATATCATGAAATTGTATTTGCCTGAATAATTAGTAGTGGTTTAATGAAACTAACCATGCACACAACATGTAATTTCTCAGAAGACGTGTTGCCATGGAATCCACCCGTCCAACTTTTAATGCTCCGTCTGTATATTCAATGGTAAATAACTAGTCTCTGGGGCATATTACATCAACTTGGGGTTAGTCATTAATCCACATGTGCTCATAATAAGTCACCGTGGGGGAATAGGTCATTCAATAATGCAGCACACTTTGCTGTAAAACAAGTAGCTGTGATACTGTGAATCCTAACATGGCAGAATTGGCCTGAATGATTTGTCCACCTGTGACAAAAACAGAACAAGGGATGTGCTTTTTCTTTTTTTTTGTTCAATCAAGGACAAACATGTGTTGCTATGTATCTACATAGTCTTGAAAATGAGATATAAATAAAGGAAGCACTCCTGTGAGCAGTAGCTAAAAGTCTGTAACTATCAGCTGCGTCCTAGTGAGTGAGCTGCCTACGGCGCTCTACCCCCCTATGTGGCTCATCTTCTCCACAACCCTGTTTTATAAAGGACGACTCGTGGGATCTGCTCCATTTTACTATGAGAGCCACTTGGGAGGAGGAGAGATTGAGGGGTAGATAGGCAAGGCAGTGACGGACGAAGAGAGTGGTGATGAAAGTGGGCCCTAACAAGGATTGAGTCATTGTCGGAGGGCGTCAGGGATGGATTGTTTCTCGGTTTCTCTCTTACCTCATTCTGTCTCAGAGGCTTCAAGCGTCATGTCGCAACTTGTTGACACTCTCAGATTTCAAAGTGGAACATGTGAGATCTTTGAAACGGATCATGGAATTTTTGTTAACTTTCAAATCTAGTCAAAGCTTCAGATTTTTCTTCTTCTTTTTTTAGATTCTAACAGAGCAGGGAAGGAGTTAACAGGCTTTGAAGGGTCACATGACAAAAGTGTCACTGCCTGTTGTCTAGACAGGAAGGCCACTCCCTCTACCATGGTTATAACATCCACTCACACATTGGCCACAACCTGGGAAGCCGGAGGGCTGGTACATAGACGTCATGTAACTAGGGCAGCCTTATCAGTCACCTCCAGGAGTTCAAGTTTTTCATTCACTTGTGGACTTGCCTACAGTATCTATCAATATGGCAATATTACAGATTTGAATCAGTTCACACAGCCATGTAGATTTGCTATCATTGTTAAACAGTAAGCTTACTGGTCAGCAAGGCTGGTCAAAACTATATTAATTCTAAAAGAGAGAGATCTCCACAAATAAGTTCTTTATAGACTACTGGGAAAAAAAAATACACTTTTTTCCCTGATGTACAGGGGTCATCTGCCAGCCATGCTTATTTTATTTTATGCATCTGCTGAAAAGCAAGGTCATCTCTCTTACGGTGACTCAACCTGTGAGTCACTGAGGACTTTCAAAATAAAGGACACTATCGGTAACTCATGGTTCTGCACATGCTGAGAGCTCCAGGCTCCTTAGCTTCTATTTGGGTTACCTCGAAAGAAAGAGGCATACAAATAACATTCGATTATTGCATGGCAGGCATCAAAAATGAAACAATTAATATATAATACTGCATAGTAGTGTATGACCCATATCCATGCAGGTCAAGGTAGATACATTACATTACATACATACTGTATAATACAGTCATACAGTTACATGCTATCAGCACTCATGTTGTGGTGCTGTATAATGTGCAGTCCCTAAACCTGCCCAGATGATGGTGATTTTCCTGACAGGCGAGTGAGTCTGGTGACCCTCAAATGTAGGAGCTCTGAGTTTTTGAGCTGGTGTTGTGATTTTCATTTCATCATATGACTTGCTTTTTTCTCTCGCTTGTTTTTCTTATTTGCTGCAAAGTCTGTTTTAATAAGCCCACGAGGTGCCACGAGTGCACTCAGAATATGTTGTTGTTTATGATGCTGCTGTTCAATCATGAGAGTCTTATTATTATTCCAAGTTGTCCATACAATAGAATCTCCTTATTCTCCGACTGGAAATTTCATTATGATCAAAAAAGGGAATAGACGTGAGGCAATGATGGGAAATGTCTTTTTTTTTCTCTGCCCAGTCATCCATGTTTCATTTCTTTGATACCATGTGAAGCATGGGTCATTGAGAACATAAAAATCTTACACTTCAGACGAGCTGTGGCGTAGAGAAGTATTGCACAGTTTCCAGTTCATCAGACTTGACACTCAGTCTTTCTGATGAGAAAAAAAAAAAACTTGTGCTGAGAGGAAGTCTCAGTCTCTGGTATCACGCCTGCAGATTATTTCTTTATTTCCGACTTTTGTTTATTTATTTATATATTCCACTGATCTCTGACTCGATGGAGACAGCGTCTCCGTTGATTCCACAACATGTCAAATGAATAAAAGGAAACTGTTGACGGCTGGTCAAAAAATAAACCCTGGATATTTCCAAATGTACATTTTTTTTTTTAAAGACCAAAAATAAAGTTACTGATATGAGGGCAAAATCTGTTGCCTCAATAATACATCAATCATTCCTACAGTTCCTTTTTTTGTCATGTATTACATTTTCTCAGAAATGAGGAAGTTATGCTTTATCAAAACGCAAAAGGTAATTCTTATTTGGACCATTGCTCACGGTGAGCCTACCACATTCACTGATGTGAATTGCAAGGATGACAGCTAAGTGGATTGAGGTACAATGTTGAAATACTACCCGACCAGATAGCAATAAACATCTAGTCATTGCCCTTGCTCAACACTGTAAACAACTCTACATTGGTTGACAGGTCAGCAGGCCTACATATCCTCAATCATGTCAGGTCACCTCCGTAATACACTGTCAGAGGAGGTCTGGACTAGTATATTCCTACCCACCAGTGCCAGTGAATGAGGACACTGCAGGCTTCCGAGGTCTTGTGGTGTGTGATTATGACGTGATTTTTAATAAATATCGTACACAAGTGTTACCATTGCATCATCATCAGCAATATGGTGGAACATGGGAGTTATACAGCTGGGCTGGTTGGCTGGCACAGATAGCATCGCATCAGTATGTTGTTTCCCCTGTTATACACCGTGGCCTGTGTGTGTGTGTTTTTTTATCTGTTTTTTTTTTTTGCAGAAAGGTAATAACAGTCTAGCCCTGTTCTCTTTGTGTATTCCATTTATTATTTGTTCACACCCCCTGCTGATCTTCCTGCCATTAAAAACACACACCAGGGAAAAAAAACACAAATTTTTACCGAGCATCTGATCCACCCTGCTGTAGCCATTTGCTAGCCAGGATCAATCTGCACAATAATGAAGTGAAATCCAAATGACACGCTTTCATTAAACGCCCATGGCTGGTGAGGACATTTAATCACATTTAAATATGCACAATTATTGAAATTGAACACTGGGTGCTACATCGTAGTAATATTGATTCCAACCTGCCTTTCTCCATTTAAGGCAATAGATTTTTTTTTTCCCCTCCTAGCATGAAAGTAGCTAGTGGCAGCGTGGTATGATACTGCGGGGGTACAGAACTCATCGGGGGGGGGGGGGGGGGCCCGGTCCATAGCACCCGGTCACTTATTAAATCGAGACATAGGGAGAAAGCCAGAGAGAGAGAGAAAGAGAAAGACAGAAAGAGAGAGAGAGAGGGCCTATGCGCCAGCTATGCATAAGGATCAGAGACAACCCACTGCACACACATGCTGTGTTATAGGCATCATTGTGTGGCTGTGGCGGGAGACAGAGAGCGTGTGGCAATCACAGAGTCAGCTCAGGCGTTAATGGTGCTGTATGCATCACCGAGGGCTTTATAATGGCATTTACATGACTTCCTCCTTTTTACCTGAACCTGCAATGAACCCCCAGCACAATCAGTGGAGAGGCAGAGAGATGGTACACAGAGAATAAGAGACAGACAGAGCGGTGAGGGAGAGGGGGTGGAGAGATTGCTAGAGAGAGAGAGAGGGAGAAAGAGAGAGAGAGAGAGGGAGCAAGAGAGAGTGAGCGAAGAGAGAGAAGCCCAAAAATAAAAAAAGAGAACGAGGGGAAAGAGAGGGAGGACACATGATGCACATTAAGGACACATTATGATGGCAGAGGAGACGAGACGAGACGAGACGAGGGCCATGGAAACTAAGAGGGTCTCCAGTGTCCTGTTCTTTTTTTTCCCCCCGTCTTCTTTTTGCGGGGAGAGCTGGTGTTGTGGCCACGTGCCCCTCAGGCCGTGCCACATAAGTCAGTTCCCACAGCGCCGGCTGCCATGCCAATTTTTTGCCGGGCGCCCAGTAAATGTTTTATATGCCATGTCAGAGGTAGTGCTCACACAAGAGAGGAGCATTTCAATGAAAAATTAATGCAAGCAGATGTTTAGGTTTGCATCCCTCATGGCCGTGTACACATTTCAAAAGAGCGAGAATCGATTTAGAAAAAAAAAAAAAAAAAGAAAAAGAAAGAAAGAAAAAAGGGGGAAAAAAAATGCCTAGGCCTTCACCACGCATGATTTAACACCTGTCGCTGGCACATGATAGATGCTGAGGACAGGCTCCGTATGAATTTACCATCACCGTTCTGTCAAGCAGAGCGTAGTCGCCTCCCCCTAACATCCATACGAGGGGATTTTGGGGAGAACGTCCATGACACCGCACAACCCCCATCTCCGCCACCACCACTAACACTAACACTAACACAACCTCCCCCACCTCCAGGCAATGATGTCCCGGATTAGGCTTTGCACCCGTTCCGGAATATTCCGCTGTCTTGATGATACCCAGCGCCAGCCACAGAGCGCTGAGTGTGTTCTGTAATGGCTTCGGTAATGAGGTGAGGATGCAGTAGGGCTCTGACAATGCCACAGGCAAACGGGGACGCAGGCTGTGTTACTCCACACTTCTCACAGGGGCGCTTGTCCCCACTGACAGCCTGGCCAGTAGCATTCAACAGGAAAACGTGAACAGAGAACGGAGGTGGAGGATGAGGAGGAGGAGGAGGGACAAGATGAGGATGAAGAGCTGCAAGCCCACTGCTGCTCACACAGTGGAGGGAAGGAAATTTGTCTGCTATCTTGCTTCTTGAACACCCTGCAGTCAAAGGAAATCAGCGGCATTCACGTCTGAGAGGCTGGAAGGATGGGAGGCACTCCAAGCAGTCATTTGCTGAAGGTGTGTGTGGGTGGGGGGGTGGGGAGGTGGGAGAGGAGGGAGTAGAGAGGAAAATCAACCATCCCATAATACTCACCTCTCACTTTCGCTCGGCATTGTGCAGTGACGGGGGACGCTGGGAGCCTCGACGCCCACCTCTCCTCTCCACATGCAGGCCCAGTCGTCTCCCCTCCCCTCAGAGGCAGCAGCACAGGGGCCTGATTGCAAGACAGGAGAGGGGAAGAAGGAGGCCAGACAGCAAGGTTAATGCTTCCCATGCAGTTTGGTCCATCAATATAAATCACATTTCACTAGCCAGCTCACACTCACACAGCTGTTTTTCTAGTGGTGTTCTCTCCCTCTCTCTCTCTCTCTCTCTCTCTCTCTCTCTCTCTCTCTCCCTTTTTTATTCCCAAAATTGTTTATGGGTGATTCTGCATAAGGGGTATTTTCAATTAAAAAAAGCTGTAGAGAATCAGTGAAAGTGAGCCCAGATCTTTAATGCCCAGCAGGCCTATATGGATTATAAAAGTAAAGTGACACTGGTTGTTAGACTATAAAAAGCAACCATGGAAGACTGCATCGAAAAGCAGCTGCTGAATCTTCCATGAAAACCCTTAATTGCCTACGTGGGTGTGTTTTTGGGGGGCATAAACCATATGTACATATTTCACATACCTGAGCTAATTGCGAAGGAGACTGTCTTCTCATAATTACAGCATATGGCCATTCAGCAGTCCTACACACAAGGACATCAAGATGAAATTGGTTTAGAGCAGGTACAGTGTATTTGAGCCAAAGGGTGAACCCAGTTTAATGTGGACGATGGGAGTTTGTTTGACCTTTTGTCTTTTGTCTGTGCTTTAAGACAGCAATATGTCATGTCGTTTTGACCATGACTGGTAATTCATTCTCACCTCTGCACCTGCAGGCCATTATGAGGCTTACACGCACACACTTTCTCCTGTTGTCTGTGTGTGTGTGTGCAGATGTGTGCTTGGGTGTGTGTGTGTGCTGCAGATGTGTGTGTGTGTGAGTGTGTGTGTGTGTGTCAGAGAGAGAGAGAGAGAGAGGATATTGCCATACCTGGAGCTCAGCCTCTCAGCGTAAAACATGTTCCCCCATTACCAGCTTTCAAGGGACTAATCTGAAAGGGTGAAGGGGTTAATGACAAGCGAAAAAAAAAGGGCTGTACTGTTTTGGCATCCCACCTCCCACTGCTGACACACATTATCAACGTCCCAGCGTTATCATTATGACCGTCATTATCAACGACAGGCGAGACCAACCGCGCCGGTGTGGCCGTGGTTTATGAGCACCAGGGCAACAAGACGGCTTCCACCACCACAGCATGGCATTCCGTGGCCGGGGGGGGGGGGGGGGGGGGGGGGGGGGGGGGGGGGGGGGGGGGGGGGGGGGGGGGGGGGGGGGGGGGGGG
>JASCQY010000072.1:6640458-6652161 GCA_030264315.1 Sardinella tawilis | reverse complement strand
TTTTTTCACTGTTCTAACTCTGAGGGTGACCGAGATTGACGTAATTTCATGTTTGGGTGGCATATCCCTTTAAAGGAGAAGTTCGGTGTGAATCAATCCACAACCCTATTGTTCAAGGTCACTGAATGCTGTTTACAGGAAAAAGAACAAAAAAAAAAAGACTCACCATAGGCCGAATAATGAACCGGGTAACTAACATTAAGTAAATGGGGCATAGTGTCTTACTTTCAGTTTCATTTCACTATGCCCCATTCACTTAACAATAGTTATTGGTTTATAACTTGGCCTATGTTGCATCAGTTTTTTTTTTCGTTCTTTTTGGTACAGACAGCATTCAGTGACCTCTATGGATTATGGGCTATGGATTGATTCACACCGAACCTCTCCTTTAAGCTGGAGCATAGGCAGAATCCCATTGTTCCGCCTAACCCAGAACACTAAACCCTCAAACAGGTTGGCCTACTACCTGGCCAGAATTAGACACAATCACAAGGTTGACTAGTGGCAATTAATTTTCAAGGGCTCTGGTTTTTAATCTGAGTATCATTGTGTATCATTAAGCAATAAGTCCCGAGAGACTGTTCTATATCGTGAATATAGCACAGCTGAGGACAGTGATATTTGAGGCACAGCCGAATGTCGTTAAAGCCCCCAGCTGTGCTATATTCACAATATGGAACGAACTAAAGGGCCTTGTTGCTTTTCTGAAACGGTTACCACACCTAGCTTGGTTTCATCAGACAAAGCCACAGCAAAATGAAATGTGGTGATTTATTCCTAAACATCCTTTCCTCTGCCAAGAAATATATTTCCTTCAGATGAATGCTTGCCAAGTAACACAAAACGCAGCCAATGTAGCTTTTGAATGGCGCAGCAATATAGAACGAAATGCGGTCTCAGCCGTACTATATCGGAAAAATATACCCCCGCATTGAACGTGATTTAACCAATCACAATCAAGGACTTGGAACTATTCGTTTTAGAATTGAGGGTAACACTTTACTTGGCTGGTTTGTTCATAACACATTCATAGCAGCTGTCATAAATTGTTCATTAAACATTCATGGCAGTTTCATACACAACTCAACGTTTCATAAATGTGGAAGACAGAATGGCAATAATGTATAAAAATAAAAGTCCAAAGGTCTTAAAGCAGCGTTGCTGTTTTCATTCTAAGCCTGATCATGTCATATCTTAATATTTCATGAATATCTTATGAAGTCTACTTCACAACCTGTATAGTAAAGTCACATTTGACGCAGGCTTCATAAAATATTCATGAAATACTTAGATGTGACATGATCAGGTTTAAAACAAAAACAGCAATGCTGCTTTGAGACCATTGGACTTTTATTTTGATAAGTTATCACTATTCTGTCTTCCATGTTTGTGAAAGGTTGGGTATGAATGCTGAATCATGTCTTATGAAATAGTCATGAATGCTTTATGAGCAATTTATGACAGCTGCTATGAATGTGTTATTAACAAACCCGTCAAGTAAAGTGTTACTGAATTGAGGATATAGCCCACACTAAACCACCTCTCACCTCCATTGAACTGGCTTCGGAAATGCAACTTTTGGTGGTGGCACTTTACACATGCTGCACAAGCACAAGCACAAATAGGCTTGCAGCAAATAAGCCGAAAGGCCTGAAACTCTGAGCTAAAAGCTTTCACTGATTAGAAGCTAAGAGGAGAACTCTGGGTATCCTCATCCCAAAACTGAGCAATATCTCCAAAAAGGTGGTCTATTTAATGTGAACACAACACAGATGTGAGACCTGTGATATTCTCTAAATCTGACTGAAGGTAAGATGACATACAAAGCTCATTATTCATGGGTTCTTAGAGTAAAGACTTGCCTGGTTATCACACATAATCAGGCTACTGATCTGCTATGAGTATCAGTCTGGCCAATTTTAAGTCATCTCTAGCTTCAATGAGATGGGATTAACAGACATAGATCAACCTGCCTCTGCAGACAAATGCAGACAACCAATCAGACCAATGACTGCAGACAAAAGAGAATGGGATGCATCACAAAACAAAAGTCAGATGAACAGGAAGAAGTGGAGACAAACCTCCTGGTCAGACTGAGATGCATAACAGATCCACAGGAGAACCAGGCTAGGTGGGGGCGGGTTGGGGGGCTAAGACTGTTGATTTTTATACTGTAAAAGGAGTATATTTGCAAGACAGGCATAAACAGATGAACAGATGAAATGTTTATAGACAGCTTTTTATGCTGCATTGTATGTATTGTCATCACTCTACAGCATGTACAATAATTCATGTTTCTATACGTCCAGAAATAACTTGCAAATTATTTAATAAAAATGTATATCTTATAAAGAAATATTGGTGATTCCCGACTTCTTTTGTCCTTTAGTACTGCTGTATCATAACTTGTTTTTTCAAGTAGGAGAGCCCTTTAGCACAGTAGGCTACATACATACATCTCTTGTATTGGCAGTGGAGCAATGATGACCACGTGGAGCCCTGTAATGCAATATTCTCCCAGAATTTACAATAAGAGAGAAATGTTAGTGAAGTTGACTGCAGAGCGTAGTAAGACATGTACTGTATGTACCTTCTGAAAAGCCAGATGATCTCATCTTATGAACAACATTTATGACACAAAATGAGATTAGCCAGCACTACTGGACACAAAGAACAACTCTGACATCCAGCCAGAAGCAATGCGGTCTGAGATTGAGTTAATAAAAATGGTGCAACAGGGCATCAAAGAAGAAAAGAAGTAGATAAAGACTAAGAAAAAAATAAAATAAAATAAAATAAAATAAAAAAATAAAATAAAATACAGGAAGGATGGAGACCCACAAGATGGACGCTATGAATGCGAGGACCAAAACTAGAATCTGACATATACCTCGGCTTAGAGAGAAAGAGCAGCACTGTAGCACATGGGCTTCTTAAGGCTGTTTCTTATCTTGTCGTTAAGGTTAGCTTCCTCTGGTGGATTGCTGAGAGAGCGGCTAGAAACTCCAGCTAAGGCAACGGCAAAATGCCACAGAGCAGATTTGGAACGTGGTATATAATGATACCTGGGATCGCCTGTGCTCTCAAAGGGCACGGAACACATCCAACAGCAAGGGCCATGTGCCAGATAGATAGAGGGAGGGATGGGGACTAAAAAGTGGTGAGGGGCAGACAGAGAGAGAGAGAGAGAGAGAGAGAGAGAGAGACGGAGGGAGGAAGAGAAATTGATTGTGAGAAAGAGAGAAAGAAGGGGGAAAGAGAGAAGTTGAGAGAAAATGAAAAAGAGAGAGGGAGGAAGAGATTGAGAAGAGAGAGGAGAGAGAGAGAGAGAAAGAGTTGGAGTGCGGAGGTTCCATCCTCTAAGATGTCTGAAACACCACTGCTCTGCTGATCTTTATCAGCCAAAACATTTTTTGGACACGCTCCTAGCATTCTGAGAAGAGTTAGAGATAAAGCCTAAGTCTTCGATTTCGAAGAATGTTATCAGGACTTAGGCCATCTTCGGACTATTAGATTTGGTGGCAAACAGCTAGAGTGGAGAGCATGCAGCATCCATCCATCCATCCATCCATCCATCCGTGGTGCGGTGCGGCCACTGTCGTGACGCAGCCCTGATGACACGCCGTGTTTTGACCCGTCCGCTGATATACTTCACGGCTGACCACACACATGACGGATCACTGACATAATATGCGAGGGGACAGCTGCCCAAACAAGAGCAAATGTGCAGTAGGCCTACGGAGTCGGTCATCACTTGGCGAGCAAGCGCCACAAGTTGACATGCTTCGCTCCCATGATTCTATTTGCCCCATCATCAACAACTTGGCTTAGGCGGTCTGGTATACTGATAGAGCCATGGTGGATCTATGAGTCAGTCCCATCACACAGAGGGACTTCTTTTATTTTACTTGATTTATCATTTTGGAAAGCATTTAAGCAGAATCATGGGCAGATTCTATCAAAGAATGTGGTGTTTGTGTATAGCCACATCAGGTTCTATCAGGTAGTTGTTTGTGAATGGAAAAGAAACTTCAACCTCTCAAGAAAATAAGAGGCAATCACTGGATGAGGCAGGCTTGGTGCCTGGATGTGCTAATGGATTCATGACATAGACTCAAACACATAAAAGGAAAATGTGGTCGCTTGCTAAATAACACAGCTGAGGCCATTCCAGTGTGACAAGTATTTCATTACCATTAACAGTGCAACATTGTGTCAGGTTTCATGGTTCAAATACAAACCACAAAACCACACCACTGCACAACGTACAATCCTACCATCTGTTCAATCCAGCCAGAGAGAATGGGACTATGAATGTTTGTGGTGTGTGTGTGTGTGTGTGTGTGTGTCTTCTCTATGTTCACTTTTTGTCTGCACTGCACTTTATCTTCCCGTACATTCAGACTGGAGGGTGGACGACGTGCCCATAAGGTGTTGCGCAAATACATTGCCTCTCCAAAACCCTAAATTCTAGGCCCTCAAAGACTGAACTGGCCATAATCAGATAACAGCTATCTTTAAAAATCTATAGAGGCACATGTATGTATGTTCTGTATGTCTACATTGTATTGCAATCTTGTTGAAACATGAATGCTTCACTGTTGCTGTTGAGATGCCTATCAGTTCAGTTCAGGACAAGGTCAAGTGTCTGACCCCAGAACCAAAATCAAGGTGACAGGATGTCAACCCCTTCGTGAACTAAACATGACCCCTCACACCCCCCAAGATGAAAAGATCTTTTCAAAGTAAGGACCCCTTAACTGCAGCGCATTTTTCCCCTTGGTCTAGTCCTACAAACACACCCAAGGCAGAAAGAACGAGAGAGAGAGTGAGAGAGCGAGAGAGAGAGAGAGAGAGAGCGAGAGAGAGAGAGAGAGAGCGAGAGAGAGAGAGAGAGAGAGAGAGAGACAATAAAAACTCTAATCACAAGGTTAGTATGTGCCCTCGGGATCAAAGCTGCTCATCGGCGTTGTCCGGGCGACAGGGCTTTCAGCAAGAGGCACTGCCGCAGGGACTGAGCAGTGAACACTGCCGCAGCAACAGCAGCGGAGAGAGGAGACGCAGAGCGCTGGGTGTTTGTCATCCTCCAGTGGTTGGACACTGCCACTTCAGGCCCCAGTAACTGGGCGAGTGATGGTGACACAACCAAGGACTGGAGCTTAGGCAGACAGATAATAGAAAATGGTACTTGGGATGACCGACTTCAGCAGCACTTCTTTGAGCAGAACACCCTCTTGGGGAGGGGGGCACCAAAAGGAGACACTGTACTTGAGGGTGTCGACATAAGAGTGACATGAAACATATGACATATTACATTAATGACACTTTTCATGTTCTTGACTGTCAATAGGTGTCATTCGTTTGTTGTATAGTTGCACTGAGATGTAGACATTAGGAAAACAGAATGACATTTAATGACATTTAATTTAAGTCATAAACATGAATGAAGTGTCATTAATGTTCATGATATGTGACGTCATGTTTGTGACTCATGTTATGTCGACACCCTCAAGTAAAAGGTCACCCACTAAAACTTCCAAGTTATCATTTTGTAAGCATGAAATTCTAATTGTCATGACTACAGGCACCTTAATCATTTTATTGATAAATCAGTAGGACCAACATCAAACCACTCATTTTAACCTGGAACTCTGTCAGAAATTTGTGGAGTGGTGTAGATATAGAATGACAAAAACCTGTTACTTTGAGTCTTATCAAAGAGACCCAACACATCTCTTAGTCTGAGAGATGCATTCTCTTAATCTGGGGGTGTTATTTTGCAAAAGCTTGTCATGCAGGGGTGACCCTAAATAACTTAATCACTTCAATCACAGTAAAGCATATGGTTAAAAAGTATTCAGATTTTCTAATAAAAACAAAGTTAGATTAGAAACTTTAGATTTTAGAATGTAGTTTTAGAATGTAGAATTTATTTCCTTTTATCCTGATTTTATAACATTGTCTGATGTCTGTGCTGCTGTATGTCTAGTTAATGTGTTTCTTAGCAATGTGTCTGTCTGTCCTGTGTCTGGTGAGCCAAAGACAACTTTCCACCTTGGTGGACAATTAAAGATGTATTCTATTCTATTATTTACTTTGACTAAATGACAAGTGTTTAGACAAGTTGAAAGCAAGTTGCCAAAAGTTTTGACCAAGCTGACCTTTATCATCATGGAACTGATTGCGTCTTCCCCAATAAGACAGGCAGACTATTCATTAAGATTCAATCTGAGGCCACTTAGATACATTGGGTGGAATACACACCACAGAGCAAACAAACCTGCCTGTGAAAGGTGACCCCCAGGCTTTGGTGCTCTATTTAGGATTAATGTATTACTTTGCTTAATCTACAGTAGGTAAAGTATAGACTATATTATTTTATCATTCACAAAGGCTGATCATGTTGGATGTTTTTGTGTCATAAATTTGTTTATTTAATATGAAAAAAGAAGCATATTTGTAACAATATACAGTGTAACAGACCATGTCCCACAATCAAAGTCAGATTTGCAAATTGCTCAACAGAGAACTAATATGTTGAAAAAAGGTCAGGATAACACAAACCAACGCAATCAAGACAATTTCTTGAAGCTTCTTTCTGCAAATCAGGAGAACTAAAACCATAAGACTGAAAGAACACTACCGTCTTCCCCCAGGAAGCAAATGAATGGAGGGGAGATTAGTAATAATGACACTGATCCATTGCTATGACTTGAAGAAACGAGGGTTAGTTGAGACAAATGATAATGAGTCATTAGAACCCCCAATCAAATACCAACTGAGGCTATAGAACAGCTGCAGAAGTCTTTTTGGACTACATCTACAAATGACGAACAGCTCCTTGAGATGTTTGATATGCACTGGCCTAGTTTGGATAAAGCATATCATTCAATGTGGTAAAAGGGAGGGGGGGGGGGGGATAGTCAGGAATGACGTTTTGAACATCACATCACAGGGTGACAAGTTGTCCCCCGGGGAACGGAGTGAGAAAGATGTACTGAGTCTCACTGAAAACAAATGACAAGGATTGTTGCTTTTGAGGAGCGGTTGTTCCTCGGCTTTGCAAGCGCTAGATCCTAAAGCACACCAGCAGAGCTCCAGAGCAGAAATAACCCCCCTCAGAACACCACCAAAACCTGGAAGTTTTACAGCTTTGTAAGACTTGGTGAGACACTGTAACAATGTTTGATAAACAGCTTGTTACTGCCTATTTTCCTCCCCACAAAAAAAAAAAAAAAAAAAACACACACCCTTGCATCTGGTGCACTGGAACAGATGTGACAGTTTCATGAATCACTGTGAAACGCTTCTGCTTGATGAGGTAGACTGAATTATTCTGAAGACACTTTGAAAACTATTGTGGAAACGTAAACCATTAAAAAGGAAACATTAAAAGAAAACAAGACAAAACCCACGGATTCTTCTATGTCTGGTGTTTCAATTCTTTGTTTGTTCAAACTCAATTCTTATAATGAGTCTTAAAATGACAGTTTTCTTTTTTTTCCGCTAAACACTGAGAGGTTTCAGGTGTATGGTAAAGCAGGGTTGCCCTGGGTATTGAAATATTCATGATGCTCTTTGAGTCACCTGGAAGAATACAGGCAGACGTTTCAAAAAAATAATAAAAAAAAAAAAGAAAATATATCGTACACTCTTTATCGTCCTCCACCGTAACCATGACTACCCCTCACCCCCCTCCCACCCCCTCGCAAAGTGAATGTGCTTTGGATAAAGCGAATCCAGAGACGTAAATTAGCCTTCTAATTATCGCCACTCCTAAGACAAAGTATCTGCGGAAGGCAGATAGCCTGACAAAGCCTTCAAATGAAACACCCAGAGCATTAGCTTTGGAAACAGAGAAGTTCAAGAGACAAGGGAGGAGAAAAAAAAAGAATGTTCGCATTACCAAGTAACTAATTGCACACAAATGGAATGTCACCATTCTCAGCTTTTATATACAAGAGGATGACAATGTATTTTAATATTTATATGAATACATATATATATATATATGTATATATATATATATAATATCCATAATCTAATGCCTAACAATAGACGAGTATTCATTCGAAATTCACATTTCTTTAGTCCACATCCACTGTGCGCTTGCATTTCGAGTTTAAGTTACATCGATGACGTCTCTGAGAAGAAAACAGAGGGAAATGGTGGTTCTGGCAGTTATACATTCATGATAGCAGGAGGTGTCTTTTCAGGAATGTCGATTGCAATCTTGTCACAATAGCATGAAAAAAAAAAAGAGCAGTGAAAAGGCCATTCTCAAAACAAGAAAGAATACATCAGCACCCTACTGCAGAACACAAAAGCAACAAGAGATGGAGAAAAAAATAAACAAAAACATAAAGAGACCGCAAGAAACGAAGCTGGGAATAAAATTAACATTTTTTTTTCTTGAGAGACACTTGAACTAATCTTCTTCCTTCCTTTTTCGTGTCTGTGTTTAAAAAAAATATATTTCTCCCCATCATACAGTGTGACCTCTGAGCCATTTCTGACCCTGACTAGGTTTGAGTGCGAGAGAGGCTTGTGTGTTTCAAGCCTCCAAGGCCACGCAGGAAGAGCAGTGCATGTTGGACACAAGGCCAGAGCCTTCCTCTGAAGCACTGTTGCAAACAACATCCAAGGACATGGCAATTAAAAAAAAAAAAAAAAAAAGAAAGAAAACCACTTGGAACCACCGCTCAGAAAGGCAGAAAGATATATACAATCTCTTGAAGAACATTATCCCACGCTGTTCGTTCGTTTGTTTGTTTCTCCCATCTCCCAACATTAGGTCCAAACATCAGGTCCACCACAACATTATCTGACATGCATTACCCCAGAGTCCTCTGATCATAAAAAAGAACCACGCCAATATGGCTAGCTACATTGTTGACTAAAGCATGACAGATGATCTCTATGTAGGCTATACATCAACCCCTCCAATGATAACAGTTCTCCTTTTCACCACCACATTTCTCTTGATTATGCTGTTCATTTAATTATTATTTTTTTTAATTTAGAGAGAATGAGACTGAATAGAAACAGATCAGCTCTCCTTTCCCTCATAAGATGAGCTACTAGTGGGCTTTGTGAGCAAAGCCCCATGTACCCCAGTATCTACATACACACAAGAGAAAGGGCTGGGGTCCCATTACACTTGTGCCGTCATGCTTGTATCTAAGAGCATGCAGAGAGCCGGGCTATTTTACCACAGGAAAAGACCTTCATGTTTAAAAACGTAACAAAGACAAATCATTTAAAGAAAAAAAAAAAAAAAGCTCTAGACTGCATTGGAGCCTCTTCCTCATCTCCATTGTAATTCTCACCCCTCGCCTGAAGAGGGCGACATGTGGATTTAATGGGGAAACTAAGGGGTCTTTTCACAGGGATAGAAAGCGTCAGCGAACAACAAGAGCATCCAACAGTGGTTTATCGTGGACATATGCCAAAAACACAACTCTAGACAGAATGCCAAGGTGTGAAGTCACATCCTACTCTTCAGTTTGTCCTCTCTGAAAGGTACGAGTCATGGCCACAAGACTAGCGTCCGGCTTGGAAAACAGTGCCATGTCCATGTTTCTGGGATGACTGTTCATTCAATATGTCTGTGGGAGCAGTAAGGAAGTGTACAGCTTGCTTTCTGTCATGTGACGAGAGTTTTCTGTACCAGAGAAAAAAAAATCTTCTTTTCCTTCTTTCTTCCTTTTCTCTACTAAAAATAGAGCTCCTACAGTTCTTAAAATTCCTGTCAACTGACAAAAGACGCATTCAGAAATCGGCTCATGACATTCTGTACAAAAGGTGATGAACAAACTTGCCTCTATCTCAAACAAGATTCTACATTTCAAAGAGCAACTGCTGTTTCTAGAGAAAGTGACATCACCTTGGCACTCAATTGCACCCCCACCCATCGGGGTGTTGTTTCAAAACCAGAAGATATGCATCTTCCTCCCATGCATCTGTGTGTGTGTATGTGTGTGTGTGTGTGTGTGTGTGTGTGTGTGGGGGTGTTTGGTAAGCTTATCACACAAGCTGGTGTGTATGTGTAACATTAAAGGTTTAAGTCTGCCATGACGTGTATGACTGCAACACATTCAAACTGGGTCTGAATTGTTGAGGGGATGCAAACAACTGCAATGCATCCAGAGAACTCCAGGCTAGGGTTAGTAGAGTAATAATCTAATAAATTCTAAATAAGACTCAAAGCAGCTTCATCTGTATAATAATATTTTTTGTTAATATATCTATGATACTGAATGCCATTCTCTAAAGAAAGCGACAAAAACATAATTAGCAAAACAGCAAAGTTAAAGAGATAGCTACTCCTTGGAGATTCATTTTGAAGAAACTGGAATCCCAACAAACAAAAAGAATTACAAAAATAAACTTTAAAAAATGAAACAAACAAACAAACAAACAAAAAAAACAAATAAAAAGATCACAGCTAAAACACAGACAACATTGATAAATCTTTCATTTTCGAGATTCTTGCAGTGGTAGAATAGTGGTAGAAATTGGAAAAGGAAAACAAACAAACAAACAAAAAAACAAAAATAAATGCACAAGTGTCATTGTCAAGTAAAAATGGGGCTCGTTTGCAAAGAGGTCCATGAGACCCAGCTCCGTAAGCAGAGGCCAAGGTCCATCAGTGGGCAGATTTGTACCTCACCCAGCCAGTTCAAAGTGACCTCCACAGAGAGAGAGAGAGAGAGAGAGAGAGAGAGAGAGAGAGAGAGAGAGAGAGAGAGAGAGAGAGAGAGAGAGAGAGAAGGGTTAGGTCGGCGATGGCTTCTCCCGTGACCCCATAGGCTGGCGGGGTGTTCCGTTATATGTCACGCAGCACAGTTAAGGCTGACGGCGGCTCAGTGGAGGAGGGGGAAAGGTTCCTGACGGTTAAAGTTGAGTCTGTGTTGCACAAGAGCGAGCCAGAGGCAGACGGACGGACACGCAGACAGCCCAGTCTGCTTGCATTGTGCACACCCCCCTCCCCTCTAATGCACACATACACGCACACACACGCATGCACACACACACACACACACGCACACACACACTTCCCCTGCTTAAATGTAGAGGGCCACATCCATCCAGCAACCCCTCGCCCCCAACACACACACACACACATACATGCACACGCACACACTCACTCTCAAATCCCATACCACTCCAATTTCAAAGAGGGTAATGCTACTCAGGACTGTCTGCTACTCAGGACAAGACGGTAATGGCATTTACGAAGTTATCATTCAGGGAGAGAGCATGGAGACCGCAGTGAGCAGTGATTACCTCTGATATGAGAGCGATAAATGTGTGTGTGTGTGTGTAAGGGACAGAAAAAAACCCTCCACTTGTGTGGCTTTCACTGCAGGTCATAACACTCTCTTCATTCCTTCACAAACACACAGTCGGAACCAAAGGCAAAGACACAGACACAGACACACACACACACACACACACACACA
Organism: Sardinella tawilis; assembly: GCA_030264315.1. NCBI lineage: Eukaryota > Metazoa > Chordata > Actinopteri > Clupeiformes > Clupeidae > Sardinella > Sardinella tawilis. Next base: position 6,640,696 of record JASCQY010000072.1, on the reverse strand, counting down.
CCTCCCTATGCCATTCCCCCCTCAAATAATACAGGAACCAAATGAGACTCGAAGAGAGACTAAAATAATGAAATATCAAAACAAAGAAAAAGAAAGAAGGAAATAAATGCGTTCGTCAGATGGGCCTCGGCTGCCACGGATCCTGTGGAGCTCCTTTTGCGTATGCGTTTGGCCTCAGTCCTTTGTGTCGACAGAGCTCTGTGTCCGGGCTGGACCCCAGAGGCGGGAGGAAAGGAAG
>JASCQY010000072.1:6534297-6545291 GCA_030264315.1 Sardinella tawilis | reverse complement strand
GGGGGTCAGACCCAGACCGACCCAGACCCATACAGACCCATACAGCCAGTTTGATGTCATGTCAGTTTCCTTGCATTGAGTCATAGTGCTGTAAAGGCCTAGCTAGAATTGCCCAAATGCCCAAAGATTATACTGTATGAAACAAAGAATTTCAGATTGATTGACAAAAATATATAAAACCCACCATCAAATTTAGATTTAAACAGATTTTTTTTATGATTACAAGATGTGCCACTGTACTTGTGACACTGGTGAATATACAGTATGTTGTGTTTGTGCACCATGATGTTGCTAATTGTGGAAGCAAACAAGCATACATGACCACGTGCTTACGAGAGACTTATTTCTTTAACAGAGTTCACATTTGAGACCTTCAAACATAAATATTTACCTCTGTAGTCATCAGGCAAATGTTTGTCTAATGGCCACGCTGTGAAAGCCTAGTTCCCTGTGTTGGCTTTATCTCATCTCATTTCATTTATTTGGTCATTTCCGACTCGGATGATCATGATCATTTACATTTGCCTATTTGATGATTAACCTGAAGAATAATCATCAAAAAATATGTGCTACAGTACATGTACAAATATGTAGGCTACCGGTATACGCGACATTTCCCCGCATGCACATTGCATGCTCTAAGTTACCACACCATGAGCTTATGTGTCCTCAAGCAGTAAACAAAGATGCTTATTCCACATCTTTAATTTACTATTCTTCATCATCAAATTGATTTGTTATCAATGGCAACAAAATAGCGGAATGGAGCTGAAACATGACGTAATCACATATCAGATCTGAGTGAATCATAGCCATCTTAGCTTAATGCAGGCAATCTAAGGCACCATTATTCAGACATTCATTGAGTCGTTATGCAATGCAATTTGTCTGTCGGAAGAATGGCTATGCAAAAAGAAATGTTGGTTCTTCATCAGTCACCAAGGCTTAATCTCTTGCTGAAACAGGAAGACCTATTTCCTGTAGTCAGGCGGGTTTAACATCCAGAATGACTATCCTGTTTCTTCTCCTCTGGCCTGCTGCTGCAGCTTGAATGACAGGCCTAAAGATTAGGCTGACCAGACAACCCTGCCCCTGGTAAAATACAAGAAAATGCGCGTTATCCCAAATTTCTGAAGCTAAAATATCAGTTATTTTAATGATATTGACCATAGAAAGGAATGTCCCTGGTTTCCAAGGAAAAATCAGGAAAATGTCCCTGATTATCATCTCAGAGGTCTGGTCACCTTACTAAAGGTACTGAATAATGCTATCATTGTATGAATACAACTTTTGCTATTGCTGCATGTTTACACTACAGAATGGACTTCTGCCTATTCTGGAAATTAATCAAGTATCATGTGATCATGTGTGCACCTTTCTGAATGAGGGTTTTTTGGTATTATAAATCATCAGTGACATAGAATGTGAATAGTTGTGGTTGCATGCAATGCCTTGTTTTTCCTTGTATCCCATTAACAGCTACTGTAGTTGAATAGTCTACCTTTTTGTCTCAAAATACTTATACATTACTTAACCAACAAATCACAATTTCTAAGAAATCTGATGTGAGTTTTGTTGGCAGATGCCACTGACTGCTCTCTGTCATGACATGAACTTAGATGACTGCAGCAGAGGCAAACACTGTGCCTACTCCCTTTTTGATAACCAAGTGTTACTGATGAGTCATGAGGGAGGTTGACTGAAATAGCTGGTGGCATAACACAGTCAAGTGAAGTGAACACTGAGGCGCACATCAGACACCATTGGCACAAGGTTGTTGTTTTGTTTTTTTCAATGATCGAGGACGTCCTTTTCAAATCAAACTGCATTTTCTTTCTTTTGACATTTGGCTACTGATTTATTTGCGTAGTCCAGGTGTTTATAAAAACACTTTTAATGGGCAGTGACACGTCTGACAAAATGGTCATTGCCAATGCCGCATATGCTTTTCTAAGCCTGGTTTTGATTGGTCAGTGGTAACAAGTGCGTCACTTTCTTATCATTTCAGCAAGTGGATAATCGCCATACAAAGAGAAGCAGGAATATTTTAGTGATTTACAAACCACGTCCCCAGGGAAAGGTTCCAGAAGCAAGGCTCCTCCATCATGGGGAGCCGAGAGAGACAGTGGATTGTTCCGGTGGTTCTTTTAGGACTGCTTCAATTGAGTAACGGAGACCCAAATAAACAGGTAATTATGCGTCTTTTAACATCCAACAACTAGATCAACTACATAATAAGATTACTTGTGGCGAATTCAGAGAAAATATCAGCAAATAAAACAGTGTCAACGTCTGCGGTTTTATCGGTGTCCTTTCAGCCATGCGTAAACAGATGTTCTGGTCAATTAAAACAGCAGCAAGTGTCCTCACATCTCATTACATTAATTCACCGGGAAAACAGTTAAATATGAAATAAAACAATGTAGATTGAAATTTCTCTCATCTGTTTGAAAATGTGAGAATTAATTAATCCAAGAAGTAGCTCTCCACAATGAACGCGAGGCGCAATGGAACTGGGAATTTAGCGTGCTCACTAGTGATCACCACAAACGGTAAATGGAAAACAAAGTGGCCTAACGATAGCCATCTACTATTAAAAATGGTACAGCCATTGAAAGTCTAATCAAATATGTAACAGGCGTAGACATCAGTGACTACCAATAGCTTTGGTGAACTTAGATTAGATGAGTTTCCTCTCCGTTTGATAGAACTTATGCGCAAATATAATTTTCATACCTATCACCAGTGTTTATAGTGACATTTTGTCTTAAATGACCGATACAACAGATGGATCAAATTAACTTAAAACATGTGACGCACTTTAATTGACAGATTTGTTCTCCTTCTTCGCGCACCATCTATGACTTCGGAGCCCAAACTATAAATGGGTCCGAGCACATTAACCTCGGCCAGTACGCTGGGAAGACGGTCCTCATTCTAAACGTTGCCACCTACTGAGGACTAACCTTCCAGTATCTGGGTAAGAGGCAAACAATTGTTTAGGTTTTAGGCTCTCAAAAGTACCAAGTATTCAACACTTAATTGCTACAATCTGCAGAGGTTTAATCCTTATTAATGATACCAGATCAGTTATTCTATTTCATCTGCCTGGCTCTATCCAGGCCATAATCCTGACATCTCTCTGTTTTTTTTCCATAGAACTGAATGCACTGCATGAGGAGTTGAGAGGTCATGGATTCACCATTCTTGGGTTTCCATGCAACCAGTTTGGCAAACAAGAGCCTGGGTCCAACCATGAAATTCTGCCCACTCTAAAGTGAGTACCTACATTGTTTGCTTTAATTACCAGGGAACAGTGAAGTCCGCCTAAGTGCCATTAAGTTGCAACGTGTGCCACAGAGCGATCAGATATCTATATGAAAGAATGAAGTGGCTGGATGGAATCCATTCATCAATCATCATGGCTTATTCAAGAAAATCCCCACAATTAGTCTGTTTCCTGCAGATAGCGTAGTTGGAGGTCCTCTCTCCCTTGACTCCTATTCATTTTGAAGGGAATTTAAGACAGAGTGTCATTTTACAGTTACTCAACTGTCTGTTTGTCTAACGTCAAAACCTAAAGACACTTCACTGCTTGTCCTGTATGCATGATGTACTGTGGGTACAGTTATGGATTTAGATCTATTACAAAATCCACACGCTTAGCAAGTCATGTATTTGTTTTACAGATATGTTCGCCCAGGCAATGGGTTTGTCCCCAACTTCCAGTTGTTTGAAAAAGGTGATGTGAATGGTCTGACTGAACAAGGCCTCTTTACGTTCCTTAAGGTGAGCAACTTCTTAGAACCACCACATTCAGGCTCTTTGTGGAACAGTATAATCAAACTGTTGAAACTCGATTCATGTTGCAGCAATGATATACTGTATAGTCAAGGCTAAGCAGGCTGATAAGCCTACAGTATGTATGAGGCACAATATCGAAAAAAAAAAAAAACCCTTCTCTTTGTCTATAGAATGCGTGTCCACCTGTTGGAGAGAGCTTTGGGAACCCCACAAATAGGCTGTTCTGGGAGCCTCTCAAAGGGAGCGACATCAAGTGGAACTTTGAGAAGTTCCTCGTTGGACCAGACGGGAAACCCGTGATGCGTTGGTACCCAAGAGTGAATGTCTCTGAGGTCCGAGCCGACATCCTCAAATACTTGCAGAAACAACAACAACAACAACAACAAAATGTCAATTTATATGGCGAATATCCCTAAACAAACAGAAAATTATTAAAAAAGATTGCAGGCTTCTGAAAACAAACAAAAAAAATGTAGAGGTTGTTAGAAAAGCAGTCCCTCTCTGTCAAGTCTATATTTGAGTGTTCCCTGGCAGCAGTAGGCAGTGGCGTGGGTGGGAGGATGGGAGGGGGCCTGTTAGTGATGGTGTGGCCTGAAAACAGACACCCTGTGGGGCCTCACCTGATGGCTGCAGGGCCAGAGAGGTTCTTCTCAGTGCATTCAAGCCTCTCCGAGACCCCTGTGGATCCAGGCCTACTTCCCCACTATCCCCACCGCCGCCTTATTGCCTACAGGAGCCATCGTGTCTTTGTACCAATAAAAAATATGTATATTTCTCAATGAGCAGGACACCCGTTTGTGAAAATGTGTTTGATTAAATGTGTAGAATGTGCAGAGACCATAAAGAGCAAGTCAAGGTAGTAAGTAATGAATTTTTTTCTTGTTAAAAGTGAGAAATTGAGTGTTTAGTTAATTATGCCTGGCGCCTGGCCTACAGGTTAGGGCTTTGGGCTTAAAACTGAAAAGTTGCCAGTTCGATCCCCAGCCAGTAGACCACAGCTGGAGAGCCCTTGAGCAAAGTACCTAATCCATCACTGCACCCTGGGCACCGCTGTAGCAGGCAGCCACTGCTCCGGGTTAGTGTGTGCTTCGGCTCACTCTGTGTGCTATGTGTGTTTCACCAATTATCTATAATTATCTATAAACGCAGGATAAACGCAGAGACTTAATTTCCCTCACAAGTTTAAAAGAGCATAGGCTAAATACTATTTCTTTTGGATGTTTGGCAGGGAGCATATTCTAAAAAAAAATATTAAAAATAGTACATGAACTGCATATACTAAAAACAAAAATCAAACATTATCAACTGATGTAAGTACAATGTAAAGACATTTAGAATATATTTATTATGCTAGTCAAATACAAAAGGGGTTTCACATACATAAGATGTGTTTTCGCCTACTGGGGAAAAAATGTCACTCCAAAAAAGCACAAAACTACAATCCAGTCAAAATCACAGCTAAACCAGTAAAGAAAGCAGACATTTCAAAGTGCATTTCAACTGACAACCCTTCCACTTGCAAATCAGGAGGAATTTGATAAACTCTTGACTGTTGACTTTAAACCTAGCTGTACTGTGCATTCCTACCTAAAACATCTTCATGTTTATTTACAGGGTACATGTCATACCATTTTGACAGCAAATCTAGTTGTACTGCAATTCCAGAGATCACAGAAAAAGGAAGTTATTTTTGTATGCAGGAGTACTATGTCCATTACACTGATCCTATTAAACCTTCAACACTCCAGGGCACTGTGAGACATGCAGTCTGTCTGTAGAACGGCAGACTTCTAGGAGGTATTAAGCGAAGCCACGAATCAGCTCTAGTTGATCAGCGTTTTTGAGGTGTTTTGAGGTAAGAGATCTCATTCTTACAGGCAAGGCTTACGACATGTCAACAAAAGGCAACTTGCAAGTGGAGATGGATGTGTACATCATTACAAATCACACAGCGTCTTCAGAGCAGCAAAGAACGCTTGACCAAGGAAATAATGATAATTTAAAGAAATCAGTACAATGTATCTGCCACCAAACTTGCTTTTCCACAGGTTTTGCACAACTTGCAGAGCAACCACTGATATGCTTAATGGTACGATTAGTTGCTATTGGTTAGTGGTTAAGCTCTAGTTTTGACAGAGCCACAGAAAGCAGGTCCCATGTCAGGTCTTGATAAACTAAGACAGTCTAAGAAGAAATAGAAGTTGTCACATTCCTGTGAGAGCAGGAGTAGGAGAGTAATGGTCTTCCAACTACCTCTTGGTCGTTGCTCTCTCTTCAGATCCCTTTATGGCTTCCGAATAATATCAAAGGGGGAGGGGGGTGATGGGAACTGCTTTCGCGGATAATGTTTGTGGTGTCTAACTCCGTGTGTATACATCACGTGTGTATGCATACACTTAACTGCAATCTTTCAACAGCTACAATATACAGAAGGGGGAGACACTGACAGATACACAAAGAACATCATTACTTAGGACAATGAAACAATAGTCTATGAGAAAAAGATTATAAATAATAATAATTATTATTATTATAAATCATTGGTAATTCACATCGATATGATCAAATAAGAAAAAAAAATTCTCTGAATATTCAAAACACATAAAATTATACTAACTCACTCAGTGGATGAACATCAAAAATTACAATCGGTAACAAACTGGCAAATCTTCTAACAAAAACATTCCAGTAGAACATTACTGATGTCACTGGACATGCTAGTGAGCCCTTCCCTTCACTCCAGTCCGTCTGACTAGGGCAACAAACCAACTGAAATTCAACGATAGTCCTCAATTTGTCTTAATTTCAATTATATGATGTATATCTCATTTATACAAAGCACTCATTCACTGGCTATGGTAATAGGTATGATGTTAAAATTATTTTGATCCTTTAAAACCATCGGTTCCTGCATAGAATTATATAACATATAATTTAAAACTGTTAAAATAATAGGAATTTAATAAATCAAAACGGAGAGAAAAATCCAAATAATATGTCTATATACTCTTGATAGGGAAAACAGTGTCTCACAAATAGGCTTATAAAACTGAAGTATAAACAACATTACAATAGAATATTGATCCAGTAGGAACCTATAGTTCTGAAAACCACACCATGCCAACAGAAATGAAACTGCATCATGCTACTAGCCGGGCACCGTCCCAGGGACAGAGACTGTGCCAATTAGTGCTTCCCGGGGTCGATGTTCTGGCGATCCCTTTTTCCATAACCCGATGCGCTGGCATCTGGTAACAAAGACAAAGGGCACATGTCAATAACGGAATTAAGTCATTCTGTCTAGTTATCAGACACTGCTGCTTTTGCATGTACATCTCTCTGTGAAAACTTACAACATTTTAAGTTGATATAGCCTGTCCAGTGAGAAAAAACATAGATAACCATATAACCATAGGGGTGTGTGTGTGTGTGTGTGTGCATGTGCGTGTGTGTGTGGATGGGGGGGGGGGGATTACCGGAGCAAGATAAAATATCTTAAGTGCAATCAATGCAGTTAAATCCAAAGCCTATGTTCAGTCTATTTCTGGCTTCACTGGGACTGTGCAGGTGTCTGCTGCCTCCTGCCGCACTTTGAGCATAGAACCTATTTGGAAAGCAGCCAGTTTCTTTGTGAATTTCCTGAATATTACACAGCATTTCACCCACACCAACAGGGCTCAAGACAAAAAAAAAAAAAAAACACGGAATGATTTATTATTGAATGGCTGGTGAATTTCACCTAGTATATAGTTAGTAGATGTTCAAAAAGTCAATTGTGGAGTCCCTTTCATTTTTCAGTGTAGGCAAAATTCTTAGAGAATATATAACCATGTAACCCTGTTGTCAAGTTGAGTTGTGAGTTACTAACATGTTACTTTAAGGTACAACACAAGCAAACGGCAAATTTTGAAAGCCAAACTGACAAATGCGTCAATGTTTTAGAGCTGCAATACCGCAAACATCCAGCAGATGCTGGTTGAAGAAGCGAGTCAATTAAATGGTAAAATGCCCATGTTCTCAACAGATACAGGCACGTCTATGTCATAGCACATGTCATAACAAGTCAGAAAAAAATAAATACAGTTTTGGCTTCAAAACTGATTGAAGGGTGGCTCACCTGCGTTCTCTGGAGGGGGGCGTGCCGTGTCTGCCTGCCCTCGGTTGCCTCTGGGCTGGGGGAAAGAGGATTGCCAGGGGAAGCCCTGAAGGAGACCAGGGCCAAGGTCAATGATTTTGCATCTCTGCTCATATGCTAAGTGTGATGAGTAAGCATTGAATCTTTCAGATAAACAACTAAACACCACTTTTGTGTGTGTGTATGCATATGTGTAAACTCGCTGGGGATTTGCTTCTCTGTGCATGTGTGTGTGTGTGTGTGTGTGTGTGTGTGTGTGTGCATTGTGTGTGTGTGTGTGTGCGCGTTTGTGTGTGCATGCGTGTGTGTGTGTGTGTGCGTGTTTGTGTGTGCATGCGTGTGTGTGTGCGCGTGTGTTCTTACCGGGTTGACGGGCTGGAAGTCTCGCCCGGGAGCTGTGCTGAGGTTGGGCATGCGGGGAGGGAAGTGGATTGGCCATCCCTCCAGGCCCTGGTGGCCCACCTGCACAAAGGGTCCACAGTATGGCGGACTCATGGGGCCGTTGGGCGCTGCTGCTGCCGCCGCCGCCGCCCCGGTGGTGGGGTCAGACGTGCGCCGTTCCGGCTGTCCATCCTGGAACATTGGAAGAAGTCATAGTCAGTGCACTAAAACATGGCAGTGACACTGGAATTCACCGGTCTTGTGCCTATGGATATGGGCTGTGGCCTACAGTATATGGGCTGTGGCTTAACATACAATATTGTTTTAATCAAGACAATGATGAGGCAAGAGGTTTGACAACGAAAGTAGACAGCCTACAAGGTGCAATGTATTGTTGAAAGAGTAAGCCGTTTTGTTTTTTTTTCCCCTTCCTCCTGTCAGCCACAAGGTGGCGCTGTTCTACAAGGGAAGAGTTGAGCCTTACCTGCTTGTGATGCATCTGCAGCCTCTCCAGTTTACATCTTTCAGATCTCTCTCTCTGACACTCGTTCTGGGCTTGATGAAGCTTTAAACACACACAGACAGACAGACACACACACACACAGATTAACTTTTCTTACACACTGCCATATCGTCATACACAAACATCTGATACTGAAACTAGCCATTCATCATAGGTGTGACTTAGTTAGCTGAAACAAGAGTAAGCCGCAGCTATTTTCAATATTTACTGTAAATACGGATGTATTTGGGGGGGGTGCGGGGGGGGATTTCGTTGTCATTCTTTCATGACAGATATCACTCGTGAGGAAACTGCTCAAGAGTAGAGTACTCTCAGGGGACAGGGCAGAGAGTAGGAGTACAAGGGGTGGCGTGGGGAATTTCTGTTCCCTTTATAAAAAATAAAAAAAAAAAGGAGAACCTAGCACCAACCTGGTTGGTTAGATTTGTCATCTGACCCTGAAGTCTTTCCACTTGTCGCCGCAGGTCTTCCTTCTCCTCGTTCATCCTCTCCCGGTCACTCCTCTCTTTCCTGAAATCCTCCTCGAAGATTTTCACCTGCGACAAAATCATCACGAGGTCGACGTGATCAGCACCAGGAAGGAAGGGCGATGTCATTATCATTACCCATCATCTCAGGAGGAAAAGTAAACATTGACAGTCACTCCCACTGGTTACAGCCAGCTTGACTGGCCAGGGTAGGCTACACTCTTCTTACCATCACAACTCTTAACCTCATAAACATTTGGTTTGCCACCACTGATGACACGGATGTTATCTACGGAACAAAACCTAAGGGGTCATAATCACACCGTGCCTGCGTCATTTGAGCTGTTGTTTCACACTCAAAAAGAAAAAAAAAAAAAGTTTCAAGATTTGAGTTTTATGTCGGTGTGGTTTGTAAAATTGAAATACCACAGATACAAAAAAACGTACTATTCAGCAAAAACGCAGGGCAGAGGGAAAATTCACTTGCGATAAATATGCTATCTTGCTGAACACTCCCTACTCATTCAAATTTATGTTGAATACTTCCTTTGACCAACAGCCATGTACAACAATAAAAAAAAATATACTGTATAGTTTTCAAATCACACAATCTGGCCTATGATCTGACCTCAGAGATGATTATTTGAATTTCCTAATCTCCGATCTCTAACCAAGTGTCATTACATTTCACAAACCTAGAATTACCCAGAGTAAAATTGCATGAATTCGATACTACCCTGATCTGAGGATAATGGATTTTTATTTTTTTTTTCTTACTTGCACACTCCTGACAAACCCCATTCAAACAGAGTTATTGAACTCTAAGCTCATTATACTGCCTAAAGGATTCATGGATACATTACTGTGTTTGTTTTTGTTTATTAATTTGCTCATGTTTGTTCATTTAACAAATAACACACAGCTGGAGTTGAGGTGAGGTGTTTACCTGCTCTTTCAGCACCGCTATCTGTGTGAGTGCTTCCTGGTAGCGCAAGTTCATGGCTCCGTCGCCCAGGTTCATGCCTGGCTGCTGAGCAGTAGACGGCGAGTGCAGGTTCAGAGCCTCTTCCAAAGCCTGCTCACACACACACACACACACACACACACACACACACACACACACACACACACACACACACACAGCATACTAGAGTTTAGATCTTGCTGAACTATTTGCAAAGTGATTAAAACTAGAATAATTCAATTGAATTCAGTCTATACTTCCCATAGTCTGCAATGGCAGTGCAACACATTTACTTGTACAGCAGGCTTCATCACACAAAGCAGTAGGGCTGACAACCAATCACAAGACAACAGCAAGACAAGACGCTGAGGTGCTCTAGATGCTACAGGAGAGGCCGCTGTCTGTGCAGTGTTTGTATGTGTGTGTGTGTGTGTGTGTGTGTGTGTGTGTGTGTGTGTGTGTGTGTGTGTGTGTTTGGGTGTGTGAGTGGGTATTCAAGTGGGGAAGATTTCATTAAAGTAGATAAAAATTTGAGATAATATTGCTGAACAGCTCAAGTATCTGTGTGTGTGTGTGAGGGTGTTCTGACCCGGTTGAGGCGCTGTATCTCTTTCTCCTGGTACTCCCGCTGCTTGGTGAGCGGCAGCAGCTGATCCTGCAGGTAGCGCACCTTCTGCTTCAGCTCACATGTCTCTGATGTCAGGCACTCCTTCTCACCCT
>JASCQY010000072.1:6530333-6534287 GCA_030264315.1 Sardinella tawilis | reverse complement strand
CACACACACACACACACACACACACACACACACACACACACACACAATTAGATGGCCTGCACAGACATGCAAGTTCCAATCCACACATCTTTAGAGGGTCATAAACTAACCCTCCCCCAATTAATAAGTTGCTTCAGAAGGAGTGAACAGGCTGATTTGATTGTCCATTGAACTCAATGTCAACAACTTTCTTCCAAGACCCAAACCAAATCGAGAGACCACATCAGCAGCCATCATTTGATTCTGTGCGTCAGTGTTGCACGAAAGCACAATACTTAATAACGTTTACTGGAAAGATACATGACAAAAAAAAAAAAAAAAATGCTACAAGACAACAGTGGTCAGCGTATGCAAATGTAGTGAAACCTCACATGTACGAAATCCCCAACCACTCAAAAGACACATCAAGTGATGGGAAACGAGAGTGTGAAACACAGCGTCTCTCAGAGGCTGTGGTGGACCACTAAGGCCTCTCTCTCCACTGATACGGAGTTATCCTTTCGGTGCAGGTGAGAGATGTGTGGGAAAAGGGAAAATACGGATCCCTTGACAAGAGGGAAGCGATACAGGGAAACAAACCATGTGCAAAAACAAAACAAAACAAAAAAAAACAGGTAAGGAGAAGTGCACCAACCAGCTCCCCAAATAGACCATTTCAGGTTCTAATTCCATAGTTGGACAAAACAATGCTTGAACATTCTATTTTGGTCCCGAACTACTTCAGGAAGTCCTGGGGGACCAGCTTTGGAAGTAGAACCTGAAATGGTCTACAGAATACCAGGAGCCAAAGTACAAGGGCAACATGTTGTCTACAGCAACATGGCATTAGCCCTTACTTCAGCGTTTCTCAAAATTTAGCTATGATTCATGATGAATGAATGAATCAAATAATAACAAAAAAAAACGATCTACTGTACTATGTTAGAGATGTTTTCAAGCATAGAGGTTTGAAACTTTCATACACTATGACTCATAAATTGGTGAGACAATTTTGACATTTCATAGGTGAAAGAGAGGTTAAAAAGAGTTGAGAGTTTTTTTTAAAAGCAAACAAAAAAAACAAACATGCAAAAAAGGCTGGCAGGTGAGACGGAAGACAACATGTACGACAGAGAAGGAATAGAAACAGTAGCAGTGCCACTTCAGGGAGGGGGAAGATGATCTGTTTTTACATTCTGTGGACACATCTGATGCCAGCTGTGGAGCTCGTGCCAGCGACTGTGCCACGCACGGTCTTGTCTTCGCAAACAGCCTAGTGCCGTGCCACGAAGGGCTGTCAACACCTCCCATGATCACGGAGGCCGACAGACAGTAGCCTTGGGGTAATTCCTGCGGCCAGTACTACAGAATCGGCTTTCCTTCTAAGAAACGCTGCTGAGCAAAACCGCCTTAATGTGAGCGCGATGAGCTCCGTTTACGGGAGTTTTGCCCAATGCCAGAGCACCTGATCTGCTTCAAGAACACCCCAAAGCCACTGGCTAAATAACAGCATCAATCATCCTAAACAAGCGTAAATACCCCTCCGCTGGGGCAAGTAATCTGTGTATGTGTGTGTGTGTGTCTGTGTGTGTGTTTGACCTATGCCTCGACCGCACAGGACCTGCATTTAGGGAAAGTATGTGTGCTGGGAGGGCCTCACACCTGCACATTCTCGATCTTGGACTTGGCGAGCAGCAACTTCTTGTCGTAGTCCCGCTGCCTCTGCTCGCGTTCTGCCTCCAGCTCCAGCACGGCCTTCTGGGAATCAGCGAGACGCTGCCGCAGGTCTGTAATCTGGAAGAAAAGACGTAGATAAAGTCGTTTGAGTATTAGCCCCACCATTTATAAACGGCAACTAAGAAAAGCTAAAAAAAAAAAGTTTTTTATCATACCCATTATATTAGCAGTAGTTTAAAATTCATCTTATCAGAACTTTACTACTAAATCAGAAATCAATTAATAAGAAAGAGGAAAAGATTCCCATGTACAGCCCATTCCCATGCAGCAGTTTAAACTGTAAAATTCAATGTACAAAACTTTTTGTTGAAATCAACCGACTGCTGGTTACTGGCTATCAAATGTCAACATCACCCTTGATTATTTTGATTTCCAATTCATGGAGTTAACTGTAACAGTAACTATAACAACCAATAAATATAGCTTTGATTAACAACATCCACACCACAACTATAACGACAACAACACGTACAATATCGTTGGGATCACTTCAAGAGCGATTTTTGGAACAATAAAAAGCTTGACAGCCAATCAGAAACCATGTCATTTTAGACATTAGTTCATTCACATGAGGAGCATGAGGAGTTGGTCAATGTGGACAGAAATATTGTTACCTTTATAGCTATCGTTACAGCTTTATAGCTACCTTCATAGTTCCAGTTCCAGGTGTGAACAGCCCTTTAACTTACACTTATAGTTCTATTGCCAATGACTTCAGGGCCAGCCTCACCTACAGTAGAGCAGCTGTGCCTTGCCCAAGAGCACAATGGTGGCAGCTGAGACTCCTTAAGACTGCTAAACAGCACCAACCCAAAATACCCCCATGTAGTTTCAAAGCCAGAACTGAGCCAAGCCCCAGAGCCTGCCTAATTACACAAAATGTCTTAACCCACTGTATCTCTTTCTTCTATGTGATACAGTCGAACCCAGATATTTACATACTGCACACTTCAGAAAAAAAAAAACTTTCTTTATTGTCGAACATCAATTAAATTCAGGGGAAACTTTTTTCCTTATGGTTCAGTAAATATTAACATATTTTTGTATTTGTTAAAAGGAATTGTATAAAGATTTTTTTGCAATACTTCCATTAGTCAAGAAATTACATACACTTCCAAAGTATTTGGTAAATGTCCTTGAAGCTTTGAAATTATGGCCCATTCATCATGACAGAAGAACTGGTGTAACTGGATCAGGCTTGAGGCCTTCTCGTAAACACACACCTTTTCAGCAGCATATTGTGGGGCTATATTAATGCAGGGAGGGACTGTTGCACCTCATTAAATATATAGCATCAAGGGGATACAATTATTTTGCAAAAATACCTCAAGATATCCTACCAAGTACTGAGGCTGTGCTTGTAAACTTTTGACTAATAAAAAGTATTACAAAAAAAAAAATCTCTAAAACTTTATCTATTTTTGGGAGATTTCAATACAAGAAAACATGGTAATATTTAACGACCTAAAAGAAAAAAAGTTGACCGATTCAATGTTTGTTAGACGTAAAAGAAAAGAATGTTTTTGTATCTTTTGTATTCAAAGCGATGGTTCGGAGTAATTCCAATCATGGCGCTGTTATCCGGGCTGTCGATAACAAGGAAAGCAAAAGAATTTGGAATTTTTCTGCTTGATCAGCTGTAAGTACCCTGGAAGTCCAGAGATCTCGCGAGAGCAAAATTTTAATTGTGCCTGCAGATACTCTGGCCAAGATCCATAACTCACGTTACGTTTAGAGCGGTACTTTTGATATAGGCTGGCCAAAGACAAGCTAAAATGATAACGACTGTGCTGGCTTGAATCATTCCTTATTATGATTGATCGTAGCGTTATCTATTGTGTGCAGTGAGACTTTGAAAATGGCCTACCTCTAGCAACGACACCAAGCATGCATTTCATTGATCTTAGTCAGACCCCTAATCTGAAAGATTATCAGGGTTTGGATTTCCAGGCTAAGCTGTAAGTGGCTTCATAGTAATACTTATCAAAATGTACATGATATAATAACTGTCATATATTTTAAAAAATATCTTAATCTATATAAAGGTACTTGACAAAAAAAAAAACATCTTTATAGTAGTCACTGATGGACATCAAATTCATTAAGTACAGTACTGCGGTGTGAGTGTGTGATGCTTATCTGATGTTCCCTTAGTTTCCTGTTGCTTTGACGCAGTTGGTTAGTGATATAAATTTTCGATTCATCTGCTTGCATCTGGTTCCAGTGATCTTTCATTGT
>JASCQY010000072.1:6522833-6525333 GCA_030264315.1 Sardinella tawilis | reverse complement strand
TCTTTTACATTCCCCACCACACACACACACACACACACACACACACACACATTTCCAAACTAGTGCTGCATTGTCCGGGTGGGTGGGGGGCGGGCGGGCACCTGCGTGGCTCTCTGGCTGTTTGCAATGAGTTTCTGCTGTGGTTGACAACACGCGACGGGTTGTTGTCCCCTGAGAGAGAGAGAGAGAGAGAGAGAGAGAGAGAGAGAAAGAAACAGAGCTGGAAACTAGGAGGTTGTTCCAGAATTTTCTCACCGCATCTCATTGTCGCTTGCAAAAAACAATGGCAAAATATAGCATTCTAAATCTCACACTTTTCTCCAAAGATATTCCAAACTTAATTTAATTCCATTTCTAAACTATAGTAATTTTCCAGTTCGCCCAGTTAGACCAACTTATCTCTTATTTCTGTATGTGTATGCCAGACACGGTTGGTCTCTCGAACACGCTGTACGCTAGCATTTAGCGCGTGTCAGCTGTAACATGAGCTGAGTCACTGGGCTGACTGACAGGAAACAGTAGTGCTGATGTAGTAGGCTAGGGGGGGTGGGGGGCTAGCGCTTAGCGCTTAGAGGTTAACCCAATGGGGAGAGAGCGGTGTGTCAGGGAGAACAGCAGTCAGCGCAAAAATCCCCCGACAAGGAAAATAAGTGCGGCTGGTTTGGCTTGTGGTCCTGAGCTCATGCCGGAGATGCTGTGAGAAAAACAACAACAAAAAAAAAACAAAAACGAAAAGCCGCTACGGGCTTCTGCAGGATGCCGCTCATTCCCACTTGCCTGCGGTCGCGTGGCGGTCGAGCCGAGTCGGCCGCAGCACCGCGGCGGCGCCGGCAGCGGTCTGCCAACGGGGCTCTCTGCTCGGCTGAGGTGGGGAGGGAAGCCGATACGCTCTCTCTCTCTCTCCGAGCCCCTGCCAGTCCGGCGCAGGAAGAGCCGAGACTCGTGTCCAGCCAGTCCAGCTCCTCTCTCAGGGGACAAATCTGCTCTGTGGACAGACGGCACTCAGGCTATCCGTTTCCTCACGTGCCCCTCGCTAACAACCAAACCCTCAGTGACGGGCAGCCGAAATGAATGGCTGCTCTCTCCATGACCCGGCTTGGGCACTGACTGAATGAATGAGGGGTTGTTGTTATATCAGCGGTGTTGGAGTGGCATCGTGTTGCAACAGATTAGCTGCAGGTGAAGTCTCCTCAGTTCACGACAACGCCCCTCACGAGGCACACTCCTCCTTTCCGATACCGATTGTTTTGTTTTTTTCTCGTCAATTCCGCTGCTTTAACTCGAAACTAATTCAATCAGTTCTTTAGCACGTTGTCTTCTCACCGCTCCCTACCAGTCTTTGTGCTTCCCAATTAGCACCTTGAGCCTTTGAATATGCAGCCGCTGCTGGTGGAGGAGGAGGAGGAGGAGGACAATTCCACAGTTGTGGATGTGACTCCATTAGCGGCTATATTTAGTTGCTATATTCACTGGTAAAGTGGATTGGCATGATCATGAATATTCATCAATCACACTAATAAGTGGGCCATGTCATATGGGGTGCGAGGTGTTCGGAGGAGGAGGAGGAGGAGGAGGAGGGTGAGGTGCGTTGTGAGGAGCATTGTCAGTGACAGAGAGCACGAGCAGAGCGGGTTGATCCACGTCCCGTCAGCATGTTTGTCCCCAGTGACACTGTGTTCTGATGGATGACTGCAGTGTTGCCTTGAAGGTTGAATTTACACCTTGTCTGTTCTTCCCCATCTAGACTGTGAGAGGATAAACTGTACCACCAGTAAGTGACTATTCTCCGCTGTCTCCTCTCTCTCTCTTCCTCTTCTTCTTCTTCTTCTTCTTCTTCGTTTTCTCCTTTCTTCTTCTTTTGTTTGCTGTTCACCACCCCTCCCTCTCCCTTTTGGGTTGATCCAAACCTTTGAATATGAGTGGGTGTATATACACCTTTGTACATGAACTCTGAGTGTGTGTGTGTGTGTGTGTGTGTGTGTGTACGTATTGACTGGTGGGGTGTGCAGTCTTTTCAAAGAAGAATAGCGGTATGAATGTGTGTGGTCAGCTGGGGGTTTGATGGCTCATGCGGTGTCAGATGCTCCTGCGGCAGCCATTTTGAAACAGTGAGAAAACGTGTGTGAGAGAGAGAGAGTGAGGGAGAGGGGGAGAGAGAGAGAGAGAGAGAGAGAGAGAGAGGGGGGGGGGGGGGAGAGAGAGCGAGAGGGAGAGAGAGAGAGAGAGAGAGAGGAGGCTGCCTGGGATATGAAGTGTGGCGATTAAGCCGCTCGCTGGCAGATCGTCCCTCAGCCTCTCCGTCTCTGGAATAACCTCCCCGCACATCAGTCCCTGGGAGATAATCCCCTCTCGCTTCCGCAGACGGCCTCTTTGTTCTGCCATTCCCACAGCAGGCAAAGGGATTGAGGTGTGTGTGAGTGTGAGTGTATATGAGTGTGTGTGTGTGTGTGTGTGTGTGTGTGTGTGTGTGTGTGTGTGTGTGTGTGTGTGTGTGTGTGTG
>JASCQY010000072.1:6509366-6522733 GCA_030264315.1 Sardinella tawilis | reverse complement strand
ACAGATATCTGAAACCCAGATATCGGAATCGGTATCGGAATCAAAAAAGCTGGATCGGTGCATCCCTAATATATATAATCAAAAGCAGGATCGTTTCGACATCTGACCGAAACAGATGTTTTCTTACACAACAGCTGAACAGTAATAAAAAACAAAACTCCTTTTGTCAGCAATGAAATGACTGTGAGACGTACTAGTATTTCATTGAAAAAGGGGAAATGACACAGACATGACAAAAAGGTGGAATGGGGTGGGAGTCAGACATTTAATAATCATGGTTTTCCCGAGCATAGCTAATGCTCATGATGACAATGGTGGTGAAACCTCTCATCCCATGAGTACAAATGCTGACTAAAACAGTCTTCTTGGGGTGTCCTCTACACCAACATAAAAAAACTGATCTAACAAATCACAGTCCACCATGCCTATATGACAGTTGTTAAACTTACTTCATGACTGATTTTAAAACCCAAGCCAGTAGTCATAACCAAAAGTCATGCCTTTGTTCTGTCATAACTCTGAAGTGTCCCAAGCTTTTTTTGGACAATCTAGCTCCTTACCAAAGAAATTTAAAACACAGAGCACTTAAATCTTTGGGTCCTCCTCTGTCTTGTGAGACACAGAGGTCTGTTATTTACCTGCTGCGTCATGGTAACCTCCACCTTGGCCTTGGCCGGTTCCTCTTTGGCCGCTTCCTCCTTGGGTTCGGACGCCTTGGCCTCCTGCTTCTGGACTACCAACGCCACCGCCGCCGCTGCTGCTGCTGCCGACGCCGCTACTGGCTCTCCGCCTCCAGCGATCTGCTCCTTAAGTTTCTGATTCTCTTGCCTGTCCAGGGCATTCGTGTGCCAGAGCAAAAGCGAAAGTGGGAGTCAGGAGGTGCTGAACAAAAACCAAGAATCCCTGAGGTCACCGAATCTGTTCATACAATACAATTTCTATGGTTTGGGATTTAATGTGTGTGTGTGTGTGGGAAGGGGTGGTGTGTGTGTGTGTGTGTGTGTGTGTGTGTGTGTGTTTGTGTGGGGAGGGGGGGGGTCCTTCCTATGGAAAGACCCTGCAATACCAAAAGCAAAATAGAGTCTAGCATTGACAGGAGATGCAACTCAATGCCTGCTGTTGTTGGAAATTTCAAACTTTGCTTTTGTTTTTAAAATCATATCTGGAAATCAGGAAAAACAGGTTTGTCGCTCTAACATGCTCTAAATGGCAAAAAGGTCAACTAAAGAGATAAATGAGCACATGAAAACCAATAAAAATTTTGCTGAGCACACAGGCCTCACCGGAGCTGCTCCAAGTCCCGATTTCTATACTGTAGGTCTTCCTCCATTTTCTTTCGGAGCTCGTTATTCTCTTGCCGGAGTTGTTCACAAAGAGTCTATAAAAATGATAGCCAAAACAAACAGATGACAATGGGAACTTGAGTGCAAACAAAGTCAAGAATAATTGAGATACGACTGCAAATGAATGAATGAATGTATGTGTGTGTGTGTCTGTGTGTGTG
Organism: Sardinella tawilis; assembly: GCA_030264315.1. Lineage (NCBI taxonomy): Eukaryota > Metazoa > Chordata > Actinopteri > Clupeiformes > Clupeidae > Sardinella > Sardinella tawilis. The sequence goes on along the minus strand of JASCQY010000072.1, from coordinate 6,521,229 downwards.
TATGTGTGTATTTTTTGCGAAGGATCTTACCTGGAGGAGCGAGGTCCTCTGCTCGTTCTTCTGCACCTTGGACGAGAGGTGGTGGAACTCGACGGCCATGCGGCCCAGATGGGCGAGCAGCTGGTTGGGGTTGGACTCCTCGGCGAAGACGCTGAAGGAGCTCTCCAAGCGCTGCAGCTGACTGGCCAGCTCCATGTTCTCCTGGGGCAGGTGAGGCACTGACGCTGAAGCTGAAGCTGAGGCTGTGGCTGAGGCTGACACACCAGGGGCCTGGTGGAGGGGAACGCCAGGAAATCACATCAGTGGGCCAGTCAGCCATCCTCTCCCCTCCCCTCCTCTCCCCTCCCATCCCCTCCCCTCCCGGTCTGACTCATCGAATCCACCTCATACTCGCCGCACCTGACTAAGGTCAGTGGTATGAGTGCCCCTTCCGACAGACGACAATTACACAAAGAAGAATTTCAGATATTGCTAATTGCTCTGGCTGGAGAATGAGTGTGTGTGTGGAGTGTGAGTGTGAGTATGTGTGTGGAGTCAACAAGAGTTTCTGCCTGACTGCCATTCCCATGATGACTCAACACACACACTGTGAGTGGAAGTGTATACTGTGTGTGTGTGTGTGTGTGTGTGTGTGTGTGTGTGTGTTTCTATTCATGATCATCCTGTGGATTCCCTATTGAGTCACTCTGGACAGGCACAAGAGAAAAAGCGCCATGTCACTAGCTTAGCAGCCAGCCGCCTGATAAGGAGGAGAAAGACTACACTCTGTAGCCAGCGGCAACACTAATTAGACCGGTAATAAGCATAATAACCTTAAAAGGCCAATAAATTACACAGTGTTAAGACAGGAGAAAATAGGTCATTCACACTCTGGGCAAACACCTTAAAGAAGACGGTATCCTGTTGCTGCTCGACCTTTGGTCAACTAAGGGGCAGCAAAAGCAAAACTTAGGGATGAAATGAAACCTAAGTCCCTGTCTACACCCACTTCACACCCCTTGGTTAAACTGTGGAAATGAACCACTGATAACTCTCATTTTCCCTTCCAGGAGCGTGCAGTGGGAACTTCTCACTGATTGAGTCGCAAAAGGAAGAGAAATGTGTTACTACTGTATGTACGTAAGCATTTAAAAAGCTTAATGAATCAGAATGCCACCAAATCATGGCCTCAGGGTGAACAACACATGGGTGATGGACTATACGATTCATCATCAGAAAAGGAAAAGCAAAAAATTTTTCCGGAAGTTCCAAAATTTCCACATATCCCTGAAACCATAAAATACTGGAACGTACCACTCGAGTTTCTGTGGTGACAGCTCCGCGGTCTTCCATATTCACAACCTCAAATTCTGAAGACACTTCCTGTAACCCAAAAAAAATTAAAAAAAAAAAAAAAAAAAAAAAAAACCTCACATGTGAAATTACTGAGTTTCTTTATAAGAGTCAACCCTTTCTGCAAAGGACAAGATCTCCTGTAGCTAATACACTGTCTGAGGAAAACACAATATTGAGCAACTAGCCCAAATTAACCATTTCTTTCTTTCTCTCTTTCTCTCATTTTTTTCTAAATCAGCATGTATTCAGTGCTGTGCTGTGCTGATGGGAGAGCACACAGTCACTCACATTGAGGTCTGGCTGGACAGCTTTAGCAGTCATGCATTCCCGTGTTTCTGTGCAATCAGCACTGGGATGAGCGTGGTGCTTGGCATGGCCTAAGGGAAATTTTGCACAGAGGAAGAGAGCCAAAGAGACAGAGTCTTCAAAAGAGAGCCACAGTGTACCACAAACCCAAACAATCTGGACTGCTTTTTAATTAGGTTATCGGGAAATAGAGTCATGCCAAAAAACTTCCTCCCCAAAAAAACGTATTAGTAAATTAGCAATTAGTAAATCAGCTTGTCCTTCGCCTGATCAACGTACAGCATGATCATACAACTTGTATAAACATTTTTTTTAACATTTACATTTTTTTTTTAACTTCACTTGCTTTACATCTTACCAAAGTTAAACTCAAGTGTTTGACAAATGCACAGCGATCTCAACAGCATGTCTGTCAACAGCAACAGATTTTATACCTACTGTAGTTCAAGAACAAAACAGAAGCTATTCTACTCCAATGCGCCTCACCCTGGGTGTCTGTCTGGACTGGGGCGCCCATGCAGAGACTGGAGGCGAAGCTCGGGGTGGAGGACTTGAGAGCCTCGTTGTCCCTGACCAGCTCCTCCACCCTCTTCCGCAGCTTGGACGCCTCCATCTGGGACTCCTCCAGCAGATCTCCTGGGAGACAGAGCACGGAGATGTGGGATGGCAGAGAGGGGAGGGATGGAAGGAAGTGGATAGAGAAATAGGCAGAAAAAAAGGAAAGAGGAATAAAGAGATGCAAAAAAAACATTTACTTTATCTACACTTGTGCATTTAGCTTTTATTCAGCTTTTAGATGCTTTTATCCAAAGCCACTTACAAAATGTATCCTCGGAAAACAATGTCTTTGTCAAGCATGCAACCATCCATGCAATCTTATAGTCAAATGTTTTGTACTGAGATGACACAGCATCACAACGGGAACTGGTTGGGACGCATTTCTTTCTAAATATAATGGTACACCCTCAGAAGGTCACATCTCCCGTTGTGTTCCAAATTTAGCACTTTCATTTTTAGTTTTCAATTAGTGGCTTTGAAAAAATAAAACACTAAATCATCAACTACAGATCATTTCAAGAGTGCTTGATTATTAGTGCCATACTGCCATAGCTGTTCCAAAAGGCTTTCTGTTTTACCATGCCAAATGTTGTTGTGAAAAAAAACATGGTGGAACTATTTTTGGAACAAAATACAACGTTCAGGCGTTGTTTTTATTTCTACTGAGGAAACGGGCCATAACCAATCGCATTACCCACCCCCTCTCTTGATTCATTTTAAAGTTGAGTTCTGTACCTCTTCTGGTCCTACTCATGCTGTTACAATTGCACACACGTACATGATGACTTAACACTACTGAGATCTCCTCACATTGTATCGTCACTTCTCTGATCTGCTCACACACGTTACTCTCAACTCAAGGCTTTACCGGACCCACATGACAACTTTGCTACAGAGTCTTCACTGTCTGACAAATTGAGACGCCCATGACTCAATGTGAAATAAACAAACAGAAAGTTCAAAAGTAAAAAGGGAAGCCGAAAACACTAAGCAGCCTGACATTACGGACAGGACAAGACAAAACAATGAAACATCCTCTACAGTAATAGCAGCCAACCAAAATACATCACGGTACAGCCCATGACACAATCAGGTCTAGAGTTAACAGACATTCAAAGGAACCCCCCTCCAGATAATGTGTCACACCATGTGTGCTCTACTTACGCCTGCTCTGCCTGACATGACCAGCATCTCTCTGTACTGTACTGTACTGTACTGTACTGAACCTCAATTCAATACATCAATGTTAACAAATTTGACGAGCACTTCAGACAGCGAAGGAGTGTGAATGGCTTAGGCTTGGCTAATTTACCAAGACTCTTGAGGCCCTTCATACGCTCCCTTAGAACACTGTTCTCCTCCAGCAGCTGTCTGTAGCTGCTGCCGCCACCACTGGACTCCTCTCGGACTTGGCACTCGCTCCCACCAGGGTCATAGATTCGATATGGGCCCTTTCCCTCCATCATCGCCTCCTCAACACTGGGCAACCATGAGTCCTGAAGAAGAGAATGGAGAGGAAGAAAGAAAGAGAGACAGAGAGAGAGAAAAAAGAGACAGAGAGATAGTGGGACATCATTTCATGACACATTCATATTTGTATTTGTTTGTTTGTTTGTTTATTTCTAAGATCTGATGACTGCCATTGTTCATGGGGCCTGCTTTGACCTCCTGCAGGCACCGATTACATCGTGCCTGTGTAACTCGCATATGCATTGACCTTTTGCAATTCAAAAGACTGACATTTGAATGACTCTAGTGCAGAGCATTTTTCAGTTGCTATTTTAATCCAGGTGATTTGAATGGATATGTCTGCTGTGGTAAAAACAGGCACAGCAGCAAAATGACCTCTTTGAATAGCCAGGGAATCCACCCACACATATATTGTTGAAACACATCGACTAGATTCATCTAGCTCATTGTATTCTTATCGCTGTTTCTTTCAGGTAAGTAAGTCCATTCTTAGCATCGCTGTTCCTTCTGAACAAACGTAGCTATCCTACAAATCATGTCGGTCAAGCTCATCACAAACATCACAATATCTAAGACTTTACTGTGTACACTTTGCCAAGAGTAAGATAGCAAAGAGAAAGGTTTCGACTGCAGTCTTGATGCCATCGATGCCCAGTTAACAATTGAGGAGCTCAATCTCACTTGGCAGAGATTAGCTCCAAAAACATCAGTAGGTTTCTAGACGTTACATTACAAATATAACGGGCCACAAACAAACCAGCAGCAACGTCAGAACCGTGATTAGCGAGCTAGCGATAGCACTAACATTATATGAAATTGCCAACATAGCAATGACAAGATATCGTGGTTTCTTTTTCATTTTCTCGTGAAAGGCCGACTGTCATAAGTTTCCAAGGGAACAACTGAATGTCAAAAGGATAGCTAGCCATTTTGGTAATCTCACTAGCTAACAAGTGTAACAGCAATATGTATCATCAAGAATGTATGACAGCATACCGTTAAATGCAAATGTTACCAGTCACTGCCCGGCGATAGTAATATGGTGACTAATCGTTTTGCCATCAGTTTGCACTGTCTATGGTTCTATGACACAAAACGAGCTAGCCAGCCATGATAGCAATCCTTATTATGCTAGCTTCTACATGCAAAATGTAATCATCTGGTGTGCTGGCGAGTCCAGGTATGAGCAGACACTAGATCCCAACATAAGTGTTTACGTTATTCTATACTACCGTTGTCCTTGATGATGGGGCACGTTAAGCTATATATCGCTGTATTAACCTTAATCATGGCCCTAGAGATTGACACATAAAGCATTATTAGCTAAATTCAGTTAAGTTGGCTATTGCCAGGTGACTAGCTAGCGTTCACGATATTTTCTTGAACAGGTGATGTGCCCCAACCTATAATCATTACTGTTAACGTTAAATACCTCTGTCAGCTGTTGACTACACGGTTACTTCCGATGACAAAGCAAGCAATACAATAAAAGCTATCCTTGAGTAAACATAAAGACACAATTGCCTCTAAAACAAACAGACAAATGTTACAATTCATACGAGACAGGGCACTTAGCTACCTTTCAGACGAGAAGTATCTTCGCTTGTCTAAAAAAATTGCGGAAGTCCGTGTCGTAACCAGGGAAATTCCACCTAACACTTGATGTAAACAGCCATGGTTGACAGCCCAATGAACCAATGCCGAGGGATTCATACCGTTGCCAATTTTAATATTTAAAGACGCAGGCCTAGTTCAAAATTACCTGGTTATTGATACAAGTCCAAAGTGTCAAAGATGACATGCAGAGTTATATTTTGGGGTTAGGCCCTATTCGCACCGAGGACGTGTTGAGATGTGAACAAGGCTACGACTTCTGATGGGGGATCTTGCAATGCTAGGCAATTTAGATTGTTTTTTTTCCTTCATTTTTCCTATCTTTCTTTAAAAAAAAATTAAATGAGATTTCCCAACTAATAAGTTAGTGACCCTGGCCCTTTCATCTAAATATGCACTTAGGCTGTGGTTAATCAGATGGGAAATAAAGTCTTTGCCTCTATCTAGAAAATGTTCAAAGGTAGCCTAAACTGAAGACTAGTTGCCAGTGTAAAGTATCAATGCAGCTGGTCTGAAATTGTCTTATAGGCCTTGCTACAGAGATAGTCTGAAGGCCCAGATACTGTCTTATAGCCTAGGCAAAGAGGGTAAAGGGGATGATCTTTAGCCTAGGTTACTGATGGGTGCATTAGGCTAGAGACTATTATACAGTAAGTCTATCCACTTTTTTTGATAGATTCAACAATATAGAATTTGTGGAAGGCAGAATAAACTATACCAGACCGCTCAGCCTTTTTTTTTTTTTTTTAAAGACACTCACTGAGAGACATGTAAAAATGTTCTGCTCTTAAATCAAAGCTTGTGGTCAGTTTTGGATAATAAAAATATATCAATGTCTTTCCTATAAATTATGATAAAAAATATCCAGCAATCAGTGTAATGCATTATAACATTACAGCCTAAACATCCCATAACCACTGAAATTTAAAATCAGATCAATTTATAATATCACCAGTGCCAATACTACCATAGGCTACTGTGCATAGTTATTCACATCCACATTGTCACAGACTGTACATGTGGGCTGATTACTGCTTCATGAACATTATTAATATTGCACTATTTTAACTGAACCTCTGGATGTGATGTAGCCGGCAACTTATGACCGTGAAAGCCTATAGGCTAAGTCGGTGTAGTCTAAGAGACATAACAGCACAACATAACCAGAATATACATCCACATCCCTTATAAACAGAAAATCTCTGAGATTACTGCAAGTGATCAATCTGTTATACTGTATTAAAGGAAACAGTGATTTGCCTAAATCTCAATAAAGGAAGATAAACAAATCATGGAGGATATACATTTCAGAAATCTAAAAAATCTGCAGCAACCTCAAAATAAATCACATTAGTATACATTAAAAAAATTGGTAACATTTTTGTACGAAAATGCAAAAACAAACAAACACTCACCTACACTTTTAGCTTGTGTCCGAGAGGCGTTTTTTAAGGAAACTGGTGGCTGGGGGGGTGGGAGGGGGGTGAATTCGCTGTGTATTTACGCAGATGGGGGAATTCCCACATAGTGAAAGGCCCTGATATTTTCAGCTCAAAAAGGGGGACCTGGTTCCTATCCAAGAAGTTCATTCACTCTTGTTAAGTGGTACCAGAAAACAGCAAGTTTGTGTGATTGTGCATTGTTTATCCCCTGCAATAAGAAGTATTATCATTTGAAGCAGATTTGTCTGACTTCAGTAGCAGAGCGTGTAAAATCTTCTAGGTTGCACACTTGTGCAATGGAGAAAAATGTGTTAAGGATTGCATCTTTCTCCCATAAAACACTTCCTTATTGCTTAATTGTAACGATAAACAGTGTGATATCTGGAACAACTATAGCTGGGCAAATTAAATAAAGAAAATTTGACATTGCTGCTTCCTCTCAGGAAAATCTCTGCCAACACATTACACACCTGGATCCCTTATATTTCCCCAGCCTGGGGCAACAAAGATTTCTTGATTTGTTCCTGATTTGTTTAATATATAAATACAGTATGCATGCATTGCTCAGTGAGTTTGATAAACGTTAATGAATGATGTACTATTCTCTGGGACAGAAACTCTTAATCTGTAAATAGATTATACCAAAATATTCTTAGTAACAATGTATGATTTTATACTCTTAGATTAAAGGTATTTTTATGCAGTAAAACCATGAGAAGATTGTGGTGATAGAATGATTATATAGAACACAATTTGAAATGTAAACATTGTTCATGGCAAGAAACTGAACTCATGTGTGCTATGTGCCAGATGAGATTATGACCAGTATTTTCAACCAAATAATCTGAATAAACTGTGAAACTCTAAAATGCAGTGTGCACTGTGACTTTAGCACTGCTGGCGTGCTAAAGGGGATTTCCTAGCCTCACTGTTTTTTTTTTTTCTTTTTTTTTTCATCTTTCCTCTTTTAACTCAAAGATGGCCTGACAACAGCTGCTCTCACACATGCACATGCAGCCAAAAAAGAACAAGTAGTGGTGTGACATGGTTTGTGTCGAGGGCTCTGTCAAGCGCTAGATAGTTAGAATGGCATCACAACAATTGGAACCTTAGAGATTTTTTTTTCCTCTGGTGAGGGGGTCCAAGGCATAAACATCCATATTCCCATGGAATAGCCTAGCATGTGGGGAGGTAGTGGGGGTTTAGGGGCAGGAAAGGCACATGGGTGTGGGACTGAGTCGGAGGCACATGAGTACAGGACAAAAGGCAGACTGTGAATGTCCATCTTCATGAAATCAACAAAAACATCCTCAGTTATCGGAAACAGAACTTTGGTGTCATCAACTAACCATGTTTGCTTGAGGAGACAGAACTCACTGTACATATTCTTCCATCATAAACTCATTTATCTTTTTACGATCAGGGATCCAATCAGCCTAACAACCTAGCAACCTGGCCGTTGGACTCGTTTGAGAATAACAATCCATGAAATATAAAGTATTAAAAATACCTTTTCAAGCTCATGCAGAGTATCAATTGTACCCTTGTGACAACTAGTAGACTTGGTCTTCAGCTATTTCAGAATGAAAGAAAGTCGTAAATTACAATGGGGAATTTCCACAGCCCTCTGTTCATTTCCTCTCTATGCCCAATAAGCTAATGATTAAAAGGGGGCAAGGCAATTCATCATGCCGATTGGCATCAAGAACAGAGGTGAATGCTAAATAAAGCTTTATCTTTCTCTGTTCTCTCTGTCCGTAAAGAATAAAATTTATTATTTGGGTTGTGTCCACCACAGTAGTAAAACCTTTCTAGCATTCATATCAAAGAGAAGGAAGTAAAGATGCTGGCCAGGCAAATCCTGGGACAAATCAAGTTGTGATATACAGGCAAGGGTTGGTTCTGGAAACGGAAGACAGGAAACTTCTTTCTTCTGTTGCAGTGGATGATAACTTCTTAAGGAATCTCCTCATAGAAATGTCACAAAGGAGCACAAACACAATGCAAAACCTTTTCCAGGTTTTCCTTTTATTTAAGGACAGCACTTTAACTTAATGGCTACAGATGGCTGGCGATAGCAGCTACAAGCACAGCTGCGTCAGGACACTTGCGGTGCACCATCTAGCTTTCCTACTGTAATGCCATGAACTCCTAATTCAGTATTCATTAAAAAAAAAATAACGAAACAGTTTCATGTCCCTTTCCAATAAAGAAACAATCAGTCACAGTGAGTGACGGAGTACCACTGGGAAAGTGCGAGGGGTTAAAGGTCACAAGCTTTGGCATTGGGTGGCAGCAGCACTGAGGTGGGGTGAGGGTGGAGGGGTCACATATTGGGCACACAATTCCCTCCACTGCAGAACACTGGACAGTGCCCAGTTCACAGAAAGCTTGTGGAGAGGATTGTCTTTGTCAGTGGCTGTTGCCAAGGCAACTGACTTCACAAGCATTAGTCTTCCCCACCACAGAGCATCAGCAGGGTTTTGCGGTAGTCCCCAGAAGTATCGCCCTAAGAGAAAAAAAAAAGAGGAAGCAACTATTTTAAAATCCAATACAGGCGCTTATAAATAAACAAATTGAACGAACAACCTAGAGCATTGCTGCTGACACATGGCAAATTGTGACGAAGGTTGATATACTAGCGAAAGTAGAACACCAGACTGGAAGATGAGCAAGCTGTGACCTCATGGGGCTCTTTGGCCTTTGATTGCACAATCTTGTGATTCTGTTTGGGGGCTAAGGCATGGACCACATTTCATTCAGAAGAAACTCTCTGAAGAAATTTGACCTTTAGGTGCAGAAAACCACATAAACTCACAAACGCAAAGAATGGCAGGTAGTCAAGGAGACGGAAAACACAAATCCCATCAAACGCAGGATTTCCATCACACGCAAGAAATGATTATTACAAAAGACCAGGAGTTATAAATATCTCAGATGTCATAACTCACTGCCTTATCTGCAATAAGAGTGGCTGATCTATTAGTTCTCAGTGTTGATGGGGAAGTGAGTTTATTAGAGGTAACAACAAATTAATTTCAGGCTCTCTTAATGTTGATTTGTTTCTTCTGGAGAGTGACAGTAGAAAAAATCTCATCAAAATAATAATGTTCAATATCTACTGCCATCCCTGAATAACAATTGAAACGACACATATACATACAACTAAACATCTTCTGTAATGCACATTCAACTGTCTACATTGCACATTTTGCTACTGCCTTTGAAATGTTTGCATGTTTGTGCAAATTATTCAAGAAAATTACAATCTCTAAAAATGCTCTCACAAAAGACTATAGGTTATTGAATGTTTCCTGTCACATACACCAATGGTCTGATCATGCGCAGCACAGGCCTCACAGAGGAAGTCATGCATGCAGGGGAAATTCCTAAACAGCTGTGCTGAATGCGTCCCCACAGGAGCGTGTATCGCGAGCTCTTCCTCTCCAAACCAAGCAAAAGAGGATGTGTGACACACAAGGGCAATATCTGGTGCAGCACACATCAGTGGATATCACATCATAGAGCACTATCACACTATAGAATATCATATCATATCAAATCATATATATCACGGATGTCGGCGAGAGACAGTAAGACAGGGACTTACGACCAACGATTCTACCTGGATGAATTCATGGAGTGAGGCGTCATGCGTCTCTTTGAACTCTTTGCGGATGTTGAAAAGGTCGATCTCAGACCTGGACACCATGATGCGGATGAGAGCCCTGTCGTCAGTGCCCAAACCCTAAGGGGGATGTGGTGGGAGATGATTTGATACAAGATTGACACAAGACAAAGTAGCATGAAGCATGACACACAAAGTCAAGAATGGTAGTGTCTTTACCTTCATGGCTTTGTACAAACGGTCTCCAAAGTAGGATGGCTGGTTCTTAACACTCCTCACTGAAACACAAGCATAGAAGGTGACTTTGAGTAGAAAAACATTCCTTTACTTTCATTTGAAATACTCTTTGATTTTCTTCTTACAACAGTATTATGAAGTAAACTGTGGGAAGCTTACCAATAGCATACATGGCCTGTTTGACATCTCCTGACATGTGCTTCTTAATGATCTGCTCGATGTCTTTGTTGGTGCGCAGGACAAACTCCTGGAATACTGCAGGCCACAAAGCAGAGCAATTTAGCAGTGAAAAGTACATGAAACATGAAACACTGATACCATGAGTTGTATCCAGTGTTTCTCTTTCTGTTGTAGATAGGGCAATTAATCTGTCATTTATTTCCTTGATTCATCAGTTATTTGTTTGAATGGTAATATGTCAAAAAATGGTACACAATTGACCATTTATAGTTTCCAAAAGCCCAGCATGTCTTCAAATGCCTTATTTTGTCCACATGCAAGATATTTACTATCAGAGAGGAGCAAGTAGAGAGAGAATTTAGAAGAAGCTGCAATCATAGAATCATAGAACAACTAATTTGCTAACCACATTAATCGTTGCAGCCCCAGTTGTGATTGGACGAGGGCTGCTTTGCTTGACTCACCTCTCCTCAGGTGACGGAAGCTCCTGGTGCACAGAATGCTCATGAACTTGACGATCATGTCATCAGACTCATCGTTACAGGCATCCGCCAGCGCCTGGAAGACATAACAAACCATCAGACAGAAAAATGAAATCCTCACACAGCTGAATTGAAACCTGAATCAATTTAGTGAAATACAGAATTCATTTGATGGAAGAAAAAAGAAGAAAAGATGAAAAAGGTAAAAGAAAAAGAAAAACTAGCAATTAAAAATAAATGGCGACCCCAAAAAAAAGAAGGATTAATTCGATCCATGGGTTTCACACTTACCTGCGCATCATCGCATACTCGGTCCATATCGACAGGGCCATCCTCTCGGGCCCCCTGTGAAAAAAAGTTAAGAGTTTACCATGAAGCAAGGGTGGGCAAACTAAGGCCCGGGGGCCAAATGCGGCCCTCTGCTCTCTTTCATGTGGCCCGCCATGAAGTCAAAAAATAAGATGTAATGTGGCCCATTGTTACATTAATGTATTACATAACCATCACATGTCATAATTTGCCCACCCCCCCACTAGTCCCTGACCCATAACATTGCTATGGACTACATCTGGTACTGTCGTTACCTGATATTCAGCATAATATTATGGGTC
>JASCQY010000072.1:6471586-6485159 GCA_030264315.1 Sardinella tawilis | reverse complement strand
GTTGGAAACAATGTTTGCAGTGCTTAACTGATTTTTTTGAATGCCATCAGTAAAAAAAATCTTAGACACCCGATGTGCATTTACGAAATTCACAATTTCGAGGCTCGGCCCACCGCCTATATGTATTTATGTACAGTATGTATGTGTGTATGCATGTATACATCCCTGCCCTCACTTCATTCACATAACAAATGTTCTCATAGGCAATAAGTTGTAATGTAGCACATAAATGTGTCAGAGCATCATAGTGATGGATATTTTTTCATTCAGAGGATCCCCTTAAGAATAGCTAGAAACCTATTCAAAGTGTAGTGGTATATTGCATGCATGACTCATATTGCTTATCTTGCCTATCATGTCTTATATTACCTGTTTGACCTCGCAGTCTCCTGGGGTCCATGTTCCCGATGCCTCGGGTGCTCTTCGCCATGGCTCGAGATGGGCTGATGTTCAAGGCCCTGCATCAGGTCAACGTTCGCCAGAGTCCAGCTGTGGCTACACTCTCCTCAGGCACCGTAGCAGGTACTGTATAGTATATAGTACAACACACAGAGACAAACCAAACTAGATGGAGCGACTCTTCAAAGGCCTTATTCCTCGTTACACTGGAATAACAACAATGTGTGTACTGTAGTGTGTGAAATAATATTTAATAGCATGAGGCACTGGGTAAACCTAATCTTAAGTCCTAAACCCAAGTAACCAACCATAAGGTAATTAACCATTACCGTATGAAATACCGTACTGTATACAGTACTGCATAATGTACTGTATTACAACATATTCCTAAGTAAATAACGAGGGCTGTGTAATGTAAAATGGACTGTACAGTATTTGAAAATGGCTTTCCCACACCACTCACATCTCTCCCTGAAGCAAAAGCTCAAAAGACTATTTCATTTCCCAGTGGTGAGATCATTTCTGATGAAAACTCCTCGTTTTTCTGCAACAGCACACATTTCCATCTCCATATCTCACCTCCTTCCCCTTCAGACTAAACTCCCCACCACCCCCCCCCCAGTCCCCCACGCCCACCAGCCTGTCACAAGCCTGATGTATTTGTGTGATCTATCGAAAGAGCTCAGCAAAAACTGCATGTTTCTCTCTTTTCCCCCCCAACAGCAATAATGGCCCTTTTATTTGACCTGAAAGCCTTGGTTGATATGATGTCTATCGGGACCCTGTTCGCCTACACACTCGTGGCCATTTGCATTCTCATACTCCGGTTGGTACCTCCTCTGACTCAACCGTAGCACTGCGCGGTGGAGTATAAATAGGCACGAGCTCTGACACTCACATCTGATACATTAAAATTCAATGTTTTTTTTTCCTCCATATCTCTTCTCTCTCTCTCTATCTATCTATTTCTCTCTCTCTCTCTCTCCCTCTCTCTCTCTCTTTCCTCCCTACTACCTTGCCAAGGTACCAAGAGAGCACTTCTGAGGAGAATCACTTTACCACGGCCCCCACCTCCACATTCGCTTTCCTGAAACCTCCATCCTACCCAACCAAGGAAACTTCAAAAACAGTCACAACATGCACCATATTTGTTGGTATGAGTCCAACTCTAATCATTGCATAACAGCTGCACTTAGAACCAACCGGAACATTTAGTATTTACCAGCATTTGTCATAAAATGCATTATATTTTTCAATCATGTCGATAGTGTACACTGCAGTTTATTTTATCCTGTTGGTTGTTCAGAACGCACTGCAGTTTAGGTTTTCGTATACAGACATTAGAGAAAAGTATATACTGCGTACTGTCCTATAATCCTTTGATGGATTGCAATGCGGTAAATATAAAATGCAAAACCAAATGGAGACACTTCCTCATGGCCTCATGGCTTTTGTCCTTTTCTGGGTCTCTCTTTCTGTCTCTCTATCTCTCTCTCTCTCACACACACGCACACGTGCACACACACACTCCGCAGTTGCTGTGGTCGTCATCCTGAGTGTGTTCATGACAAAGGCCATCCAGCCACTGCTGCAGAGGGAGATCTGGAGCCTGGTGTGTCTGTCCGTCATCCTGGCTCTGCTCGTCCTCGCCACCCTAATCATCTGGAGACAGCCGCAGAACACCACCAGAGCTCCCTTCATGGTGAGCCCCAGACCAGGCGCCTGCCTCTGTCTCTTGCTTTACCTCTCTCTCTCTCTGTGTCCCTCTTTCCCTCTCTCTCTCTCTTTCCCTCTCTCTCTCTCTGTGTCTCTCTCCCTCTCTCTCCCTCTCTCTCTCTCTCTTCAGGCACCAGGCCTGTATGCACATACTGTAATAAGCACTCCTGTTTGGAGTGGAGAGAAGGAAATGAGGGGCTTGCTGAAATTATTCTGAAAGAGCTCTTGGCAGCTAGTTGGCACACCCAAGCCAAGAGAGAAAAAGAGAGAGAGAGAGAGAGAGAGAGAGAGAGAAGGCACGTAGAAAGTAGAAAGTATGCACCACTTGGTGAAAGCTCCAAAAAATGTGCTGAGTGTTCATTAGTGTTGTTGTGGACTTGGTTTGGTATTTTCATCCCCAATGCCACTTGCTGTCCCAGCTTCAGCTACACCAGAGCATCTGAGAGAGAGACTTGAAGATTGAGCTGATTATTCACTAGGGTTTGTCCCTCTGGTGAACACAGGTCCCCTTTCTGCCTGTGCTGCCCGTGGTGAGCGTCTTCATCAACATCTACCTGATGGTCCAACTGGGAGGAGACACCTGGATCCGCTACGCTGTGTGGATGGCTGTGGGTAAGTCCCAAATGGGCTCCACCTGCAGCACAAGACCAGCAGCAGTCATGTTGTTGTTGTTGTTGTTGTTGTTGTCATGACAGTATATCCATAGAAACACTGAGATGGTTTGAATTGAAGGGGAATTAAACAAGAGCATCCTTGTCTCAGACACATTGGAACAAACAGACACAGACGCACCCATGTGCAGTCACATACACATGTGTATATGAATGCAGGCAGGAAGGCAGGCATGCACGCATGCACACACACACACACACACACACACACACACACACATACACATAGAGTTCAAATAAAAACAGCCTCCTGTCTGTCCGAACTCACACATACACATGAACCCATGAACCCATGAAGATGCTGTATCTATCTATCTGTATATTTGAAAAGTCATGAATAAGATATGACTGAAAATGGTATCACTGGGACAGTTTATAATCTAGTGATGTACTACACTGCCCCCTCTTCTGTGTGTGTGTGTGTGTGTGTGTGTGTGTGTGTGTGCGCGCAGGGCTTCTCATCTACTTTGGGTATGGCGTCCGTCACAGCGTTCAGAAACAGAGGCTGCTCATCAGCCAGGTGAACATAGAGACCATTGAGGACAAGACTGGGAAAGACGGAGCTAAAGTGGAGTGTTCATAAGCCTCAGGAACCAGGAAGTTGGTCTGGTCTGTACACTGTACACACTGTACACACTTACTACATGTTGGTTACCAGTGGTCTGTGTGTGAGTGTGTGTGTGTGTGTTTAGTACTGAAGGGCAAGAAGAATGTGAGTGTGTTTGCCTGCTCACATCTCTGAAATACTGTCATTGACAATTTTGTATTGTTCTTTTTATACATATTTAAGTATTCCTAAAAATCAAATGTTTACTTAAATCAAAATGATGGTGACAGAATAACTTAGTGAGTTGTATGTAAGAATATGGGCAGGCGTTTTTGGCACATGTTTACATTTCATACTGTAAGTGTGACCATTTGTTTTTGAGCCAAACAATAAACAATAAACAATAATAACTGACAGCTCTGGCTGCACAGCTCAGCTCATGACATAATAAGGTCGATTTTTAAATATAACCAGCGCAATGATGACAGAAAAAAAATAACTTGTATGGAATTGCCGAACATTGGGCATGTTTTGGGCATTAAATGGTCTTTCATAATGAAATTGCTTTTCAAATTAACTGTAAATAAAGTAATAACCCCTGAACCGAACTCAAATATGTTCTTGCTTCACTACTACAGTTACAGTCAAGGCCACAGCCTGGTCATGAAGTCTGCTTTGTTACTCTTGAGTAAGTTGTCAAGAAGCGAGGCTTATTATCGTCTTAGTGCCCCAAACGCGGAGGAAACAATGCATGCATTCACCCAGGCTTACCTGTGCTGTATTAACTACAGATTACCCCAGGCGAGGCTTGGCTCCCCTGAAAACTGGGTCACTGCACTGTAAAGACTTTCCAGTTGTATGGAGGAGCGCAAACTTGGTGCCCTCACAAGCTCTTGGGGGGGTTTCTGATGTTATGTAAATATCTCTTAATGAGCATTACATAACCACGGGGAATAATTACTGCACTGCAGTCAGGCTGCACACGTTTAGATTTGTGTGCCGTATTTGTGCCATGTTGAAGTCATTGGCAATGACCCACTTTCATATTTTTTTTTTACTTTTGGGGGTCTTTTATAATTTTCATAAACAGTTTAGTTAGAGATGTATACTGTAGTACATTTTATATTTGGTGCGTTTGTGAGTTTGTCTGCACCGCCTGTTTTGGGGCATGTCAGAATGTGGGTTACACGAAGGACTCTTTTTCAGCAGCTAAATAAACATTCTCGGACATTACAACTGGGGGGGCCTGCCCCTGCTGGTTGGTGATTGGTCGAAACGCCGTTGAAAGGGTCCATTGAGCTGGGCAGGAGGAATTTAGGGTGTCCATGCCAGTCTCCTGACAGGAATTTGCGTGACTCTTGTAAACAGCTGACCACTCACTTTGCACGCACCTTCCCACTTCTCTCTAGTTTCTCCTCTCTCTCTTTCTCTCTCTCTCTGTCTATTTCTCTCTCATTCTCTCCTCTCTGCATCTCTCCCTCCATCCCTTTGCCCTCTTTCACACTGAACTGCGGTTGAACTTGTCGCGAGTTAATCTCTGGCACACCATCCATCCCGGACTGAACTTAATTCGGCAGCAATGAAGTGGCGGCTGATACTAGGTGCCTTGCTCATCTCCCTGCTCGCCACTCAGTTTGGTAAGTCTCCCTCTCCTCCTCTGCCCATATGGTTGTGTTTACAACTGTCTGGTGGAGAATGAGAGGACAGCCTCTTGTCTGACAATTTACAAATCTATCTGAAACAGGAACTTGAGTCTCTGAGTGTTTTTATTCTAGACTACAATAACTTGCATGCACAATGTTTTTATGAACATTGTTACACATTTATTTAAAAAAATGAAGTGGAAAGCTGGCCTCTGCTACGGTTTGTAGTTTTAAGAGGCAGTCTTTGGACAAACAGGGGCCCTTGTGTAATTTAACTTACTGTAATATCCATATGCTTGCCTTTGTGCTGAAGGACACTGCCAAAATGAGGACAAGGATGCAAAGAGTGCTGCAGAGAAGAAGCCCAAAGGGAAGGCGCGGACAGCGAAGAAAACTAAGACAGCCACGACGAAACCCAAAGTAAGGGCTGCTACACAGGCACCTCCGGCATCCCAGGGGACACAGCTGACCCAGGTGGTGAACAAGGGCAGATTTCAGCGGGTGGGGGACAGCCTGAGCGTCCCTGCTGGAGACACTCTGGAGCTGCGCTGCAAAGGCAACCCTGTCCAGTGGGGGGTGCCCTACTACCTGGAAGAGGAGGATGCTGGGAGACTGAAGTAAGTGATGTGCATAGACTGTATGCTATGGCAACGCTATACTGAGAATATGCGTTTAGCTGATATTTGTATACTTCTTTTAAATTATTTGATTTATAACAAAATGACTAAATGGATATTAATGTCCCAAATTTAAAAGCATTAAATGTCATATTTATACATGGTATACTGTAGGCCTATGTCACATGTAATGAAAATACTACATACAGTAAATGAATGAATATTACATTTCAGTCAGAATATACCAAAGTAATAATTTCCAGACACATCTGAATCTGAATTGTCTAGCTGTAAAATAACTCTCTGCAAATCTATTCTTTCCAAAAAAAAAAAAAAAAAAAAAAAAAAATATATATATATATATATATATATATATATATAAATCACACACAGAATGGTTCAACATGATCGGTATGGCACACTGATTTTGGCCAACACCACTGGAGCAGACACTGGCGAGTACACCTGCTATCCCATGTACTGTGAGGACACAGACTGCCGCAGAGAGTACAACAAAGCTGTAAAAGTCTTCATCTTTTTCCCTGGTAAGGCTCTCTGGCTTTACAATCACACAGTTGTAGTAAAGAGGACTAAGAAGAGGAATAGTTTTTGTACTTTTAGATTAAAAAAAATATGTAATAACTAAATAAAAGCTCTACATCTTGGGTTCCAAGAACAATACAGTGTCGTTATACCCAAGAACACTGAATACCACTTCAACCCTACAGTATCTGGTTATACTCTATTTGGAAAATCTATTCTACAAAATTAAAATGGACTGACAGTCTGCTCAGCAATCTGAGGATTCTGTATAAAAAGCCAACCTATAAGACTCCACATACATACACAAAGCCAATTCCTTCCTCTCTCGCACACCTCCAATAGATCCCCAGGAGCTGTTTGTGCCCTCCTCCGACTATTATGAGGTCGTCCAGCTTCGCACCAACTGGCCAACGCTTCTGCCTTGCCAAGTGACCAACCCACAGGCCAAGGTGACACTGCACCGCGAGTTCCCCCCGGAGGAGGTACGGGTGGACGGCACGGAGATATCATTTGATGTCAAGCGCGGCTTCACCATCCATCGGCCGAAGCCCCATCACGCCGGCTCCCTGTACTGCGTAGCCGGCTTTGGCAACCTGCGGCAGAGCTCCACCAAATACATGCTGATCTATGTCAACTGTAAGGATTTACTTAATAAGTACCTTCTGTTCAGACTTATCAGTCATTATTACTATTATTATTATTATTATTATCATGTTTTTGTCTAATCCATAAAAATTCACTGCCGACTGCCAACAACATCTCTCTTTCACCCTAAAAATGTTGAAATTACAATATAATTACTTGATAACTATAACTTTACTGTAATACTAGATTGTAATGACATGATGGCACATTCAATATCTGTATAGGGTAACATCTCTCTTAATACTTTAATTATAATGATTCACTTTGAGAGATGACATGAGTCATTCCAGCTGATATACTGGCCACACCTTCTGGTACTTTCCTTTCTCACAGACCCGGCAGCACCACCAGCTCCAGTGATCCAGGCTTCTTCCAGCTCCGTATCTGTGGGGTCAAACCTCCAGGTCACGTGCACCGTGGTAGGAGAACAGGACGTGGTTGTGGAGTTCACATGGGAGTACCCAGGACAGAAGGTATCTCACTCGACTGTGAAACATCAGAAAGGCATTCTCCATGAATACTAGCTCACAGAAAAGCACTGACAATTGACCCTGAACTCAATACTGATTAGTGTGCTTGTAAACTTATACAACTAGTGATGTAATGACACTTTAATATGTACAGACATCGCCCAACACATTAACAAGGCTTAAAGTTTAACTCCTTTGTCAAGGTTTGTAAAATGCCAGTATTTTTCCTCCGTCAGATTGGTCGGCCCCTTTACACCGAGGACATTGTGGAGCCAGCCAATAACATTGGTCGCCTACGGCAACGATCTCAATCTATCCTCATGGTGGATGAGGTGAGGGATGTGGACCAGGGCACCTACACCTGCACGGCTCAAAACCTAGAGGGGTCACGTTCCACCTCCACCACAGTGAAAGTGCTGCCCAAGCCTACAAAACCATAAGGGAATATGACAAAGGATGCAATTAAACTGTGACCTGTTTACCTGATTCTATACAGTAAAATCAACAGTGTTTGCAAAAACTCATTTTTAAAAATTTGATTCTAGCACTATTCTGAGCTTACGTGGTGCTATTTGATAGAGTGTTAAACTCAGATTTCACGCTAGTGTTTTTTATGGTGTAGTAACCTAACGCTAACTGCTATATGGGCTCCATTAGGGGTCTAGTGTGCAGAGTGTGCAACTACAGGCCAACTCTTCTGTTTCTCTCCATCTACAGAATCAGATTTGGGAAAAAAACGATTCCACATGTAGAGTTCAGGGTTCAAATGCTTCTGATTCCAATATTAGAATACATCCATATATGCTGTATGAATATAATCATCACTGATTGTTTGAGCTTGCTGATCTGGAGGTGATACCATGCTTCCCACATACAGTGGGAGTGTTTTCACAGCGTGAACACCAGGTTATATAATCCAAAGGTAGATGGGTACATTTACAGTAATGCCAGGGAAGATGCAGTGTTCAAAAAAAAAATAAAGAAAAGAGTTTATATCTGTAAAGTGTTTTTTTATATATAAAGAAATGCAGAGGATTCAAAGGATTGCACAAGAATGTATGATTGAGTTGTGGTCCATGATTTTTTTTTTACATGATTCTTTTACATTTGGTAATAAAATATTTACAAACATAAACTTCCACCATGTTTTTGGACAATCAGTTTTTCCTGTTTTGCTGTATTCACCCAAAGAATACATGCATGTAGCATGCAGGCTACAGCCAAAACTACAAGATGGAAATAGAGTTATTTATTTTTGATAACTTTATCTGTTAATTTAATACATTTTCAAACGTAAGCACTACTCACTAATTGCATACGTGCAGCAGCAGGGGGCATCACTAAAGAATGTGGCAGAAACGGCCTTGGGCTGATTACACAGGCCTACTGAATCCATTGAATCATCAAAGATGCGGATAGAATGTGAGGATGTTAATGGCAAACTGCAGCATTACGCATGCAGACCACGTGAAAAGCCAACTTAATTTTTTAGCTCATAATGTCTGAATTGTTGGCACTGACAGACTTTTCACTATTGCAATTAATTAGACGGTGCAAATGCAGCCTATGTTGCTGTTAAATCTAAACTTGAATAATTCATGCGCACGCCATTACTCTCCAACATACAGACAAACGCGCGCACACACAACACATGCCGCCCCCGCCCCCCCTCTCTCTCACTCTCTCACACACACACACAAACGCACACACAGTCACACAAACCCTGCGTGACTGACTGCTCGTTCTCTCAACCTCATGCAGGACGCATGCACGCATATGTGCAACTCAGGTGTGTGCCTTGAGGCTAAGCTAATATGTGCCGTCTGTGGTAAAAGAACGATAATGACAGGGTAAAGATGGGCTTGAAAGATGCGCATGTCATAAAGTCTGGAAATTGACATTCAAAGCCCCAGCAAATGCAAGTAGATGGCGTAATGCCTCTGAAGTGGTCTGTCATGCCGGTCGGGATTGGAAGAGGCTGATTTCAAGACCTTTGATGGCCATGACGGGGCGTGGGTGGATGGGTGCAGGAGGGGGGTATCCACTGTCTCGGTCTCGTATTAAGTATAGTTTCAGCATTGTTATTGCAGAAATATAATGTAGTTTGTTCAGTTTACAATAGTCATGTTAGACGGGGATGCCTGTGTGGCATAGTCCTTACTATAAATTGAGCTATTTGAATTTCTGTCATTCAGAGGTTACCTTTGGTGTTCAGTTCATGAGTCCACGTTCTTAGAGCAGAAGCAAAGTTATTTCTAGCTTCATCATCGGAATGTCCAATGCACATGGCCCTCTGCCAACACCACCACTCACACGGGAAGAGCTATTACGCAATTAACTTCAGAGAGGTATGGATAATGTTTTGGCTTTATAATACCGTGCATATTATGTTGCATTTTTAGCTAGAGGGCACTATTGAGTTACGGTCGTCACTGGTCATATTTCCTTGCGCGGTGGATCGGATTAGTTCCCAGGGCCTCGCAGTGCGCAGCGCAGTTCAAATCGCAGAGAGGGAAAAGGGAGAGTGCCAGACAACATTGCACTGACTGCAGCGAGGCTACACAGCCGGGGCCATCACGCTTTGCGACATCACGGCGCAAATATTTTATGTTCGAGGTTGTAATCAAGTATTCAGAAGACCAAACTATTTTCCTGAAAGCCACCAATGCACTTGTGAAATATGGTAAGTTTAAGTTTCTAGGTTTTATAGAGGCTTCACTCGCTGCATGCAGACATTTGCACTACGGTGGTGTTCTATCTACTGTTTGTGATTTATGTGTGTTTGGACGTTATTTCACTGATGAGCGCAAGTTTTTGGACCGATCCGATGTAAAGAGGCTAGGCCAGTTCTTTTATAGGAAACCAAGTGTGTGATATAAATCTCGGTCTGATCGATTAAGTTGAAGTAAACGCGAGCTCCTGCTATTTACTTTAACACTTCGCTGACGGCATGTGGTTGATTTTGAAATTAATGAACTGTCAATAACCTGACAATTTTGCAGTCCTTTCAGAAAAAAAGATAGGCAAACAGAACGAGATGACCAGATTTACTTACAGCAGTGGCTATTACCGGCTTTGTTTTTCTCTAGGATTAGTGACCATGGTGTAACAAATTCTTTGAGAGGCTTGTCCCTGGATTTCATGTGAAGTGACCATGGTGACATGAAGTTGGTCAGACAACAAAATGTTGTGGTCAACGTAGGCTAGAGCTGTTCGACGGAGGCTCAAGTGTTTATTAAATTGGTTTATATATTTATTTATTCCTCGCTGGGTGGAAATGCTCAATGGAAGTCAGGGGAACGGTTGTGCAGAAATTAGAGAAGCTGTTCAATTTCCACCTAATTGTTTAACGCAGGGTTTATGACTTCTCTAAGTCGGATATAGGACAAGGCTGCTGCGGACTTGGTTATATCAAGCCCAGGTTGTGTGCGCGTGTTGCTGTGTGAACACAAATGGAACTGCTGGAAACAGGGATTGTATTGTCAACCCGTGCCATTCTTACTCATGATGCCTGCTCATTGAAAATCGATCGTTTGCTCTTATACCAATGACTGTAATGACTGAAAAAAGTATCTCTATGTATCTCATTTTGTGGACAGTGAAATCTGTTACTACAGAGACGAAAGTGAAAAAGTATCGTTAAAGGATGATACTTTTGAAAGATTTATCACAATTGCGTCCTTTAAAAAAATCTTTATCATGGAAGTTTCTATATTAACTCTCAGTAGTGCTTGACCCTCCTACACATAGCATCTGTCATGGTGGTCTTCAAGGGCTGTGACCTCAAACTCTCCCAGCAGTACACTGGAGTCCATTTGTTCGTGTTGTAAAATGTTTGGGTGCGAGCTGGTCGCCTCAGACTCCACTGCACAGACTCCCTTTGATGCCCAGCAGTTTGGGGACAAAAGGAACCACCACAGTCCTCCACTATGCCAGCCAGTAACCGTGGTTACCAGGGGGCCTCGGGGAGACCCCTGACCTTTCCAGCCATGGGCCCATTGTGAGGTGGCACTTGTTGGGGATGGGGGGTGGGGTGGGGTGGTTAGAGGGAGTTTGGGGCACGTTGTGGTCTAAATAGCCAGTCTACGTCACATATTCTACCCTGTCCATCCATATATGTGTGGGTTGACTGGACTGTCATCATATGCTCCGTAACGTATAGCCCACACAAAGCCCCCTGAAGCGCAACATCATGAGAAGCAGGTGGCAGCTCGTGCCGTCAACTAAAAACTGACGTCACGACCCATGCTGTGCGCTTTCAGCCTAATTGGAGTCCTCCTCACCATTGTGATCTTCTGGAAATAGCTGTTGGCTGATCACTTGGCCCCTGACTCAAGTACTAGCGTGTCATCCAGTTCCTCCTTTGGCTCAGTTTAAGATAATACACAACAAATCTCACCACGGTGAGTTGGCCGAGACATCTTGGCGTCTTGACACGAAGAGCAGCCCGATGAAGTGGAATGGCATGAAGACGATGGCCGCCTTCTGTTAGGGAGAAAATTGTTGACGCAAGCACTACCGTGGAGGAGTTGGGGGAGCGTTTCAATGCTTGCCCAGATCTTAAGATATGCTCCGGGGCACGGAATGATCATGATGAGTCCAGGGTGAGGAAGTGGCAGTGCGCCTCATCAGCTGTGCTCCAATCTGACTAACTCTTTTTTTTTTTTTTTTTTTTTCTTTGTTTATTATGGAGGAGCAGGTTGCTGTTTGGAGAATGCTTTGGCAATGACTCTGGTGTCCTGCTCAACTCTGAGTAAGCGATTGAGTGAGTGAGTGAGTGAGTGAGTAAGGAAGTGTGCTTGAGTGCCAACTGTCAATGAGCGGCGTAAAAAGAGAAACGCGTGGAAGGCAAGCGGGGCAGGCGTAGCATGTGATCCGTCACTCACCAACACGCCCGATCCCTGCCGCCAGGCCGTAAAGCTCATTACCCCCGAGGGCCTTCGACACTCCCGTCACCCAGCCCCTCGCGTTATCTCCACTGGCCCTCCTCTCTGCCTCCTATTCATCCTCCTCCTCCTCCTCCTCTTCCTCGCCAAATCCCTGCTTCATTGGTGTGCTTATTAAGCAGCCCCAGACCCCATCTCGGATGCTTGGGCGCCGTCCAGAGCAAGCTCAGAGACTGAGAAAAGAAGTCCGAGAGGGAGGGAGAGAGAGAGAGAGAGAGAGAGAGAGAGAGAGAGAGAAAACACTTTCTACTTGTGATGATGTGAGAATCGGGTCCATATCTTCCTCTGGCAGATGGTCCCGTTGGCCTTGCCTGAGGTCCCTGGGCCAGGGCCCGCGAGCAGGGGATTCTCCCCGGGGGAGGGGGGGGAGCTAATCAGGCCACTAATAAGCCCTGACATCCACGGAGCCACGGCTGTCCCTCGTTTTCGTCCTCACGCCCTCCTCACCTCCCTCTCTCCCTCCCTCCTTCCCTCCCTGTCTCTCTCTCTCTTCCCTTCTCTCTCTCTCTCCCTCCCTCCATGTCTTTCACTCTCTCTCAGTGTCCCATGTGGCTCAACACTTGATCTGACAGGGCCGGGATGGTCTCGTGCTGGATTAGGATTAAACAGATTTCACCCTCTCTCTTTAGATACGGTTACACACACACACAGGCGCACACATGCGCTCAAATGCACACTCTTCCACCGTGGCTTCTCTCTCTTCCTCTCTATCTCTCTCTTTCCCTCCCTCCTCTCTCTCATTCTTCTCAGGTTCCCTTTTGTCTTTAACTCACTTTCCCCTCTATGAAGAAGATTGTCTGTGCCAGGGTAATTAAAGACTGGTGGTAAGTAACCTCTCTTTTTAGAACCGTGCCAGAAGCACTAGCATAGCCTCTTATTAGCCAGCCCTGCACAATGCGCGGCAACTAGAAAGTTTTTCACAATGAAGTTTTTTTTTTCTCCGAAGCCCATCCATGACCCCTTTTCAGATGGAAAGAAAACCATGACAAGACAAGAATCATTTCTCTCAAAAGACTTGAGCCTTGAGACATTTTGATTCTTTTTGTTTCTCTGTATGGGTGTGTGTCGATGCACACAGTTCTTTGATATCTCGACTTCAAAGTGCAACTTGTGGGGTGTTTTTTTTTTTTTTTTTTTGGTTCTTTTCACACACTGAGCCCCTGGGGCATGCTTCGCCACATCCTGATCTTTTTCTCTAACCCAGTGTACCTAAAATGGCTCCCAGCCACTTCCCCTTTTTTAGGCTAACTCTTCCTCCCTCTGTTTTTGTTGTAAGTCACGGTTCTGTCAGTCCGGTCCTCTCTGCTTCTCTGCATCCATGCCCACAATCAGCCACACACAATCACCCCCCCCCCCCCCCCCCCCCCCCCCCCACC
>JASCQY010000072.1:6426132-6443005 GCA_030264315.1 Sardinella tawilis | reverse complement strand
TGTTGGGAGGTTGTGGTGTGTGGACTGTGTGGATGAGTATGCAGTGACTGAACACGAGGATCCGAGCTGACTTTTTGTGGAAATGCTGCCCCCCTTAGCGCAGGGAGTATGGTTGCAATATATGACTATTAATACAGATTGTGCCTTTAACAGAAACAGTCTCAATAATAAACAGAGTGTTAAGTCTTTTTTCAGTCCAGCAAACTGAAAGCCTAAGACCACTGGCATCTAAGAGGATGAAAATAGAAGAATAAATAGCACCATTTACAACTCTGTAAACTGCAGAAGAAACTGCAGAAGTGGTAGACAAGGTCTTCATCAGCGACAGAGGGATCTTAGATAGAGCATAAATAGTGTCTAGAATAACCATGCCTGCTGCTGCATGTGCCTTTGTCCAAAACGTCAAACTCAAGAACCTGCTGGCATTACACCAGACAAAATAGCGGTTAATGATGGGCACTCGTAATGTACTGGAAAAGAATGGAGGATGGAGGTCTTACTTTCCAGCATTGGTGAGCTTGTTGAGGGCGTCTCTGGAGATCACATGCCCACAGATGAGCTTCATGGGCGGGTTGCTCTCCGAGGTCTGCTGCCTCAAGATGGGGCAGGCGAACACTGAGTGGTACCAACACTTCTTGCCGAGGTCGATTTCAATCTACACACAAACACACACAATTACAGGATGGTCATAAACATGTCCTGAACACTGCCACACTTTCATGATGTAAACAGTTTACAAAGTTTAAAGTTAACCAATTACCAGTATACTAAACTTTAGAACCACAGAAAATAACATTGAAAGTTAGATTACTTATTTTAGTCACTGCCCTGAAATGATTCTCCCATGATGTGTGTAAACCACATCATAAACCACAAAAAGGACAGGATGGTAATGACGGATGATGCAATTTGCACGTGTGTGGGCAAAATGACCGGAAAGTGTGATTATGAACAACAAACTGAGACGTGGTAAGAATAGCAACAGACACTGAAGCGGAAAACAGCTCGTATGCCAATGTTCCAAGTTGTCTGTGATATAATGTTTTATGCAGTACAGACTCGGCTGGATAGCTTTTCTACAGTGTGTGTCTATAATACAGAGAAGTACTGTTAAGTATTGTTACCATCAGACTTAACCAGCATAAATCACCTTCATGATTGGCTATTACAGTTTAGTATTTTAGGCTTAAGGAGTTAAGAAAGACATTGGGATTCACCCAATATTTTTTTATTGGTGACTGAGGAACTAAGTGGAGGAAGTTACCGGAAGTTCGTCCTTGTGTGTCCACACCCCACTGCACTGCCTCTGCTCAATAACCTGCTTGATGTTCATGAGGACGGGCAGGGCCATGCAGCCAGAGGCAAAACTGCAGAAAGACAACACATCTGAATTAGCATCAAGTCACGCTCACCACAACACAGGGAACATGTTTACATTTAACTGTATGCAGTAGGCCCCTTTCTCCAAAGTGACTTTGAATAAACAACACATTGCTGAAACTAGCGGTAGTTTGGTAGTAAAACTATTAGAAAATTGCCATTCAAACTATATTTTCATCCAATAAACATAACCATACAATCCAAAAATACAGACTTCTGTAAGGTTAGGTTTCTTATAATGAATGAAAATGATTATTAGGATTCTCTTCTCATTCTTCTCTTGACAGCTGAAAGATGAAAGGAAATGGCATCAGACATGTAGCTGACGTTCTCCTTTGCACGTTGTCTGCACCACACAGTCACACATGAGGTGAGACAGGATAGTGCACAGACAGAGCACGGACTAAAGCACAGACTCACAGGAAAAGTCAACATATCCACAGGGGTTACCTGACGCTGAGGGGAGACTCCACAGAGAGGCCCAGGAGAGCGCAGGCGTCCCGGGTGAAGATGTTGCAGATCTCGGCCCACTGGTTAGTCTCCAGCAAACTCCGGTAGGGTGAGTTCTCGATGCCATGCCGAAGGTAGACCAGACTCCCCATCAGGATTTGGATGTCTGCACCGGATCATAGGAGGTGTGCATAAATATCTTTGTGCACAGTGTTATCACTTTAATTACTCCTCCCTATTAAACATTATTTAACACATTTGATCATTAGTAAGCCATCAACTCTTTAATTATTTCACATCCGTTAATCATTTATAAATCATCAGTAAGGCCCTTCTGCCCCCATCCCTCACCACCACCTTAACCTAACCCCCACCTCACCGCATCGTAGACAGCCACCATCCCATATACCGTACAGACAACATACAGCCCACTGCATCATCTATTAACACATTTGTTAATGTAAATAATTAACTGATGAGAAATAAGAGTTAATGGCTTGCAAATGTGTTACAAATAATTAACAAATGTGTTAAATAATGCTTAATAAATGCTTAATAGCGAGGAGGGATTACTATAAAGTGCTACCGAAACTAATAAATACAACCTGGACACAGGGATTTAACCATTATGTACAGAAACAAACAACAACAAAAAAAAAACACAACAAAACAAAAAAAACATTTCCACATGCGCCACTCAAACAAAGCACCTCTGCAGCCAATGGGCAGTGGCTTTG
This sequence comes from Sardinella tawilis, assembly GCA_030264315.1. Classification (NCBI taxonomy): domain Eukaryota; kingdom Metazoa; phylum Chordata; class Actinopteri; order Clupeiformes; family Clupeidae; genus Sardinella; species Sardinella tawilis. The sequence continues at coordinate 6,440,438 of JASCQY010000072.1, read as the reverse complement.
GCTAAACTCACTCACCCCTTTGGTGCTGTGCGGCGAAGGGCTGGAAGTGGCGGGCGTACTGCAGAGCCTCCATCTGATTGCCGATGCCGCCATTCAGGAGGCTGATGAAGTAGAGGCGGTGAAGCTTGAACTCCAGGGTGCTGTTGAGGTCCAGCAGTCGCTGCCGGTTTGTCACGGCCCACCTGAGAAAGGACAAAAGGGACAGAGAGTGAGCCATGCGAGTATCCTCTTGCTCAGGCCGTGATGTGGGATATTATATATCGTATGGCAGCACAGGAGATGAGACTGTTAGTTGACTGGGACAAATGGAAAATCAGGTCAGCTTTGGGAAATAAAATATGAAAGGCATTCTCCAATTTCATCTGAAAGGGTCAAGAGCACAATAACAGTACCAGAATGCAGTGTGTATATGTGTACTGTATGTGGGTGTGGGTGTCTGTGTGCGGGTGTTCACTAACCACTGATGGATTAAATGCAGAGGAAGGATTTTCCTCCCACAATGCAAAAGTGTCCACCAATGTGACCTCTTTATCTCTGTACGTTCTGTGTTAACTTTGACCATGGGGTAATAAAAACAGGCCCCAAGTGCACTCACTCTAGGGCAGGCCTGAGGTCCTGCATTCGCAAAGCCTCCAGGATTCGGTTCAGTTCAAGAAAGGGTTGCTTCATACTCATATCAATAACCACACCAGACTCCTGCAAAACAGAACAAACAGGCAGATAAAGAAGACAATGACATGATTGCCCATGACCGTGGATCAAGACTGAAGAACAGGTTCCACCAATTTACAGGGAATGAGTGTGTGTACAAAAGGTGCTCAATCAAAAACAAGCAAGTAAATTGGCCAGCAACGCGAAAGGCGATGGACTTCCTCGACGTCGGGTCAATATTTTAATGAGTTTGCGAGATAGTTGAAGGAGAATGACAATACCTGGCATAAATCTTCAGCAACGCTGAGCATTCCTTGCCGATAGAGATGTTCTACGATGGTTTCACTGAGGTACTTCTGCCTCTCTGGCGTATCCCACACTGTTTCAGCGACGACTGCACTCACCTCTGCATCAAAATTCTGCAGAAAAAAAACAGCAGGGTTAGTTTTTAGCATCCACTTATAAAAGACCCCAAAATTTTATAGGCATAATTTTAACATTCCACTATTCAGAGACGACGGCACAATTGATATGCTATTTATACATGCAATGGGCATGCTGTTTATCGCTCACCCTCCTGGAAAGGACCTTTTCTGTGCCTTTCCATTTTTAAAACTCACCCTGTCGATGGCCTTGCCCACTTTAGAGACACTGCCATGTATGTCCTTGTGTTTAGATGCCAGCATCTGCACTGTCTCTTTGATTTCTTTGCAGCACTGGGTCATTGTTTGTGAAAAAACGGACAAGTCTGCATCTTGCACACCTGAAAGTTCAGAATAGAAGGGAAGAAAACAAAATCACAAAAGGGGAACTTTACGACATGACATGAGCACACAGTCAGTGGGCCTCCTTTGCCAATGCCTTCATGAAAACTTTGAGAAAACTGTAAGTGGGGTTTAATGAGGCCCAATATAATTGTAGAAAAGAGCTTTTATTGTGAACCCACTCCAAGGAAGAGTATCCCTTACCAAAGGCGACCAGCTGACTGCGCAGCTCGCAGACATTCCTAAGCAGCTCATCGAGGCGTTCCTCTGACTGGTGGCTGTACGTCATGAAGCGGTGGAGCACCTTCTCCAGCTCACGCTCAACACACGCACACTGCTCCATCACGCTAAGGAAGGCCACACATTCACACTGCTCATCCACCTAAAACGCAAAAGGTTTGTTTACATCAGTCATTAGCTTTCTGGAACAGGTTCACACTGAATACTGTCACAGGCATCATGATCATCCCTTGAAAAATCCTTGGAGGAGTCCTGCAAGCAAGGCCTAAATATGATTCTTTACAAGTCTATTTCTAAATCTGTTTGACTTGTCACAAGTAATAGGTAGGACCAACATTCACAACCATACATTAAACGAGATAAATGCACAACTTTGCTTTCTCTGGTTACACAGTGCTGCTGAATGAAACTACAACAAACCTGTTATTGACATGGATAGTTCAAGTAATTTTCCAGAAACGTTTTATGTATTTTAGCTTACGTTACAGTCTTGTTAAAAATGTTATGCATAGTGCCTTACCAACTAGGCTAAACAGGACTCCAAGTCGGACAGAGACTCATTGTTCACTAGCTTGCGGACAGGCCAGTAGTAACGTTAGTAACATTACAGAAAAAACATACTGTCACGTAGGCTAACGTTAGTTAGACCTGTTTACTGAACACAATCTACTAAGGTCTATTATAATACTTAATTAACAAGTTATGTGTAAAAAGTGTCACGGGCTTTCTTGACAACTTTTCCATTTATGGCACTGCATTGGCAACTTATGTGTCAAACGACAAAATAGCCTACTACTAATGTGTTAAATGTAACGCTAGCTCATCCAGCTAGCTAGGCCCTGAAGGCATATGTCATACAACCGACTGAATCGAACCACTGCTAGCTTAAGCTAAGCAGTCTCTAGAGTAGGCTAATACATAACATATCTGACAGCATTTCGCATTAGTATCGCAAAACAAAGATAAAACACTTCTAACAACTACAAGACAAACCTCTTAAAAGATCTGAAATGAATTGTCTACCGCGCTAGCTATGTCAGGATAAAATATTATTTGCTAGCAACGCAGGCTAACGCTAGGTTTTAATCAGACAACATAAATACCGTGAAGCACCACAGGCTAAAACATTTGATGATGAGTGGACATAGATTGCCCATACACACACGCAACATCTGAGCTGAATATCACGTATGTAAAAGCGAAGGCACACCTCTATGAATCATTTCACACAGCCCCAAATCTGTGTAAACAATATATATTCAGCTAGCACTGCTAGCTACCTACCCAGTCAGTTCCAAAAGCTAACTGAATTCAGAAGACACCAACTTAGCAGATAGCAAACACCAAGCACAGGGAAGCGAACAAGCTGGCAAGCTAGGTCCTTGAAATAACTGAAGCCAGTCTTTAAATACATGCATAATACTTGGAGTCGTTCGATTTTATAATGGAAACAACTTTCTCTATTCCAAAATGACAAACTACACCCAATTTCCACACCAAAAAATAAAACAAAACATTGGACTTGCCTGTTGTGACAGCACCTCTCCACCAGACGTCCCTCAAAGCTATGCGAATTTGTCCTTTACTCTCCTTTTGGGGTTTAGGGGCGCTCTCTTAATAATAGTTACAATGCTGCCATCTGCTGTAGGGGATGGACATAAAAGTTTTATCATGGTGAAGTTTTACAAGGAGTACATTGTGTTCCATAGTTCCATACACATGGTTCTAAGATGTATCCTCTCAAAGTCCTGTCCAGATTGTCCAAAATAAAGACAGTACATTACTGAACATTTTAAACATGTCCGGTTTTGCACTTAAACCCAAATTACTCTGTGTACAATCTGTAATGTCACTCTAACAAGCATGGTGGTTGGTGAGAGATGATGATAGATAAATAGATAGATAGATAGATAGATGGATAGATAGATAGATAGATAGATAGATAGATAGATAGATAGATAGATAGATAGATAGATAGATAGATAGATAGATAGGTGCAAAAAGAAGTTGGAAGTTGTATTTCCTTTGGATGCATTAAAAAAATTTGCAAGCCCTAGTTCCCACCACAGTGTAGGTTATGCTGTTCAGATGTCCTTATAGAAGACATAGTCTATAGCATTGTTTTTCAACCTTGGGGTCGGGACCCCAAATGGGGTCCCCTGGAATTCAATAAGTAAAATAACTAACACCACCCCACATACAATTATAAACACTGTAAAAACAGAGAACTAGAGAAACAGACACCAAAGACAGAGAAAATATGATGAAAATTTCCTTCAGCATGGCTAGCGTCATTGAACGCAGCAAAGAAAAGCCGAAATATCTGCTTTGTGTTAATGTCCTGTTTGATGAGAGTATGAAACCCTACAAAAACAAATGTCTAGAAATTTGTGATGTCAAAATGGGGTTACAGGCCAAAAAAGGTTGGGAACCACTGGCCTATAGGCTAGTCTTAAGAGACAGTTTCATGTTGGTTTTGCAGAGTGTCCATTAGCTTACAACTCAGAAAAAAATATATTCCTTTGCTCTCTCCCTCTCCCCATTGGCCAAAAAGCACTGGAGGCAGTGAAGATAAGCACTACAGTGTAGTTTACTGCAAGTTAAACCTGAGAAACAAGGGAGGCGGCTCATCCTCAGATGTTGACAGGCTGGTTTAGTCAGTCTGGCATTGTCAGACCTGGGCCTTGTGCTCACTGCGTGAGTGTGGGACATCTGGCTATGGACTCTGCTCCCATTTGTGAGACTGACTGATGCCCTCTGGCTCAAGGTCCATTTTAAGTAAGGCCTTCTTTTGTGCGTTACAGCAAATAGCATGTGCGTCAATCTCACAATCACTTACCTCATAGAATTTTCACTGCACTTGATTGAGTATTTGGCTGTGTTTGCAGAATGACCTATTTGATGTGCCATCCCCATCCAGTACCCAGGCCCAATCAAGTCCACTACCTTTGTCCTCTTGAGATCTTTGCTATGCATGTGATCATTTAGAATATTTATTCAGAAAACATACTTTTTATGTACAGTACTTTTTCGCTTTACCAAACTCCTCTGGATCTAAACCTGCTACAAATGCATTATCCATAGTTAAAGTAATTTCAATTTGATGTTTTAATAAGCCTATAGCATAATGAAGAATATTGCCTGGTATACTTGAGGAAAATGGACTGGGAAAAACAGAAATTTGATAGGGCGAAACCAGACAACAGGTATGCTTACATACTGTATCTGATATGAAGTTAAAGTTTTGATAGGCGAGTCTTATGCATACATTTACTGGAGAATGATGAAGAGGCATTTTCGTATTGCGTCACATTAGTGATGATTGGGGCGCTGGCGCAATGTCAATTCAGTACAAAAGATCGTGCAATCACCTGGACTTCCTTTCCTTTTAAAACACGAATGGTATTGTCTAAATCACGATAAGTATCTCTGGTGACCCGATTTACTCGCTCGATGAGTTTGACTACATTATCTGCACCATTGTAGGCCTATCACCAAAGAACATTCATCAATATCAGAAAACAGTATGTTCTCTGTTTTCATCCACAGGGATGTTTGGGTGGAAAAAAAATCTTTTGGACAAGATACAAAGTTCACACAACTACGGGCGTGATGGATATCACACCCCTCATTTCGCTCCTCTGACCAATCAAATTACTGGACCTGGCGCACGCCCGTGCCACATCATTCCATCTCGTCGCCATCCGGTAGAATAGGGATAAATACTTCGCGCTTTGAGTTGCTCGGTCCCAGTCTGTGAATTGCGGCGTAAGCAGGGGAAGAAACCCACCTGTTCAGTAACTTTGGTCAACGGTGCCACTTTTCCATCGAAACTCAAGTAAGGGCAACTTTGGTACCACGTGCTGATTTAATTTAGCCTTTGTGTGTCGATAGATTGTAGCCTTCTGATTATTTGCTACAAACAATTCCAGAATATGTTTCTATGCGATGCACCTAGGACATCCACAATTTTAAAGTGTATTCATGGCTAAATTTGCCAACGTTAACTCGTGTGGAGAGTGCTACATTACATGGGTTTATGCGAGAGATTGTTTGTGCATGAGCTTGTCTTGGAAGATTCAGTGATTTGTGAACTTTTATCTAAATTGATGAAACTTTTTAGCCTGGTTCAGCTAGCTCGCCGTTTATGAAACACTCGCCTTTTGAAACTTTCCTTCCTCCTTTAGTTTCCTTGAACTTTGAGAAGCAAAACACCTGAAGCCACATAGGGAAGTCCTTTGAGTGCTGTATTGCATCTCGATCAGCGCATACGTGGGCGTATATATTTCATATTACATATTGAATTGCAACGCAACGCAACGCATTCCTCGTGCAACAACTATTGCACATACCTGCCATATTGCATGCTCGGGATTCGCATACCTCCTTCAATCGTTCCTTGTCGGCCATGGTTATCTTGAGCAGTATTGGTATTGTGCGTTGATCTTACATGAATGATAAGACGCTTCATGTGCCATTGGCCTTCACTCTTGAGCGCACTCCCGTGAACTGTGCAGAGCCAGTTACTGGAGGGCAGGGAGCATTTATCAGCCGATGGATTGAAGTTCAACTGAAGAGACGAGGCAAATATTTACAAAGTGAACAGAAGGGGGGTTGCGGATGTAGGACAGAGGTCGAAGTGATTGCCTTAAACCACTGTGCTGTTCTGTAAGGGTCATGCTCACAGGTGAGTGTGCAGGACCTCTTTCAATTGACCTCTCCATGTCTTCCACAGGATGACTCACCAGTACCCATCCCTCTCTCCGGAGCAGAAGCAGGAGCTTGCTTCCATTGCCCAGCGGATTGTAGCTCCTGGCAAAGGCATCCTTGCTGCTGATGAGTCCACTGGTAAGGGCTGCCATCAAGCAGCAAAGTTTTGGTGCTCTTTGCTTAATGAGTGTTTGGAGATGGTGATTGTGTAATGCAGTCACTAATGTAGAGTTCTGTCCATTGAAATGTTCTAGGTACCATGGGCAAGCGTCTTCAGAAGATCAATGTGGAGAACAATGAAGAGAACCGCCGATGCTTCCGTGACCTCCTGTTCTCTGTCGACCCATCCATCTCACAGTGTGTGGGTGGGGTTATCTTCTTCCACGAGACGCTGTACCAGAAGTCTGATAAGGGTGTCCTCTTTCCTCAGGTCGTCAAAGATAAAGGCATCGTTGTTGGCATCAAGGTAAAACTGCCCACTACACACTTAATTCCTACACACACACACACATACACACACATACATACATACATACATACATACATACATGACTGTATCGATGCATTAGTTTTACCTTCGCCGCATGACTGATTTGGTTTTGATTTGTTTGTTACTACAGGTAGACAAAGGCACAGCAGGTTTGAATGGCACAGATGGGGAAACCACCACACAGGGTAAGTACTTCCGTTCATATCCTGGATTCTTTGCATTGAACGAAAAATATGAATTCTAGACATGTGACCACATGTCACGACACAACCCAACCTGTCTTTTTTTTTTTTTTTTTGGTCTGCATCAGGACTTGACGGTCTGTCTGAGCGTTGCGCTCAGTACAAGAAAGACGGCGCAGACTTCGCCAAGTGGCGCTGTGTGCTCAAGATCTCTGACGGCTGCCCATCCGCTCTCGCCATTGCTGAGAATGCCAACGTCCTTGCCAGATATGCCAGCATCTGCCAACAGGTCAGTCTCTTTGGATTATGTTTTGCGTTTGCAAGCATGAATTGTCCTGTTTTCTTATATTTTGTCATTCATATTTCAAACAGTCAGTAAGGCCCTTTTTAGTGAAGGGCATCTCAATTCAACTGAGACCATAGAGTACAACAACAGTAGATTTAAAAGAAATATTACACACAAGCAAACTCTCACACAAACAAACAAACGCACACTCACAAACATACAAACACATGATTGCGCACACACACACCTTTCATGAATGTCATCACTTACTTTAGATTGTAGTGGGTTACGGAACACTAAGATGAACTCCTAAGATTTTATTTATCTTTTCAGAATGGTCTTGTGCCCATTGTGGAGCCTGAGATCCTGCCTGATGGCGACCATGACCTGCAGAGGTGCCAGTACATCACAGAGAAGGTATGACTCTCTGCACTACTGATTAACTTCTGATAAAATTCTAATGAAGAATCAGAAAATGGGACACTGATATGATCAGCCCAGTACTGATAACTTTTCTTCGTTATCATTTGTTGACCTGGATTGTGGTGATTATCATCATGACCTTTACTGTATAATGCTGAGCCATCTGTAGAGGAGCTAAAAGTTACAGTAATGATGTGGTGTCAACTGAGGACTTAACACTTTAGCTGTTGTTGGCCTTGTTATATTAGTATCCTCGTTGAATTTATGACTCTGTAACATTTTCTGTAGGTTCTGGCTGCTACTTACAAGGCCCTGTCCGACCACCATGTGTACCTGGAGGGCAGCCTTCTCAAGCCCAACATGGTCACCCCTGGACACTCCTGCACCAAGAAGTACACGCCACAGGAAGTTGCCATGGCAACAGTCACTGCCCTCAGACGCACAGTTCCTGCTGCTGTTCCTGGTCAGTTGGCCTTTCTTAAAGACATTTCAAAGGAGTTTCTACATGTTCTCTTGATCAATGGTCTTAAACCAAACTTTGACCTGCTGGGGTGAGCTTTATGGCAGTGGAGATAACGTAGTTTGTTTTATCGTAATGACCTGCCTAATAGAGGTGTGCCTGCTGAACTGCAAAGCCAATCACAACACTGAACCTCAAGTGTGTTGTTGCCATCAAAGGCATTTGTTTACCTACTGCCTTTGTAGAATCTTTCAGCACATACTTAGAATGGAGTAATGAGGATGTGTATTAGTTTACCAATCCTCCCACTAATCACATGCACATGCCTTTGTGAATTGCAACCCCCCCCCCCCCCCCAATTTTGCTTTGTTCCATCCTCATTTGTGCCCTTCTCTGCAGGCATCTGCTTCCTGTCAGGAGGCCAGAGTGAGGAGGAGGCCTCTGTCCATCTCAACGCCATCAACCAGGTGCCCCTGCACCGGCCCTGGAAGCTGACCTTCTCCTACGGCCGCGCCCTTCAGGCCTCCGCCCTCGCCGCCTGGAAGGGCCAGACTGCCAATAAGCAGGCCGCACAGGACGCCTTCTGTAGCCGTGCCAAGGTGAGCCCACACATGAGGCCAAAATTCGGCGCACTAGGCTTCAATTTCACTAATGGGCAGAGTCAGAAGATGAGCATTGTGCATTTGTATGTGTTACTACTATGAGGGGTGCATTAACTGCAGCGGTCATATAGATCTTGTAGGTTCATTTACAACATCATTTGGCAAAATCTGCTTTTGCTTCTACCAAATGGTTGTCTTTCAAATGTGTTGTCTAATCTGTATATGAGCCCATAGTATAAATCTTGTCAATGCTGTTTCTGAAAAACATGGTGTGTGTGTGTCTGTTTCAGATTAACGGACTAGCCTCAAAGGGCGAGTACAAGCCCACAGGCCAGGCTGACCAGGCTTCCATGCAGTCTCTCTACACCGCCAGCTACGTCTACTAAGCTACTGTACCATAGTTCATTCACTGGATTGCACCTGGATTTCCAGCCTGGTGAACAGAGTAATGTGAAGCCTGACTTCTGTCCTTGTTTCCCTCATCCCCAAACAAATAGGAAAAAAAAAATATTAAAAAAATAAAACTTTTCTATCACATTTGTCTCTGTCTCTCATTGCATGTGATGTGCTATCCAAAAAAGATCTGTACAAAGTAGCTTTTTTATCTATATATTTATTCTGCTGTTCTTTTCTACAGTGCATTGAAACATGAAAACGTTTCCTGAAAAGTTTGAAGAAAATATATTGAACTTCATGTACTGTGCAAATTATTATCCATCGTGTGAAATGATCAAATATTTTTAATTGCCATATTTAAAAGTGAAATTTATCAGGGCAACCTCCTTTGGAAAAACTAAGACCAAGCTGTAAATCGAGTGTAAGACTTATTCCGGCCCATCCTCCTGGCTGGCCTTGTATAACTGGTAAACATGTCTGTTTGTAAACTTCTCAGTGAACAGTGGATGGAACTGGATCAGAATGTCTGCTAGGTGGCGTTTCTTAGCCTCGTCGACTGCTGTCCAACCCCACACATCAAGTTCCTAAAGAGAAAAATGTAGAGGTCACCTCTGATAGATAATTCTAAGTTTTTGTGATATTCTAGACTTGTGCTCTTTTACTCTTGCTCAGTCAGTGATTTAACACTCTTATCATGTATACATCCACAGCGAATTACTACCTGACACTAAATCACTCTTATTTTCTGTATTTCAACACAATGACCCCCAGACTCAGTTTGCTGTCACTTGATCCACATGATTTGTGAGCCCAATTTACTATGCATCTTTTCTATCCTCCCAAGTCACTGAGGACAATGCATTTCACTCAGCCTGGAATCTAGATGCACCCTAGTGGCAAAAAATATTATTGCCTAACGTAGGGGTGTGAAACATTCGGCCCACTGGATGATTTAATATCTCTCCAGACTAAATTCTAAGATGTCAAAAAAAAAAAAAAAGAATCCCTAGCAGATTGGTATAGCGATGCACCATAGCTGTGACCAAGAATTGGTAAGAGTGTTTAAAATGCTCTATCTTTGTAGAGAGTTGTTGGGCGGGCTAAGCAAGATAACAACAATGGCCAACGTCGTTTGAACTGGCATTGACTTTGGAGGAGTTAAACTCCTTTTCCTCCACTAGGAATGAGCCCAGTCTATCGATTGTCCCCAGACAATACATTTGATGTCATAGTCTGGCTTGTCAGGGTACATTTGACTGATAGTCCACACACAACAAACTCTTTAGTTGCAACTGGACAACGGTGAACTACTTGGACTAAAATAATTATGCATAATGTATCTTTCTCAGTTGCACAAACATGATAAAACTATAATTCACCAATATGTCAATTAAAATTCTTCTCACTAACAATGTTTGCAATACAGTGATCTACCACCTCCCAGAGTACACAACAGTTAAACCTCATAGGTAAATTCCTTAATCTGAAGCATTTCTTGATGCAAATGTTGCTTAATACTAAAAAGCAAACACATGTTGCTCAGGATATCCAATTCATACTGTATGTTGAGGCGATTAATACCACATTACGCACCAGAGGAGTAGCTCCATATTGCAGCAATTTGGACACCATGCTGACATCCTTGTTCCGGACAGCTGTATGCATGGCTGTCCTTCCGTTGTAATCACCCTGATCCATATTCACTCCAGCAAGGTACCAGGCTCTCAGCAGTAAGTGGTCTCTTTCTTGAACAGCCCTATGACCCAAGCAGTTCAAATTTATTTGTACTACACATTCATCATTCTACATGTTGACACCAAAACAAGGATTCAACTGAACAATTTGTCAAATTGAGTATGTACAATTAACAAGCTTCACATCATAAAAATGAAATAATAAAAATAATTTATTCATCTTCATTTCTTTTCAAATCAGCTTAGAGTTTGAATAAGTCTGATCATCATGTCTGAAAATTGCATTGGAAAAAACATACAATTTTCATACAAAAAAACAGTGTATTTTTCAAAAACAATACCCTTTTAGAATATAGCATATTTCTGGTATATTTAACATCAGCATAATGACTGGAGTAGTACTGACTTGCAAAGCTCCATGCCAAGCCTCACAGATTCCATGTATATAGATCCTCCCAATTTCTGCAGCATCTTCACAACGTTATGGTGCCTGAAATGAGAAATTCAACAAAACAAAATTAAGAAAGTGTCTGGACAGGAAACAGCACAGAAAATGTGTTTGAACAGCATCTAGCACACAGTTGTCACAGCAGATAACTCTACAGTTGTTTGTTATTGCTGATGACTACAATTAGATACAGTAGTCCCATCAGAATTTACTTGCTTGTCTGCTCTATCTTCTTCATTTTCTTAATTATCTGTGCATGGGCACATTTATTAACATTGATTAACCTGTTTTTGACAGCAAGTGCCATTGGGGTATTTCCCTCACGGTCTATGAGATTATAGGAAGCTCCTTTTGAAAGGAGGTATGTTAACATGCCAATGTTTCCCTTTTCACAGGCTCTGTGAATAGGGGAGTAGCCATCATAGTCCTCAGTGTCAGTGTCCACCTGGAAGCACAGATGTGTGCAGTGTTATCAATGACTATTCAGCAAAGTGCAGAAGGCAAAAGGTTATTGCCCACAGCAGAAATACAAAAACATTCCTACCCTGTTTAGAAGTTCTTGCAAGCTTACAAAGTCATCGATGTCAACACATTTGCAAGCAAAAGCAACAAGCAGTTTAGGAACAATGTCCTCCTTGGGCTGAAAGACAATTGAAAAAGTGACTGGGCTTCTGTTAGCATTTCTGTGTGGTAGTTCTAGAAAGTAGCTCTAGGAAGTAAACTAAAGAACAGTCATGATAGTCACCCTATGTTTCTTCAGCCAGTCCAAATTAAGCAATTCACCAAGCCAAAGCAGAAAATCCTTATTTCTGGTCTTTGCACCCAAGACCTGTATATTTGTGGCGAACACCAGGGGGTCGTTGTCCATGACTAAAAGAACATTCAAATGTTATTTCATTTGAGCAGGTAACTTGCTCAAACAGGTTGCTTACTGTATACTGTTTCAGTGTAGCATGCCTGTCGGATCGTCACCTGTTACATATATTGTCTTGATACAATAAATGTAACAGGTTTAGCTGTAATTTTGTATTTGCTGCAGCACAAGTCTATCTAGGTCGGAGATCAAATATGACACTAAACATTAGACCTACACAGTCAGAAGGTAACGTTAAAAGGCTAGCTACTAGCATTATCTATAACATTAGCACCATTGGTTCAGTAATAGCAAAGATCCACTTCAATCCTCTCTGGTAATAGTTTAATTAATTTATCTCATAATTCTAGTGTATGTCTCACATAGCTACTGTGTAAAAATCTACTCAAAGACTGGTGAGCTGCAAGGCATTTTAAACATAACAAAAACAACCTTCATGGAATATGTCGCATCTCAGTGTTAGCCTGATAGCAAACAAGTTCATAATGTTAGGCTGATGTTACCTCAGGTAACGTTCCTTGGTAATGAATGCTTTAAACTTTCCAACTGAAGAAAATTTTGAAAGATGCTGTTCGATAATGAATGCGGCTGGTAAAAGACTTACCCTGTCAATCTATATATTCTCTATATTTTCTTTGCCAAAGATGGTAGCAAGATTGCAAACTGTTAACACTTAGCATTCGCTAACCATCTTGGTGTTCGTTATGACCACTGAGCTGACTGACAGTGGTCCCCTGGCGTTGGTGGTCCCAAGAGAGATTCTAGATTCTAGAAGGTGAACCTTCCAGGAACTGTAGCCAGAGCCAAAGAGAAAACTCTTTATGGTTCTGGTTGTAGAAAAGAAGCAGCCTAGGTTAGATGTCATATTAAAAAAAAAAAAAAAAAAAAAAACATTGCTGTCTATCTCTCAGAAAAGGGTAACTTCTATCCATGCTACATGTTGGTCTTCCTCTCTTAGTGCATTGAAAACTACATATCCCAGAGGCCACGAAAACGGAAGTTCAAGCTTGTTAATGGAAAGAGAGAAGTTGAAAAGAGCTGTATCGAAACCTTAACGTTAAATGTGGGAAACGTCTGCATTTCGAGGTTGTCTGGAATTACTATAAACCGTTTCGGGTATGTGACCAGTGGCTTTAGTTTTATGGTATTATACAAGATAATGGTCGAGGACCAAACAATGTTAGAATTGGTTACCTATCTTTTCACGCTTATGTCGGTATAGGCTAGCTATTTAGCAAGCTAAATTGTTAGCCTTTATAATTGCTTGTCGAACACAAAATTCGGGATGTGCTATCATCTTGACAGATAAGGGTATGATTAGCGAACTTTCTATCTTATTAACAAGAAGTCATGTGTGGGGGCTAAGTTCTTGTAACGTTAGAGGTTGACACAGGCAGCAGAAGGGTAACGTTAACGGTTGATGACAACAATGTTTACATCCACTCCTAAAACGTTGCCTGTCATTTAGGACTGTCAACACTGGTGTCAGTTCTAAGTTCTAAGCTCGAAGGTTTTCTCGTTGGATGGTGATCATTGGTCCATAAACACTGAATATAACGTTAGAATGATTTCACCTTGATGGACTTATGATCATGCTTTGTGAAACTCCCTTATTGTCTAACTGTGTTGTCACCACTGTGTTCTAACTTTGTCTTTAAATTTGGTATGAAGTATTAATGTACTTAAATGCAATTTGAAATGAAACTGAAAGCACGCAACGCGCTTTGAAGATCATGAACGGTATACCGGTAGCTTAGGTGTTGATTTTCTATTATGTGTCTCATTTCAACAGGCCAGGGAAGGATCTTCCTTCATCCATCTCTTTGCTTGTTGCTATGGCAATTCTATTTGCTGTGGTAGCTCGTGGCACCACCATCCTTGCTAAGCATGCCTGGTGTGGTGGAAACTTCCTTGAGGTAACGGAGCAGATCCTGGCCAAAATCCCCTCTGAAAACAACAAACTCACCTATTCACATGGCAGGTATGGGAAAGTATCCCTGCATAGAACGTAGGGGTGGGCGATATAAAAGGTATAAGCAATATGCAATATAAATTTGGCCAACAATAGAGATTTTGATTATACCGA
>JASCQY010000072.1:6404092-6409913 GCA_030264315.1 Sardinella tawilis | reverse complement strand
CCCTTAATATTGATGCAAAACACATGCAAATTCATTTCTGTAGTGTTCTCATAAAACTGAATCAGCACGTCAAGTTTTGTGAAAATCCGTGACGATGAGGTCTGGATCCGTCCTGATTTGACACGGAATCACCCTTTAGTGTCCTATCGGACAGATGAAAAGCTAAGCGCTATTAAGGATGGAAAATGCTGCTGCTGCTGCCGCTGTTGTGAGTGTGTGACAAAAAGTGTCTGTATTATTCACGGCTATGAGCCAACTCTTGTGTGTGTTTCTCTTTTGCTTCCTCCTGCAGAGTTACATCCATGGCAGCAGCCAAGCTCAGTTTGTGGCGGAGACCCACATTGTGCTTCTCTTCAGTATCCTTTTAAAAATCCCCTTGCAAACACCTCATTCATCAGTACTGCCAGACCCTGCCCTTGCAGCTTCCCAATTTTCATGTTTAAGTTCATTTTATAGCCGTGTACTGGCCTTGGTTAGCCTGGCTAGCACCAGCCTAAATCTCAAGTGAGATTTAGTCTGGGGACCACCTATACATTTTCTCATATGGGATTTCAGGTTTCGTTTGTCCAAAAGTTTGCACATCGTCTTGCCATCTCTCCCGGTTGTGTGATTGGTTCCCAAAATCATGTGAAAATTTCGGCCATGGTCTCCAGGCTGCCGTGCAGTTCGGAATGAGTGCGCAAGGCAGCATGGGTATTCCCAGGATAGGCCTTGGTTGCACTATTCCTAGAAAGTAGCACAGATGCATGTGTTCCTTGCATTGTCATAATGAGTTTATACCATGGTTGTAAACTCGGTGTTTTTACCAAACTGGTGCTCCTTGATTCTGGCGATCAGATGCCGCTGTGACTATGGGAATGGTCCTTTTGCATGAAGCAGCCACATCTGACATGGACATCGGCAAGAGGAAAAGTAGGCACCCTTTCCTTCCTGTTGCCATTCCATTTGCATTTCACCAAACTAACCAACAAAACAGGAAATACCATTGAAGCCCTTGTCATAGACTAACTGTGTGAACTATGTGTAGGTATAGGGTTAAATAATGCTTAAACAAGTCAAACTTCTAAGATAGCTACATGTAGGTAGAGGTGTGCTGTGCAGTATGTTGTTGAATAAAAAAACAACAGTGAGAAATAACAGATGTATGCATGGAGATATAAGGGCGACTGATCTGCATTCATTTTTTATGGTCATATGTACTCTTTCGTTTGTTTATTATGGCCAGTGTCACAGAAGCCAAAGGATAAGATACCTATACACTGATATATTTCAAAGTGAAAGTGCTGCACACAAGTAAGACTAGGGTACATGTTGGTGTTTTTTAAAGAACACAAGCTCCATATTTCTGGTTATTTTTTATGTACATATTTTTATGTACTGTCCAGTAAATATGATAAACATGTTGAATGTGCATGCATGCTTGCTGCTGTGCCATTGGTGCACTAAAAAATAATCAAGTGTCAATCTCTCCTGTTGTAGCTGACACTTTCCCCGAAATTTCCAAAAAAAGATTTCTTGCCTGCAATGCCCATATTGGCACAGACCCTGAGTTAACAACCAACACACCCACAGTGCCAGTGCAGGGGGAAACAATGCAGGACCCTCAACAAGCCACTGAGGCATGAGAATGAATTTCTCTGAGTGTGCTCTACTCAGGCTGACTGGGACTGCCTCTGCAGTCACTCTTTGGCCAGGTTCTTAACCTCCATTCCAAACCTCGACCTCTTCCTGTTCCCTGCAGTCATGTGTGTTGCTGGGATTGGCCTGGTGGTCCTGTTCTTCAGCTGGTTGCTGTCCATCTTCAGAGCCAAATATCACGGATACCCCTACAGGTAATCATTGACCTCTGTTTGTCATTTTCAGGCTTACACTAAAGATAAAGGAATAAGACACCCAAACATGAAATGAAATCAGTGAAACAGTGAAAAAAACCTGGTTAAAATCCGTCTAGGCCTTGTCCTGCTTTTGGGAGCAGCGTTTTTTGGCTTTAGCTTAGCGCAGTTGCTGTAAACTAAGGGAGTCACTCTTGCTAACAGCAACTGCGCTAAGCTAAAGCCAAAAAATGCTGCTCCCAAAGCAGGACAATGCTAATTAAAAAATGGATGAATACATAAGTAGATGTAAGGTGTGTAGATGGATGGATGGATAGATTTGGGTGGCTTTGTGCATAAATGGATACATAGATGTATTTCTTAAAGGTGTAGTTTAACTGACTTCTGGTCATGCTTGTAAAATGTCATCACAGTCATGCTAAACTATAATATATTCTTCTTTTCAGCTTCCTGATCGGCTAAACGCAGAACCAATGAAGAGGAGAATAGTCCTCAGAAAGAGAAAGAGAGTGAGAGAGAGAGAGATAGAGACAGAGAGAGAGAGAGAGAGAGAGAGAGAATCAGATTGAGGATCCCAAGTGGAGTCAGTCATTCTGTTGAAATGTGCCTTATTTTTCTGTGCTGGTAGTTTATGTGCATCGTTGTGTCATTGGTGTTTTTCAGTTTCAGTTCGATTTTTTTTTTATCTTTATTTAATTTTGTTTGAGTGAAAAGCAGTTTTTTTTTCTTTTTCTCTTGTAAGCAATCTTTTCAAAGCTTCACTTTTACGTATGAAGCCAATACAAAATCTCTCAGTTGGGAAAGACGGTGGAAATAAGCAGCCATTAAACGGCTTTTAAAAATACACAAGTGAAGTATTGAGTACATAGAGTCTTAAAATGGCAGTTAGAAGGTGAATTGTGAATAGAAAGATGCAACTGTTTTTTTTTTTTCAATAGATCACAGTTAAGAGAAAGAAAATCTGGGATCATGCAGAATAGTGGCAGACTTGCAGTGTTTCTCGTTTCTACCTCAGGGTGAATGTGCATATCACCTGTTCCCAAAGTCACAACAGCAACGAGGGTTTCCTATAGGTACAATTTCACTGCAGTTTGCTTGGGCAATCCACCTGAGGAGATTTGACCGAGACATCACAAGAAATGCACTCATGAAGCTTGGTTGTGTAGGTGAATGTATAAAGACAGTAGACGGTGTAGACGTGTTGTGAATGTTCTGTTTAGTGTGTTTGTTTTTGTTCGGACAGGGCTGGTGCTGCTGCTCTAATGCCTCAGGTCATTGCTTTCTGCCATTCAAGTGCCTTAATAAACCAGAACTGTTTCTCTGTGGTCATTTCGGTTTGCTGAAGAGCTTCAACTTTTTAAAACAAACAAACAAATAAACAAAAGATATTCCTATGATCTTGTTCAAGAGTAGTATGTGATCATTGATATCAAAACTGGCCTCTTTGTTTGCTTATGTAAACTTGTGGAGATGGTTTTCATGTTTCTATGAAAAGCTTAAGAAAATGAAGTTCCAAAAAATAAAATGATAAATACCTGAGGGGAGAGTCTTAAATTCGTATTTGCCTATAATCAAGGAAATTACACTTTGTTATTCAAATACTTCTTCTTCATATACTGTAGGAAAGTCTAAATGATATATGAATGTAACATCCAACATAAGGACAGATGTATCACAGTGACATTGAGCACTAAGTGGTATTAACTAGAGTCTTGAATTAATCTGCTTTAAAAAGGCACAGGTGGTCCATTGACAGAATAATGTTACCACGGTAACCCATTCATTAGAGTCGTGATACAGCTGAAACCTGCAGTGTGTATCTAGTGTCCAGCAGGTGGCAGGATTGCCACTTCAATTTGCTAACTGAGAGAAAATTCCAAGACGCCATACAGGAAACGGTGGAGTCATGGAACATCGGGAATGAACAATGTTGATTTCACACTGACACTTTTTTTTCCTCAAGCATACATAAAGTTATTACTCACTGTGTACACCAAAACTAAATGCATATAATGTGATAATCTGTCATAATTATTTCTCAGATCAGATTTTCTGGGGGGAGTTTTAAATGTTACATGATGTAATCTTTTTTCAGAGCAATATCAGGACAAGGCTTAAAAAAAAAAGGGTGGGAGTTGTAGCTGGGCCCCAGAGAATATGGTCAGTGAGGGAGAAAGATCTGACGCGTTCCTCGAGATTTCCAAAAAAGATTTCTTGCCCTATATTGGCACAGACCCTAAGTTAACAACCAACACACCCACAGTGCCAGTGCAAGGGGGAAACAATGCTGGACCCTCAACAAGCCACTGAGGCATGAGAATGAATTTCTCTGAGTGTGCTCTACTCAGGCTGACTGGGACTGCTTCTGCGGTCACTCTTTGGCCAGGTTCTGAACCTCTATTCCAAACCAGCCAGACATATTCCTCCTTTGTTCACATCCTCCACTATTGTATCAACAGGTAACTGGGGCCCCTCTTCCTCAACCTCTGTGTGTGTGAGTGAGTGTGTGTGTGTGTGTGTGTGTGTGTGTGTGTGTCTTGCTCTCTGTCCTCTGAGCAGTGCATTTGCATGCCCGAACAGGTGCTGCGTCTGCATTCGCTACCGCGGGGGCTGAGGGGCCGGCTCATATGTCAGACAGGCCAATCGCACCGAAAGCTGCCTTTAATGCCATATAAGGCAATAGCCCGAGCAATCCCAGTAGCGGGTGTTTCCCCTACAGAACGGAGGCATTGTTCCTCATGGAGACGGATGCCTGATGGCAAGGGATGTGCGACCCGGACAGCCTCACAAAGGGGGCAGGCACTAAAATTAGACCCTCAATTTTCATATGGGCTGGAGGGGGAAGAAAAAAAAAAAACAGTTTTCAGTCAGTTTACATTTAAAGTCAGGTAATCTTTTGACTTGTAAAATTATGCTTGGTTGTTTGCTTTGTTTTGTTTTTTTTTGTTGGCAGGAGAATTTGATACCAGGTGTAAAAGGCTTGGAGCCTTTGGGCGCTCTCACCAGCTTCGAGGTGTTTTGTATAATTCCTTTGATGAGAAGCGATAAGGCTACAGTACAGTAGGTGCATGATGTGACCAAAACACATGCAAAGGAGATTCAGAGTCCGCATCCCACTTTGACTCACTCTGTGTGGGCTGCCTGCACACACCTTGAGCTGGAAACGCCCACAGCAATTCCCCCCATCGTCGGCCCCCAGACTGGCTACCGATACTGGGCGGAACACCTAATCACCTAGGGAGAGAGGGGAAGGGAAACTCTGCGATGATGATGGTCTGGGTCCCATTGTTTGCGGGCCAAGTCCGCCCGGGCCAGAGGCCTTTTTATGGTAGTAGTGCTCTCCGGGGTTGATTTTCCTGTGTGACATAATCGCTTTTCTTTTGGATAAGGAGGGAACCAACCAAAAAGGACTGATTAGTCCTTGTTTTTGCTGCCCGAGTATGCTCCTATGGCAAGGAATGTTTTTGTGTGTGTGTGTGTGTGTGTGTGTGCCAATGTTTGGGTGTTTGAATTTAAAATAGGAAGCTCTTGGCTTCCTTCCATGTTGTGGCCAAATACTTTGGTTGATATGGGTCAAAGACACCACAGGTACCTAATCACCTTAATTGCACAACACTAAGGGCCTCAGTACAGGCTGTTCTTGACCCCCAAATAAACAAAATTGTTTGTTTCATACCCTTAGAAGCAGTTTGTTTTCCTTAACTGGTAAATTCTGCTGCTGCAGTTTTCTCTGGCAATCAATCTCAATCTTATTCTGAGTCTTCTAAGGCTATGAGTAAGAGCTCAATCCTCCATCACTTGGCACAGTTGAACTCAGACTAAACTCAGTGTTAACTGGATGGGGGGGAGTGCATGAGTTTATCCCTTTCTGTCACATTATCATCCACTCACCCACATAAGGCTCCCTCCAGCTGTGCTGAAGAGGTGTGTGTGTGTGTGTGTGTGCATGAACATGTGTGTGTGTGTGTGTGTGTGTACGTGTGTCTGTG
>JASCQY010000072.1:6386567-6398992 GCA_030264315.1 Sardinella tawilis | reverse complement strand
GTGTGTGTGTGTGTGTGTGTGTGTGTGTGTGAGTGTCTGCTTCTCTGTCTAGGCCTATATTGAGACTGGCAAATTGTACCAGACAAATGGTATCTTGAATATGTATCTGACAATGGTGTGCACTGAAACATGACAGACAGACAGACAGGCGCGCACTCACACACACACACACACACACACACACACACACACACACAGACGCACACAAACCAGACATTTACACAGCAATAAAGTGTGGGTGGAGTCATCATAGGCTTTGAATATAAGAGGTAGGGTGTAAAAATAAACCTGCTCCATTCATTTAGGATCATGCATGGCTGGTGCGTGCATGCCTGATCTCTACTCATGGTCTAAGTATGATTGTGCTTCCATAGCTTAGCAATGACGCTTTCTTTTATGCTATTGTTTTCTCACTCACTGATGTCACCCACTTGGTAAGAAAAGACAAACAAACAAAAAACTAAGATATTTATACTTACCGTGGCCCATTATACCTGCAGGATATAATAACAGAAAGGAGCTTAGATGAAGCAGTTCAAATAAGACTTTGAATTCGACATAATGGATGCCTGAATGTAAAGCCAGTAAAGGCCAGTGAAGATAATTACAGTAGATAGCACTATGTTAGCTTTCATTGGCTTTGAAACCCTGTCTCATGTGCCTCTCAGAGGTACAGGTGCAGTCAGCTGACAGACACCACACCCACGGCAAAGCTGTCGTTCAAGTCTGCCCAGGTCTGTGCAGATACCATCAGACCTCCACTTCCCCCTGCGCTCCAGTCCACACAGACTCCGTGCAGGTGGGGTAGGCTCTGGACGAGGGAGGCCATTACGCTCTCATTCCAAGACAGGACGCCAACCCCCACCCCTCCCCTTCCCTGCCATGTTTACATCACACCACTTACCGATTTTACGGGTGTTTGGACAGGATCAAGGAACAAACACGTGTAGCTCTCATATCACAGAGCTTCAGAGTACAAGTGTCTGATCATTACCATATGCATAGGAAAACTGCATGGAGAAGATCTGGTGAAAATCCATAAATGCAGATTAACAGCATTGATATATTAAGTATCAATGATTCTGTTCGGACAATGAGGACAAGAAAAACGCTGCAATAAGATCTGGCATTGTAAACCATGCATTTATGTAAAAAACCATGGTCCATCTCCAAGATGATATAAGCATCTAAGCATCCGTCACAAAGCTGCATTTGAGTGAGTGAGACCAACTTCAGATGTCTGGCAGTGAATGGTTTGATCAAATGAAACAGCTGCCAAAGACCCCTGGGAGCTTCAGTCATCTACGACTCCTCTGGACCGGACGCCTCTCAGCAGAGCTCGCACCAGCAAGGAGGTGCCTCTCCAGGGGGAGTGCAGTGGGCTGTAGCAGAGCCACATCTGTCCAGCTTTCCATTAAAATCATGGGAGGGGGGCCTCACAACTTTGCTGGCTTTTTAAGGAGGTGTCAGAAAAGTCACTCTATAGGAATAAATGGTTTGTGGCAGCCAAGCTTTCAAAGTGTTGTCGTCACTTTTTGATCCCTTTGACGTAGGCTCTTTCTATAATGGTGAGGATTCACTAAACTTTGAAGCCATATATACGACCCCCTGACCCAGAATCGATCGGCTTGACTATAAGTGATTTGGCACTAAGTTTTTCAGGACCATGTGATCTGGAGAGGGAGCAAAAGAGTGGAGAGATGGAGGCAATCTGTCCTGTCATGAAATCACAACATTGTTGCTGTATGCCCTTTAGGCATTTTTAGTTACACCACCCTATTTAGATTAGTTATCGTTGTTAGCTCACATTCGCATTCAAATGGAAAATTCCTCAGGAGTAGCTTTAACATAGCAGCTAATAGCCTGAGTATGTAAATCCTATGGAAAGGTTGCCTGTGTTGTGTCAACTAACTGCACGCTAACCCTGAGCAGTGGCATGCATGGACTGACTTCCGCAACTTGCAGTTTCTATTATAATGACAGAGTTGCAGTACAGTTCAATTCATGGCTGCAAAGAGCAAACACCTCTTTATTTCAAAGAAAAGCTTTCAAATTGTTTACTTAGGTTCAATAGAATATAGGCCACACATCCTTATTGTTTGATGTTGTCGCCACACAATAATAATAAAAAAAAAAACTTGAAGTCAATAAGCTAAGTCATTTGTGTTTATCACATGTAAATAAAGTGATTGAGTTCTAGTGTTGGCATAACAATGAAATGGCAATAGGTTCTTTGTGTATACAACAATGGATGTGTGTACATTTATGTTTGTGTCTTTGTGTGAGCACTGTGTAGGCCTATGTGTATATGTGTGTGTGTGTGTGTGTGTGTGTGTTTGTGCAAGTGCATGTGTTTCCCTGATGTTAGCAATGGGATAATAACCCCATGGGATAATAACCACTGTGTGTTAAAAGCACCAGCTCACCTTTCTTTCTGACTGTTACAAACCATCAAAATGTTTACTCCCGCACTGTCCCTCCCTCTCCTCACATATAATACACCACTATCTCAACAGGACTCGTTTCACAACTTTTACTGCTGAAACAACACCAAACGCCCCTCTGGGAGCTGGTTAGGTTACCCCAGGAGACCTTGACCACAACCAGAAGAAGAGCCATATAGTATTACTATTCTACACTCCTCCTGAGTGGCCTACTGTTGTTTAGCACAGAACACTGGAATTTACAATGCAGACAAGAATGAACAGATAGAACGCCCTCAGGAGAAACTCCTGGGTGTGTGATAAGACACATTGGACTTGTGATGACTTGGAACTTGTGGAACACAAACACAGTGATAAATTCTGTTCCATATAGCTGCATATAATACTGAGCATGCAAATACATGTTCTACATTACATGTGCATGAGGGGCTTTGGAGGGGAGGAATGGTGGCTCTGGAAGGTTGTTCTTGCCCTTTTTTAGTGTTGAAACTCGGCAGAGGGTGGGGGCTTCTCCCTCTGACTTTGGTGTAGGTATAGGCCTATATTCCCTTGGAAAGGGAAGATGTCAATCGTTAATCGTTAAACGTATGAGTCAAAAGGGTTCCTCCCCGCATTCTGCCCTCAAGGAGTGTCAATAGTGAAAAAGGTCAAGACAATGACTATGGGTTTCTCACAGCAACTCTCAATGCTGTCCCATGGCTTCTTAGCATCCCGGCAGCACGTTTCATTGCGCATAGAAGGGAGTGGTGCCTCTCAATGTCCTCCCTCCTTAGTTTCATTAAATCAGTGACAACGTCGGATATACTGTACTGTAATGACTGTGGGGTGTACTGTTACTCCCCCACCCTTCCCCCCTGCCACGGTTTCATTTGATATGCCTTCATCGTGTGTTGGTTTATGAGCTGTTGTTGGGATCCGTGGCCCACATCAATGGCTTGCTTGATGTCTCACTCTAAAGTCTGGTCGGACGGAGCAAGGCTGGATGGAGGTCGTGCGAGCAGAAGCCTCTTAAACTGCTCAAATGTCTGCTCTAATTGGGTGAGACTCTCCCCCGCTGTTCTCACCAGTGTTACACACAGTCGCCATGACATCTCAACGCTTCACCAGCACTGTGAGGGAATCAGTGATGCCTCACCTCGCAATTTAGCCCAATAAGATGACAGAAAAAAACAACAATGCTGAAGCCCGCGTGCTTCCTCCTATTTTCTCCCTCTCTCTTTTTGTCTTTGTTTTTTTATTTTTATCTGGGGTGGGAGGATGAGTGTCATAGCTTCCTGTCACCGACAAAAACAACATGCGGTAATGATATTAAAGAGCTGACAGGTCAGATTGGGCGTCTCTGAAGGCCGTACTTGGATACAGACGACAGCAGCATGCCAGCATATCAGGGGGTTACTCCACATGCGTACTGCTAACTGACACATACACACTCTCAGGAAAAAAGTATCTTTCAAGGTCCAACGCTGACAAATTTGTTTGTAGTGAGCAGGAGGTCAGACTTGTAAAACATGTGACTGATATTATGAAACTGTTGACTCGAGACTTCCAGTAAAATGTACAGGCAATATAAAGACATAAAGGTAATTTTTAATACATTAAGGTTTGCAGATTATACTTTTTCTCTGTATGAAAGAAAATCTATTCCCATTACCCCCCCCCCCCAAAAAAAAAAAAAAAAATCACAGCAATTCAGGAAGTCTGTCTTTCCCACATACCTCTGGGCTTACTCTGCAGGTCCAGACAAAATGCACTGTGTGTCAGGTCAGGTGTCTCACTGTTCCCACATCTTTCTGGTGGTTAGTTATGGAAGCTCCAGGGAAGAGAAAGGGAGGTTTGTTATGGCATAAGGTCTATGAGATTACCGTACCTCAGCTGTTTGGCAGTGGGAGAATTGTAGGTTTTTGACTGCATTCCCATGCTAAAGAGTGATGTGTTGAGCTGGTGTTGGGTGCTGCAAAAATGCCTTCCTGTGATTGTGTGTGGTGTGTGTGTGTGTGTGTGTGTGTTCGTGTGTGTGTGTGTGTGTGTGTGTGTGTGTGTTTGTGTGTTTGTGTTTGCTTGATTTTATCAGCCTGTTTTATATGGCTGTTTGTTTGAGTATGATGACTGATTGCTGAAACAGGGATTTGTAACCCTACAGTCTATGAAGACAGCCCTCACACAGACAGATTAATTTCTTTTGGGAAAGATGTGGTGACTCATTTGAGCACAATTGCTTAGGGCAATATTGTTCAATAAATGCACTGAAAAGCACAAGACATAAACATAATTATTGTCTCACCAAAAAACAGCCACCCTCCTCTCCTTAAAATAGACACTGACGTCACATCATGATCAGAGTAGTGAAACACACCCTTGTTTTAATTGAGACTATACTTTAGATTATGATGAAATGTCTTGTAATAACATCTCACTCTCTCTCTCTCTTACGCACATGCACACACACACACACACACACACACACACACGCACACACACACACAGTGTCCAGCTGTCTCTCTCCCTCACATGCTGTCTCTGAGAGTAAACAGAGGCTGTAGTATTCTGCACTTGTGTAGAATTAAGTGATTCAGTTTTTCTCTCTAGTTTCAGCTTTAACTGCTACCCAGCCTGGCCCATTAAAACGGCGTAGGGCGAGAGCATCAAAAGACTCTATGTCCCGGCACAGTCAGACGCAACTGATTTTTACAAGACACCATCACAGCGGCCGGGAAACCAGGCAGGCCACGTAATTGCGCTCAAGACAAGTTTAGAAGGCCGTGGCTCAGTGCTCCAGCTAAAGAAGAGTTGGGGTTGTCGCTGCTGACAGGTTGGCATGTGCCGTCACAGGCGGTGGGGCGGGAAAACAATCCAAGTCTGTTTTCTGCCTGTTATCGACAGGATGTGAGGTAATGCTTGGTATAGTGTAGAGGAGAGATGAACAATGTCCTGCACGGCGAAGGGCAAAATGAAGGAGGGGGGAAAAAAAGAACAAAAACAAACAATGTGGACCACAAACACCCCGAAAGGAAATGGCTCCCATCAAGTTGGGGAGGCCCCTATAGGGCGAGAGAATGAGGCATTAGGCGATAAAGAATTCACAAGAGGGCATGGAAGGTGAGAGTGCATGAGTAGAAGGGACTGAGTGTGTGTGTGTGTGTGTGTTGTATGTGTGTGTGTGTGTGTGTGTGTGAGTGTGGGTGGGTGGGTGAAGGGGGGGGGGGCTCTTATTGTGAAAACCAGAGCTGCAGTTTAATACCACTGGCTGATGAGGGTCGCCCCTGGTCTCCCCACACACCTTGGTATTTCCTCAAGCTTCTGGAAATACGGAAATACGAGCTCATAATTACAAGCCAGGGCCCCAGAGCCGAGGCCAGAGAGAACAGTTTGTCGCTGCATAATAGGGGAATGACTAGAAAAGCTATTTTTGGGCAATGTTGGGCGTTTTTCTATTCTTTTGTGGCTGATGGCTAATTGACGTGGCAATTAAAATGAGAGAAAGAGGTCCCCAAAATGTAGGCCTACTGTAGGATGAAGTGCTAACAATGCAAGCCCATGTCTGATGGACAATAGCAAATGCTGATCAAATGGCCTTAATGCTTCGTTATCAATCAGCTTGCTTACTCTATGTTTGGGATCAGAGAAACCTTGCAGCTAATCATGAATCTTTGTCCCTGTCATTCAACACACTGAAAAATATATTAGCCTAGTGGTGTGCAAAAAAAAATATTTGCAAAACAATTTTTATTTTTTAGGCTTCATTATTATGTCACTTTGTGTGCAATAGATCCATTCACTTTTCAAAGTCATGGAAATAGGCATACAGAAATAGAAATATGAGTGCCAAGCTTTTGTTGTTGAATGGGTGGAAAATTCAAATGTCTGTTAAAAAAAACAAAACAAAACACCCCAACAACTTCGGGTCACATGACTGCATCATGTCTCACTCCAACACAACGCACTCATAACTCAAAACATTAAATATCTTTGGAAGACAACGAACCAATCGTGTTGACACCTTTGTGCCATTCTGACCAGTGAAAATATGAGTAGGCGGTAGTGGTTGCTCCAGTTTTGTCCAGGAGGAGGGATCTCGGATGTGAGAAGTGAGAAGGGAGAAGTGTGTTACACCAGCGGGGCTGAGCACACACAGGGACCAAGAGGTAAGTTTTGAAATTAAATTCTTTTGCTAAGAACGTTATTGGTTTTTATTTTCGCCGTGTTGCCTGTTAATATTGGGACGGTCGCGTGATATTTTAGTTCCCAGGTGCCTCCTGTAGCCACACAGACCTTGAGCTTAGCTTTGTCATAGTAGCGATGCTCGTGCTCAGTCGCAAATCGTTGCAAGATGAGCTTCTTGAAGTTGGCATATTCTATGATGTGTTAAGCAAGTTACCCTGTATTTCAGTCAACTATGAGGGAATATTTCAAATAATCCAAGTTTCACACTGAAGTGGGTTTCATTCTTAGTGTTAATATTCTCCTGATGATGCTATTAAGGTTTTATATCGCGTATTCATAGCTAACGTAATCTAGTGTGCCTAACAAGTCCAGTCATAGTTTTGAGAGGTCGTCATTCTTTGTCTGACTATCCTTTAGTTAAAACGCATAGCAGTGAGTGTCATGACCCGGATAGTTTACTAAAATGTGCCATGCTGTCTTATGGTGTACATATTAGTTTAATTTGATTAAAGAAGGAAATACTGTTTCATGTAAAGCCCTGCTGGGACCAGATTTCTCCATGAGGACAGACCACGTTAGCCAGCAAGACAGGACAAATGCAAGTTTGTAATGTGATACCGCAGTCGCCTCATGCTGCAGAATGCACCAGGACAACTGCGAGATTACACAGTTCAGCAACTGGCAAACACGTGTTTTTTTTTTTGGTTTGTTTTAAAAACCCTCACGAACAACTGAGGGGTTTAGCGCTATGTGTGCGTGTGTCAAGTGTGGTTGTTAGACTGGCATGGTGACACAAAAATAAACTGTTCTAAGCTGCCAGAGACATTCGTTATCGTAAACGCGTTCGCCATCCCAAACCATAGACAGTGAAGTCCCAAACTGAGCAGTAGGGTCGCAGCAGTGGCAGACTGAAAGAATGACGTATCGTCTGTTGATGACCTCTTAGGGAAGTGTTTGCCCACGTGAAACCACGAGAGGATGAGTTGGCTGTGCCCATCCCTCTTTTCAGTCAAAAGGAGAAAAAATCCTCATTTTTACCCACTGACATTGATTTTCTTTCCATATTAGGATGGTCAGTTACCACACACTTGAGTTTGTCATGTTCCAGTTGGATAGGAAGTCACATTTTGTGTTATCCTCTCTTGTCAAAGTGATGTTGTCTTGATTGGCATTGAGATAAAAGGATGGCATGACCGCTTGGGTCATTTCCTTAGTGTGTCACTGGTTTCCACTCTAATTGAATTCAGCATCTTGTGTTGTAGTAAAATGCTTATTGGATTTGGTCTCTGTGATGCCAGTGGTGCTGTTATGTAGAGATTTACACTCTGACCCAGAGTTCACAACTAGCTTGTTTGTTTCTGTGTGTGTGTGTGTGTGTGTGTGTGTGTGTACATGTGTTCGCTCCACATTGGAGGCACAGCCATGGTTCCTGAAAAGGAAGAGGCTATTCCTTGGGTCGGATTCTTTGGGCAGATTGGAATGTAGCTATGAGGTTGGGTTTTTCAGCTTTGGCAGCAGAGGCAGCTGTGTGACGAAGTGGAAGGAAAGAGAACTCTTTTAAAAGTCACGTCTCGCTCGAGTCAGGAATCATGCAGTGTGGCTCTTATGAAAGAAAAAAAAAATGAATTTTTGAATCAATTACATCTGTATCCTTGCCATAAAGCTCACCCTTTGTGTAGGCTAGTGTGTGTGTGTGTGTGTGTGTGTGTGTGTGTGTGTGTGTGTATACACTCAGCCAGCTTGCCAGGGTAGGGCAGTGCAGCAGGGGTGTGGTCGCCTCGCTCCTTGCCCATGCTCAACTCCTCTCGCGATACTGGGCCCGCCCCTGTAATGCTTTCAGGCTGATTGATTGGTCTGGGAAAGCTTGGGCGGTAATTGCTGGCAGCAGGTCCGTCGCAGTTGCACAGCCCAGCCCTGCATGTTAAGTACGATGGCAAGGTCCGTCTTCCAGCCTATCTGAACAGTGAACAGTGTAGACGAAAGTCACCCCTACACCCCCCCTTTTTCTCACTCTCTCCCTCCCTCCCTTCTTTAACTTGGATAACTGTGGTTTCACGAGGCCTCGCCGTTTTGTTTTTCTTTGCTCTCTATCCCTTCTGCTCTGTACGCTCTCGCTCTCCCTTCTCACTCTCTGTCTGTCTCTCTCTCTCTCTCTCTCTCTCTCTCTCTTTTTCTCGCACACTCTCTGTAGCTCTCTATCTTTGTTTTAGTGAGCGTTTCCATTGAGTGTGTGCTTGGCTGTAGCTTAGAAAGTGTTACGATCGAGGAACAAATCACACGCTTTCCCCACAGTGTATTGTTAGGGAAGCGTGTGGTTACGGGGCGCACTGCAACCTTGCCCTAAATTTGCACATGGCTTTCAAAAACACTGCTCGTGCATCTGCTAGTGGGAGGTTAGGTTATGCTGACATCCAAACTACGCCCCCCACCTCCCACCCCACTCCATACACACACACACACACACACACACACACCCTTTCACATTCCCCCCCATAGCGAATGCTGTTCCTCAGAGTCCCAGAGTTCCGAGTACTGTGCAAAAATCCAGTTGCTCTTGTCTCTTGTTTCAAGAGATTTTTTTGTCAGGAGTGTGAACGGGACTGTTGATTGGCAGGTCTGGTAAATCAACTGGTAAATCAACTTATTGCCCATGTCACCATTTAGCCCACCAACACAGTTTGATATTCTATGCAGTACCATTTCTTCATGCTTAGGCTAATGGCCTGAGGTTTAGCCTAAGATATAAAAAAAAAATGGTGCTGTGTTTATTTGTTTTAAAAGCCTATTCATTGTGGGTGATTTTGGAAACATGCCCATCCGAATCCAAGCCTGGCCTACAGCACAGTAAGTCCTCTTTGTGGTCGGACATGAAATATGTGGACATGTGTTGTGAAGTGTTTGCCTGGTCCATTACTCCATGCGTTAATGCAAGCGCGCGCAGGGATTATGATCGGGCCTGGCATTAGCCGTTTGAGGCAGCCCTTATGCCCCTCTCATCTCATTAAACTGTGTGCACAAGTGCAGGATAAGCTGTCACTGTTAGTGCAAAGGATTTAGGCCTACTGCATGCCGCTCAGGCCTGTCTTTTATAGAACAGGAGTGTTATCTGTGGTGGGCCATTATCATTAATTAAGCCTTGCGCTGTGTTTTGGGGAAGTGTGTGTGTGTGTGTGTGTGTGTTTGGAAAGTATAGCTAAACTTTGTTTATACTGAAAGGCCATATACAGTGGGTCTTTTTCTGGTGTGTGTGTGTGTGTGTGTGTGTGTGTTTTAGTGTCTGTGTCTGTGTCTGTACACATGTTCATGTAGTATGTGTAACTGTGCACTAGCGTTCCTGTAACCTTCCCACATTTTCCCCTTGTTAAAAGCCCAGGCGTTATTGCCAGCATTGCTCACCAAACAGACACCAAACGGCTCCTCCAAAGATCACGACTGGGAGGAGTAGCGGAGTTGTTGAGAATATAATCCAATACTCTCTAAAGAGCAGTTTTCTTTCTTTTCCATGTCTCAAGAAAACAAGGCCATCATTCATGTCAGCCCCTTGTGTTTCATCAGGATGGTGTCTCCACAAAATGTGAGCACACAGGAGGAGCACACACACACACACACACACACACACACACACAGATTCCCAGGAAGTGGGTTTCAAATGCTGAGGAGTATTTTTCAGCACTCGTTGTTTGCTGCTTAAATAGACACATTGACTCATCCAGGGAAGCGGGAATGGTGTGGCTAACCTGGAGAACAGCTGAGAGTCATGCTTCCGGCACTCTCCTCTAGCGCCCACCCCCACCCCAGTGCTGCTCACTGCTGTTCTCTGAACACCCCGCTCCCCTCCCCTCCCCACCCTCCCCCCTATCCCTGAATCGTCTGTCGGTCGGATGTGAAAGTGATTATCTTTGCAGTTGCCCCCAAAAGCCAGCCTTACTACGTGTTTGTGCAGCTGGCATGGGAAGCCGCATAAAGAATGCACAGAAAACTCCAGAGCCTAGTTGTGTTTTTTTTTGTGTGTGTGTGTGTTTTTTTTTAAGCGTTCTCTCTCCTTTTTTTACATTTTATTTTCAAGTTTCTTGCCTCTCCGTTTTCATTTTTTCGTGTCTTATGTTAACATTGGAAGCGCTCCGGGGACTGTCTGCCTTTCTCCTCAGACCGCCTTAAGTTTTCTTCCCCCTCTTTAATTTTTTCTTTCCTCCTGCTTTCACCCCAGTGTTCAATCCGCTGACGTACTGTCCGAGACGTTTCTTTTTTGTTCCCTGCTGTGAGCAGAGGTCGTCGTTTTTGTTTTGCTATCCCCTCCTGCACTGTGGGATTCGCTCCTGAAAGCCCAGAAGCTTGCAGAAGCTTCCTGCTATAGAGGAAAGTGCATACATGAAACACACACACGCACACGCACACACACACACACACCTTTAGATTTGCACCAAATAGGACTACTAATTAGGACTGGCTCCTGGACTGGTCCTGGAGTGACCGCTCCTCTGTGGAGAACGAGGCGGGCCAGGGCGGGCCAGGGCTGGCCCTCGCTCCACCTGCGCAAGCCGCCTGCGGCATCACAATGGCAAAGGCATTCCAAGCATCCTCCCCATCTTACATAATCCACGCTTGCATGTCCAGTTTTTTTTCTTTGTCGTTCATTCTTTCATTCTTTCATTCTTGCTTCTTTCATAAAGCACTGCAGGCAACACCCCTGCAGGCCTACTTGCCCCTGGGGCTGTGAGCCGTGCTGAAGAAGATGCTGGGGTGGTGGGAGTTGAGCAGACACTCACCTGCTTGTCGATCACTGAAGACGGCCCAGAATTCTGCACATTGTATTCATGTTGCCAGAGACATGGTTGGTGTGTGTGTGCGTGCATGTGTGTGTGCGTATGTGTACCCGATGTGGGATGCCTTCGGAGCAGTCAGGCATCACCAGGCCTCCAGGCTGGGGCTTTGTGGCATTGGCCAAGCCAAGGGTGCACCACTCCGTTCCCACTAAAGGGTGACGAGTTGCTGAGTGAGTCAGTGAGTCTCTTATGTGGAGACGGAGCACTCTGTGCATGTTTGGGGAGAGAGAGCTCAATTTGGTTCAACCTCAGTAAGTTTTAGAATATTTATCAAGCATAGCTTAAAGGTTTTCTTAAAGAACCTTTTTGATAAGTAGCCTACTTGGGGGTAAATTTGATTTCATTTCCAATAGCTTTATATTGTTTTATGGCCCTTATCTGGTTTATGATTACCCTCATCTTACGTAGCCATTGTAGCTCAAATGGCATTAAACTTCAAGCTACTGCTACTGTACACCCTTGGATCATACAGTAGTTTGTCTAATAGGTGGACCACTTCAAAGTTAAATAAGCCGTGGGTTTGGTTTGCCATAAATGCCTGCCTTTCTTTGCCCAGTTGCAGACACTTTTGCCACAACGTTGAATGCAGTCTTATGAATGAAGCCCTTTTTCCAAAGAGCGCAAAAAAGGCATGAAGCTGGAGTGTAAACACAAACATGTGTTAGCATGTGAGTGAGTGAGTGAGTTGTCTGTAGGAGCGGGGCTGGTGAACAGTGGGGCGGTTCGATGTTCGATATGCCGCGCTGCCCCGCTGTAAGGCTGTAATTGTATCGTGGGACTCTCAGAGCTGTAATCCACGGGCCCTTTCATGTGGCGCTAGGGGTGGGCGATATGGCCCAAAATTCATATTGCGGTATAATTTCAAGCATAGACGGTATGCGATATATATTGCAATATATTCAGTATAACTTTAAAATATTATTTTAAATGTGCAGTATTGATCAGGACAACAATTGATTGATTTGATTTCAGAATGTTTAAAGTTTTGGGCCCAAAA
>JASCQY010000072.1:6376091-6386467 GCA_030264315.1 Sardinella tawilis | reverse complement strand
GGGGTTGATATTTGTAGAAAGAGAAGAGCTTTTCAAACGCTTGGTGTATTGAGAGAGATTTGGGAGGTGATTGTGAGCCACGATGCCAGTCTTTTGTTATCAAGTATAACACACAGTGAGTCTGACGAGGCCAAGATACACAGTGGAGAGAGAGATTGGAGATGAGCGTGAACATCCCACCCAAGACTAGGGTCAGGTACAGGACACCCAAACAAGAGCTCATGCTGTGTGTGTGTGTGTGTGTGTGTGTGTGTGTGTGTGTGTGTGTGTGTTGTGGGGGGGGCAATTTAGTTTGGGGAACGCATTCCGTAGGTGGATGATTGTTTGAAGAGGACAGTTGGTAGACACTGAGTACACGCATACAGTAAACATAAGCCAACACCATTTTGCACAAAGTATGAGTCGTGTATGTTTTTAATCCTTTAAGTGTGTGTGTGTGTGTGTGTGTGTATGTGTGTGTGTGTGTGAGTGAGTGATGAGTCATGGCCGTGTGGCTGGTCAGCAGATGAACTGTTGAGTGGCAGCTGATCTCAACATTCCCCCTCTCACAGTTCAGCACAGACCAGCTCTGTCCACACACGCACACACACACCCATGGAATTAGTTTGACACACACACACACACACACACACACACACGCTCGCCCGTAGGGTTATCCTTCAAAAACACTCTGGCTCTCTCTAGCTCGTGCATACACACAAACACTCACCGTCACTCATATTCACACACATGTGCAAATACACACCTCTCCCGGGAATGCTGAAACTCCCTTGGGTAGGGCCTGTGGCCTGTGTTGACTGTGTGTGTGTGTGTGTGTGTCTGTTTGTGTGTGTGTGTGACAGAGAGAGAGAGAGAGAGCGTGAGTGAGGTCAGGGCAGCTGGTTGAGGAGGGGTCCAGTAGCTTAAAGTCCCTGAGAGAGAGAGAGAAGGAGAGAGAGAGAGAAGGAGAGAAAGATAGAGTAGGCCCAGTGTGCTGGCCAGGGCATGACAAATGGAGCTGAGCACAGCTGCCTCCATGTATGCATGTGTGTATGTGTGTGTGTGGACTGCACAGTATGCTATATGTGTGCCTTCATGAATGAGTAGGCATTGAGTTTATGGTGTCATTACGTGTGCTTATGTATGATATGCATCTTTGTGTGTGTGCGCGCCTGTGTGTGTGTGTGTTCAGATGAACGCTCTCTTAATGTTCTCTAGCATCTGGCATGTGTGCGCGTGTCGCTGATATAGTATTACTAGGGTTGTGAGTGTGCGTACCTCAGCCACGGTCCCTAAGCCCAGTGCTTGTCCCCCACCTGCAGATCTTCCAGGAGCTGAAGAGCAGTGACATTGCCAAGAGCTTCCGCAAGGCCATCAACAGAAAGGAGGGCATCCTGGCCATCGGAGGCACGTCAGAGCTGTCCAGTGAGGGCACCCAGCACTCCTTCTCCGGTATGGACACACACACTCACTCACTCTCTCTCTCTCTCTCTCTCTCTCTCTCTCTCTCTCTCAATCAATCATGCATATACAGTACGACCATACAGTACGTGCATATACACACATGCATGCACACACGCACACTTATCTCTCACTTGCTCACCATACACACACACACACACACAATCTAAAACCCTTTCTTCAACTTAAACACAAGCTCACACCAACAACCCCCTCCCCAGCAGACTACTTCTATTTCAGTAATCCCAAGTGGTCTCCAAAAAAATCCCATCTCAGCTCTCACTAAACCCATCTTACCCCAGCGGACCCCACAGTGAGCTAAGCCCCGATGGCACATCCACCCCATGCTGGCACCACTGGGGTGCCGTCTCCACGGGGATGCAGATGATGCTGTCACCATGGAGATATTAGATTCTGCTTTCTCTTGCTGGTGGGATGCGGATGATGCTGCTGCTGCTCCTGGTTTGGATGTTGATGTTTGTGTGTTCTGAGCTCTTAGCTGGAGACGAGGACCCACAAATCTCATTACTGTGCCCACACTAAGCAGGGAAAGTTTCAAATCAATAATTTTGTTCCTTCCATTACCATTAGGTACCGTTTTCCAAATGTTTTAATTTACATCAAGCCACTGAAATGCCATCACTGGTGGTGTTGTCTGAAAAACACACAAACAATGTCTTCCATGCAAGAGAACATTACAAATGGGTTATTTGAACGTTACAAATGGGTTATGAGTTGTTCATTTGGTCCGTCCTCCGTGGAGTAGGTTGTCCTGCCCGTGCCTGTGGGCCACAGAGGGAGTGTGTGTGAGGAGCCCTGCTTGGCAGCTCAGTGGCCAACATGCCTTTAAGACGCCCGAGTTGTAGATGTCCTCAGCTGACAATATTCACACAAACATGCTGATACACACTTGAGATGCACTGAAGAACAGACACATTCACATACACACACAAAAAAAAAAAAAACATGAGGGTCACAGCAGGGTCATGCTGTCTCATCCCAGAGGAATATTTATCACAAACACGCCAGGGGATCTGAGTGGCTCTTTGTCCTCATACACAGTTCACTCCCTCTCTCTCCTCCTCTCCTGCTCTCTCTCTCTCTCTCTCTCTCTCTAAAGCTGGGAGTGGGAAAGTGAGAAAATGTGTGTGTGAGCTTATTGTCTGATGTCAGTATGTTTCTCTGTGTGTGTGTGTGTCTAACAGAGGAGGAGAGGTTTGCCTTTGTGAACTGGATCAACACGGCGCTGGAAAGGGACCCCGATTGTAAACACGTGCTTCCCATGGACCCCAACACAGACGACCTCTTCAAGGCTGTAGGGGATGGCATTGTCCTCTGGTGAGGACGGACGGACGGACACACACACACACACACGCACACACACACACACAGAAATTCCAGTATCTAAGCACAAGTGTATAAGTTTAAATAGCTAGGGTACAACATGTCTCACAGAATTACAGTTACAGACAGAGCAGTGAGATGAATGCGTATTTATAATCAAATGAAAAAACATCAAATGCACATGGCTTATTGACAGAACTTGGCCATACCTGAGAGATTCACCTGTTATGAGCTACTAGTCTTTCAATGAGGCATGATGCCTGGAGCCTGGGAGATTCTATCCAACTTGTTCATGTGCTTTGAAGTTAAGCAAATAAGAAATCCTTGATGGAAACACCTGCAAAGTCGCATCAGTCCCTTAATTTGACTACATATTTGATTCTCTCTAGGGAGGTGGTTTAACTTTTGATGGGAACAAGGCAAACAGTTTGCAATAAAAGTCGATGGAAATAGTTGAATTAGCGAATATTCGCATTAACTGCATTTCTGTCCATAGACGATAATTCCACAGTTGGTCGGAACACGTCACTTGATTAGCCTGACATTCATTTCTTGTCCGCATTACACAGGTGATGGAAACGCACACAATGGCACATAGTCGCGAGCGAAATTAATTAAAAAGTTAGTGCCCTTTTTCTTAGTATGGAAAACAAGTCTGGCAATTGTATTTCCCAAGATTCATTAAGTAAGACAATAAGTAGTCCAGCATTGGGCAATTTTGGACATTTTGCAAGTGGCCATCTTACACTTGCAAGTTTTGATTTTGGTTTTAAAGGCGTTATGAAAATCATGTCGAGGTGTAGGCTATTGTTTTTTCTTGTGTGCGAGTAAGTGTTCCTGGTTTGCTTTATCTGAGTTTGGTGTTGAATAACACTTTGTGTGAGTAAACTCTGTTCTCCTTTTCCTCCTGTCGTGCAGTAAAATGATCAACCTGTCTGTGCCGGACACCATAGATGAAAGAACCATAAACAAGAAGAAGCTCACGCCGTTCACAATACAGGTGTGTGTTTCTCTGGGGACTCAAAGCATAACAGAGCTCTCACTGTTCCAGCTTTATTCTTTTGAGACTGACGTGTGTGTGTGTATGTGTGTGTGTATGTGTGTGTGTGTGTGTGTGTGTGTGTGTGTGCACTTCCCTATTCCAGGAGAATCTGAATCTGGCTCTGAACTCTGCCTCTGCTATTGGCTGTCACGTGGTGAACATCGGTGCATTTGACCTGCGGGAAGGCAAACCTCACCTGGTGCTCGGCCTGCTCTGGCAGATCATCAAGATCGGCCTGTTCGCCGACATCGAGCTCAGCCGCAACGAAGGTATAGCCTACACACTAACAACACGGCCTACATTGTAACAAAAGGAGACAAACAATTTCAAACAACACATGCACCCACACACTCTTTCTTTGCTTTTTGTTATTCCTGTTTTACATATTCATCTCCCTCTTTCTGTCATGTTGAGTCTCTCTTTTGGACAGACACACACACACACACACACACACACACACGCATGCAGGTTTAAAACAAGGTCCTCTGCATTGTCTGGCCCCTTCAGCGCTTTTGCACAGGTGTTTTGTGCTTCTAACCTGGTTCAGCTTTTACGAGCGTGGCGTCTTCAGTCCATAATGTTCTCAGCAGTGGCATGCGCGCATACCGTCAGAACAGACATCAGTCGATCTGGAACATTCCAGAGAGACGGCCGAAGGGATTGCACCTTTAACAATCACAGAAGAAAGTACTGTATGAATATGAGACACGGGAATCCACGCTGTAAAACACAAGACTGATGGATGCATACATACATACATACATACATACATACATACATAAACACACACACACTCACACTCATGCACACTCTTAATCTCCCTCTCTCTCTCTCTCTCTCTTTCTCTCTTTCTCTCTTTCTCTCTTTCTCTCTTTCTCTGTCATTGTTAATGACACTCTCTCTCTCTCTCTTTCTCTCTTTCTCTCTTTCTCTGTCATTGTTAATGACACTCTCTCTCTCTCTCTCTTTCTCTGTCATTGTTAATGATTTACACTGAATGCTCATCAGCGGGGGAATGTTGCTAATGCGTTACTGCCTCTGTGCCTGAGGTACAGTAACTCTTAAGCTTTACCTGCGGGGTGGCCATCCAAATCCCTCAAACGAGGCTTCCAGAAAGTGGCACACGTACGCCATTTTCTCAGGCCAGGGGCCAAGGACAGTGGGCACCATTAGGGCACCTTCCGCTCTCAAGCTGGAATGCTCTTAATGTCATCCTCCTGCTGCCAATCAGTCAGATGCCACTTGAAGTCAGCCAATCATAGCCAATCAGCTGAGCTATGACAGCTATTCAGCCACACCCTTTCAAGTGGTTTTGGGCTGAACGGAGGCCTGTTTGCAGACCCGTGTGTGTGTGTGTGTGTGTGCGTGTGTGCGTGCGTGCTCCGCAGTTTGACTGGGAGCAGATCTGATTTTTATCAGCTTTGCACAAACACAGCCAACGGCTCTTTCTGAGTGACGTGATTTCTTTGTGTGCTGACCTCCGCACTCCGCTATTCCAAAAATGACGGTGTTTGTTTTTTTTTTTTAACGAATAGATAACCATACCAAGGCAAAATACCTTGTTGAAAGAGAGTCTTGGGATTCTTTGGTGTGTCTGGTGACCCAAGCTTATACAAAAACGGGGCTACTAGCCACAAAAAGGAACTTTGACTTTAAAAAACAAAGCTGCCGCCACTCATGGAAGTCCACCTTAGAGAATTGTGTGGTTTGCCTTTTTACATTTAAAGGGGAAGTGACAAAGTTCACTTGAGAGTTAAGAGGTTCCCTCCTCAGTTGGTGTGTTTCCAGGATTACTCCACAATATCAGTATGCTTCCCAGAGATTACCAACAGCCTTTGGGCAAAAACCTGTGGGCAAAAAAGAGGAACTGTAATATTCGGTTTAACTGCTTATTTTTTTTACAAGTATTGAACATTTTGTTTCCCATGAGTTTTTCTCTTTTTCTCTCCCTCACACACACACACACATACACACACACACACACACACACACACACCACTAGTTAGTGCTTTCATAGCTAAATGTGCAATGTGGGTTATATTTTAATGGTTGTACTGTACTCGATCTTTGTCTGTTGGAATCTGGTGTGTGTGTGTGTGTGTGTGTGTGTGTGTGTGTTCATTT
This sequence comes from Sardinella tawilis, assembly GCA_030264315.1. Taxonomy (NCBI): domain Eukaryota; kingdom Metazoa; phylum Chordata; class Actinopteri; order Clupeiformes; family Clupeidae; genus Sardinella; species Sardinella tawilis. The sequence goes on along the minus strand of JASCQY010000072.1, from coordinate 6,380,517 downwards.
GTGCTCACATCTCTCCGCTATTGTCAGTGCTCTCCTTCACCCCTCGTGTCCTGTGCCCTCTCCCCCAGCCCTGGCGGCTCTGCTGCGTGAGGGCGAGACCCTGGAGGACCTGATGAAGCTCTCGCCCGAGGAGCTGCTTCTGCGCTGGGCCAACTTCCACCTGGAGAACGCCGGCTGGAACAAGATCAACAACCTCAGCTCCGACATCAAGGTGAGCGCCCTGAGTTTCGCCCTGGGCTTGAGCGACCAACCAAGCATAAGTGAAACAATGTAAGAATTTCCTGCACTCGGACCCATTTAGTACTACGAAGGCTACGCAGCCAAAACTGACAAATAAGGTCATGTCCCTACCCATGACAACATTACATTGTGCCATAGCAGAAGTTCTGGGTATACGGTACATACTCTGTGTAAGAAGCTCCACTCTCTGCACGGTACATGTAAGTCAATGTAGTGTCAAAGTGAATGTCCAGTGTGGGATAACTGCATTGTTTTGCTTTGACTTTGGGATAAGGGGCAAACTTTATAAAAAAAATAAATAAAAAATTGGTTTGCTAGGGTAATGAAGCCATCAGGAGGTAGGAGGTAGCAGCTAGGAAGACTGCTGACTTTGTTTGGGTTAACAACTTTGCCGACTTTGCTCAAGTTTGCCAGTAAGCCAGTTATTTCGAATGCTTCCCTTAAAACCTCCCCTTGGACCAAGCGCAAGACTAAAGCGAAGCAAAGACGGCGGCTGTCAAAATGAACCCGCTGTTTTGTCTCCACAGATGCATGTGCGGTGCAGTTTTAATGAGTACATGAGTATGCGGTGTTTGTTGAAATTGATTCTGCTTTTTCCTGTATTATGGATCCATAAAGACAACGATGACGGGGCAGAAAACCAGCTCAATCGATGCCTCTTACGAGAGGACAGAGGAGGCTGTGTGCGAGACTTCTGGATTCTGTATGAGGCTTTGTCAGCCTCTCTCTCTCTCTCTGTCCTTTCCTCAATGCGGCTGTGTCTTTCTTCCTCTCCATCTCCCTCTCTTTCTTGCTGTCCCCCTCTCTTTCTTTCTCTCTCTCTCTTTCTCTCCGTTGAGTTACAGTTCTGTCCATCTCTCTATAAGCCCTAATGTGCTTTTATGTCCTCCATCTATCCTCCCTCTGCCAAGCGGGCGACTTACGGCCACTTCTGCCCTCTGACCCCACTGTCCACTCTCATCTCATCCCACTTCTGTCTCTCTCTCTCTCTCTCTCTCTCTCCCTTTCTCTCTCTCTTTGTTCATCTATTCTCCTCTCTCTCTCTCCCCCTCACACAATCTCTCCTGATTTCCTTCTCTCACCTTTCCAGCCACTTCACCCCTCAACCTCCTGTCTTTTCTCATTCTCATTCTTCTCTTCCTCCTGGATCTCAACCTCTCCCTCCCTCCCTCTGTCTTTATTTTTTACTTAACCTTATTCTCACCCACCCTCCATCCCTCTCTTTCTCCATCCCTCTCCCTCCATCCTCTCTCTCCCTCTGGCCACTAACTCTCTATCGACTCGTAGCCCTGATTATTTATAGTCCCCCCCCCCAACACACACACACACACACACACACGCACACGCACACACACACACCTTGCTCCATCAGCTAATGGCTGGGCAGAGGGAGCATGAATGTTTAATGGGGGAGTGGGGGGACTGCACTGCACTGCACTGCACTGCACTGCACTGCACTGCGGTCAGCCTAAGTGGATGAGACTCTCTCCAGGCGCTGAGGCAAAGTCACTTCACCACTCCCTCCACCTTACAGCCTCCCTATGGGAGCTAAAAACAGCTCTCTCTCTCTCCTGCATGTCTTTTATTTACTTCCTTCTCTCCTTTCTTTCTTTCACTCTTTCCGTTGGTCACTCATTGTTTCTTTCTTTCTTTCTTCACTCTTTGTTTCTTTGTTTTCTTTCTTTGCTTCCAGGATCTCTCCCTCCCTCTGTCTTTCTTCCCTTTCTCTCTCTCTCTCCCTCCATCTCTAAGTCCAGCCACTCTTGCGCTCCACTCCCTCTCCTCTCCTCTGCCAGTGCAGTGATTTTGAATGCATTTCCCCAGAAGCAGCCACAGCTGTTTATGTTTTCAAAAGCGTCTCCCCAGTGACTCCTGCAGTAGGTTCACAGAGATCCACGGCACTGCAGTTATTCCATGAGACTTGCCTTTCATATTTTTTTTGTTCACAGGAAAACAAAATGGAAGTTAGTTGGATCGCTGTGGCAGTCCATTGTTCCAGAGTATTTAAATGGAAAAGTCGGATATCTGGCTAACAAAATGAGAACATAAAACATTGTTCGACTAGTTGTTAACCCCTTGATGATGATGATTCTAGAAACATCCATGTTTTTTTGTTGTGTTTTCTCTACACCTCAGCTGTCAGACTTCGCACATTCAGTGAAGGTACTCTTGTCCACAGCTCAGCCGTTCCTATTTCACGTGGATGCCGATGCCTTTCTCATTCGACGAACTCCCATCCCGCTTTATTGCCTGAACATCGTCTGATTTGTCCCACATTTTATTTTAACAGTCTGTTTCCAAGCATGCTTGTCGTTTTGTCAGTCGTGTCATCGTCGCCATTGTTGTTGTTGTTATCGTTATTGTTGCTCATCTTTTTTTGTTTTGCCTCATTATGTTCTGTATGTTCAGCCTGCCTTTTACAGTATGTGTCTGAAGTATGTCTATATGTGTGTCTGTCTCTGTGTGTCTGTGTGTGTGTGCGTGTGTGTGTGTGTGTGTGTGCGTGTGTGTGAGTGTGTGTGTCCGAAGTATGTCTATATGTGTGTCTGTCTCTGTGTGTGTGTGTGTGCGTGCGTGCGTGCGTGCGTGCATATGTGTGTTCTTGTTTACTAATTAAATTCCATGTATCCTGCAGGACTCCCGAGCCTACTTCCATCTCCTGAACCAGATTGCGCCCAAGGGCCTGAAGGAGGACGAGGAGCGGATTGATATCGACATGAGCGGTTTCAACGTGAGTGCGCTGTGCCGGCCATCACCCCACTCACACTTTATTTGGAACTTTATTCTAGTTTTTAATAGATTCCTCTCCTTGTTAAATTATTTAGCGCCGCAGTGCTTGTTAAGAGTGTGTGCTTGTTTGGGGGGGGGGGGCGGTGTAGATGGATCCTGTGGAGTGTTCTAGTGGACATTACTCAGGAGACCACAGAGTGTGACGCAGCAGTAATGGATATCCCAGAGATCAACACACACACACACACACACACACAAACACTTTCTCTGCTCGGAACTCCTGAAAGTGCTCCCTGATTTAATAATAGTGACAAATGCCAGTCGCCTAAATGTGCCCGCAGAGACTCATGGAAACATCAGGCTTTAGAGACTAGCTCCATACATCATCTGTGTGTGTGTGTCTGTGTGTGTGTGTCTGTGTGTGTGTGTGTGTGTTTGTGTGTGTGTGTGTGTGTGTATGTGTGTGCGTGTGTACACAAGTAAGTTCATGTGTCAAACAGGTTCAGTGCTGAACTGAGTTCCTGGAAAGCCCATAACAGTAGAGGTGTGTGTGTGTGTGTGTGTGTGTGCGTTATGAGTTCTGAGCAGCCTGTGTTGGAGGGAGTGAACATTTGGCACAGAGCAACAGATGCAGCACAAGTGTTTCTCAGAAACCAGGCAGAAGAGTGTATGGACAGGGGTGGGTGGGGCCTGTGCTATTGCATCTGAAATCAGTTAAAAAGCCTCGCTCTGTGTGTGTGTGCGTGTTTCTGTGTGTGTGTGTGTGTGTGTGTGTGTGTGTGTGTGTGTGTGTGTGTGTGGTTTATAGTATTGCTTGCTTTTCATATGGCTTAGTCATTCATAGCTTTGCCATTACAAGCAGCAGCAGGCAGATCTAACCCGAACCCCCGTGTCTGTTCTGTGGTTCATTATTTTCCAAACAGCCTGCCTGGCATCCTCACTGGCATCCTCACTGGCACAGCTCTCTCCTCCTCTCCTGCAATCTCCAGTATGATTGCTGGAAATAATAATGGGGTATTTATGGCATCAGAATGCCCCCTTAACGACTGTTTATTGTGGGTGCGTTGGCCTGTGTTTTGGCCCGGGTCTGGTACGGTGCTTGTAGGGGCCTGTAGTGTGGAGATGCGGTGGTGCTTGTATTTGTGCAGCCTCTGACGTGCATCACCCCCAACAACACACACACACACACACACACACACACACATAGACACACAGACACACACACACACACAGACAGACAGACAAGACAGACACACACACACAGACACACCCACACTCAGAAAGACACACACGCCACCACTACCAGCCCTCATAACCACCCGCCTCCTACATCAGCAGCCACCCAGGCAGCTGAGTGATATAGGGAGTCAAAAATGTAGTGATTCAGTCAGAGACAATGGCTCTGTGTGTGTGTGTGTGTGTGTGTGTGTGTGTGCGTGTGTGCGCGTGTGTGTGT
>JASCQY010000072.1:6357531-6370084 GCA_030264315.1 Sardinella tawilis | reverse complement strand
ACACACACACACACACACACACACACACACACACACACACACACACACACACAAACACTTGCAGTGCACACTGATGGCTTTTTCTATGGGACCATTGAATCTCAATGCTTATTTTCCTAATGTTTTATATAAATATATAGACTGTACGTACATATCTCGTGTACAAATGCATACAAACATTACATACAGCCTGTACTGGTAGAAGCTTTAAACATTCCATAATATCTGAACTCATTTTAGTATGTCATATGTCCATATATACTGATTAAAAAAAAAGAAGCCTTTTACAAGTGGTTTGGTCCAAATGAAAACTATGCATGAACAATCTTTTTTTTTGTTTTGTTTTTTGTTTTTTTTATTGTTGATATTATTTAAAAATAACACACTCCATGGATGCTGACGAAGAAAAACAAAACAAAAGCTTTAATCGCAACCAATTGACTGCTCTGACAAAAAGTGAGTCCAAATGGGGAATGAAAGGACGACCAGTATGGAACTGGGGTCTGTCTGTCACACGTGCTTTCAGGTCAGTCAGTCTGTCGGTCTGCTTTAGTTCCAGCAGCAAGGAAGCAAACATGGAGGGGAGAAACTGGAAGAGTTGGGCCGCAACACTGCAGCATGTCGTCCGGACAGACGAATATCCAAACCAAAACTGTGTGTTTGTTTGTTTGTTGTACACATGTCTAGAAAGAACATCCGACTGCAGAAAATAAAGAAACCCAATGCTGTTCATAATCATGATTGTCTTGTCTGGCTTTTTGTGTGTGTGTGTGTGTGTTTTTGGCGTTGAAGATGGTTGTTAAGAGGTTGCATGTGAGTATATGTGAGTGATGAAGTACAGTATGTGTGTGTGTGAGGGTGGGTAGGAGAGAGCACAGAAGTGTGTTGGTAGTGTGGTAGAGTGTTACGAGGACATATTGCGCCTGTCCGTCTGTATTGTGTAGGTCATAATAACAAAGACGCGTCCACTTGTGAATTGAAGTGGAGAGTGGGCCAGACAAATGTGAAGTGTGGAGCCCCACAGATCAAATATGTAGAAACATACACATGGTTGCATAGACTGGGTAAGGAAACCTAATATACAGTATATATATATCTACAGTATATATACTTATGTCCTTCCTACCTCTAAGGATGAATTTGATCAAACTTCACCCGTTAGCTAATTTAAAACATGGCATAAACAAACATTTTCCTTAAAAAAAAATTAAGATCAATTTTCTGTACTGATTTTTCAATCTCCAAATAGCCTTTCATTGTTGTCCTAATTGCTATCCTGAAAATATTCTAGAGTGTGTGAGACTGTGTTCCTGTCAGTGTCTGTGAGAATATGTACTGTATGTGTGCCAGTGTGTGTCACGCCTGTTTACAACTGTTGTAAGTGAACCAGGTGGGGTCCCATGGCACAGGAACTCTTTGTAATTAAACTCTATAAAGAGAGATTTTTCCTCCATCTCTCTCTCTCTCTTTCTCTCTCTCCCACAACCACACACCATACAGAACTGATAAATATATAGGCCTATTGTTGTAGGTGTTGTAGTCTGGTATGGACATGGTGTGTAAATGTAAGCGGCTGGTCTGTTTCTCTGTCTAATTTTCTGTTATTTTAACCTTCCCCCTGCTCCTCTTGGCTGATTGTAGTGTTCATTCACCCCCCCGCCATCATCACCCCTGCTCTACCACTCTCTCTCGTCTCGCATCCTCTCTCCTAATCACATCAGCAATCAGGGACTGTGTGTGTGTGTGTGCCTGTGGGAGGAGGGCTCTCCAGCCTCTCCTCACTCAAGCCAATGCCAACCCCAGTGTGTCCATGTGTATGAGCCAAGCATAAGCAGATGATTCTAAACCTATGTGTGTGTGTTTGTGTGTGTGTTTGTGTGTGTGTACGGGAGGGGGGGGGTCTCTAACAGGTTCCCAGGCCTTCACTCCACCACTTCTCTACCTATTTCTCCACCTCCTCCAGAAGCTCCACAGCCAGAGACCCCACCCAACACACACAAGCGCGCACACACACACACACACACACACACACACACACACACACACACACACTAATACACAAATCCCACTGATTCTCTGGACGCTTCTTGGATGAGGAGAGGACCACAAGTGGCCCTTGGTCCACCCCGGCTGGGAGAGATTCGTAAGACTGGCTGAGAGCAACAGCAGCTTGTCTGGGCTAATCTTCTGCTGCCCCCCCCCCCCCTTCTCTCCCTCTTGAACAACAACTGTCTGGTTGCCCTGGGGGAGTAGAAAAGCTGCTCTGTATCCCGATCACCTTCCCAGGAGAACTCTGATATAAACTAATTCAGACCGCAATGTGTGTGTCTATATCTGTCTTGTGTGTCTGTCTTTGTGTGTGTGTGTGTGTGTATGTGTGTGTTTGTGTCTTTGTGAGTCTGTCTCTGTGTCTGCATGTGCATGTGTATTTGTGTGTGTGTGTGTGTGTGTGGCCATCTCCCTTCAAGTGTACTGGAGGCGATCACTCAGTTGTGCGATGAGGTAGTCTGTGAGTGTGAGTGTGTGTGTGTGTGTGTGTGTGTGTCTGTGCGCATGTGTGCTGTATGCAATCAGGGCTCTTCAAAGGGACAAGGACCCTCAGTGCATAATGATGAGCCCCTGCTGGCCACACAAAAGGCTGCAGAAACGGCGTGTGTCGCCCAGTGCACTCCACGTGAGTGTGGACGGGAGGGACGCTTCAGACCCCGCCGTGTGTGAACAAACACAAGGGCATGAGTCTGTGTGTGTGTGTGTGTGTGTGTGTGTGTGTGTGTGCGGAGTGGGAGAGTTTGGTGTTGAGCCTTTGTAGAGCCTAACAGAAGCGAAGGAGGTCTGTGTGTCAGTGGGGAAGGGATGCAGGCTCCCAGGAGTTTGAGGGTAATAATCCTCCTCTCTACTCTTGTCTTCCCATCTCCTACCTCTCATCCTCTCATCCCCCTCTCCTACCCTCCTATTTCATTATTCTCTCTCTCTCTCTCTCTCTCTCTCTCTCTCTCTTTTCCTCCCTTACACACATACACACACACACGCAGACATATGTCTTTCATCTAAAGGAGATTTTAGTCTTTTGTCTTCCCATGGAACTGATTGAAAATTACCTATGGACCCTTAACCGTCAGGACTGATTCCAGAAAACGTGAGATTTCAGAAAAAAAAATAACACAAAACGAAAAGGACCTTGGCAGTGATGGAGACTTATTTCAGAGACCTTGACGCTCAAAGTATAAAACGAAGATGAGGGGTTTTGTCAGTTCGAGGGTTTTGAGGCGCATTTGAACAGCATTCAGGAAGGAAATCAGCACGATCAGGTGAGACTGAAATCAGAAAAATATTTTTGTATAGGAAGTTGTTTATCATTCAGTGTCACCAGCTATTTTATGACGTTTTATAACTAATACCTAAAAGTGTGGCTAAGTGAAATTTTATTCACATCCATAATGATAATCAAAGCATTCGCTCTTACTCTGCCAATGATCATCCCAAACTGTGTCATTCTGTTTGCTCATGGTTGTATTCTTCAAACTTTCCCATGCAAGATGCCTGTTTGTCCTATACTTTTGTAATTCAGCTGCTATTTTTTTCAGTTTGATTTTCATTATATATAATGATATTCATTATATATTATTATAGTATCCTTGCATCCTTGTTGGTTGCTTGGCCTAGTGTTAATATCTTGTAAGGTAGGATACAAGGATACAAGGATATAAGGATATAAGGATAGTATCATTGTATCCTTGTTGGTTGCTTGTCCCAGTGTTAATATCTTGTAAGATAAGATTTGTGCTTGTATAGGATTTTGTCCTACATGTATAAGCAGACACAGAAATGTCCATGTAGCTCGTCTCTTTACATGACTCAAACACAACATGTTGAGGAGGAGCTGTTGAATAGACTGAATGAGCACTGAAGGTCGCAACACACATGGTGTGTGGGAAGTGTGTGTAAGGTGCTCGAGTGTGAGACAGACGGAGGGAGAGAGAGAAAAGAGAGGGTGAAGCAGAGATAGGGAGAGAGAGAGAAAAAGAGAGAGAGAGAGTGCACATGTGCTATTAGACTCTTCCCTATTCCTGTGCCTGATACCTCGAACACGACCCACTCTCGCACTGCTAGGAATTGTGGGCCCATAATCACCACCACAATGCCGTGGTTGCCATGGAAGCCAGTGTTGTCTCCACGGTGACAGCAACTTCTCAGTAAAAACCATGTGTTTTTTCTTTTTTTTTTTTTTTGCTGGGTGACCTTTGCCCAGGTACACAGCGGTATATAGCCCCCATATCCATCACACACGTCCAACTCTCCAGCATGTGAGTTGTGCTATTATGACTAATAACCTTTGAATGTTAACCTCTATTAGCGCTGCTGTGCATAATTACTCGCCAGAGATGAGTGTATAAAAAATTCATGTGTTTAAAATGGACGTGTTTAGTGCATTTTCAAACTCATTTCAACTTTAACGGCTCTGTTTACTTCACAGCTGTGTGGGCTGCCAGTTGTTTTGCCTGCAGGAGGTTTCTATTAACAATGCCAGCTGCTGTTCCTTAGGCCTAATATCACAACAACAGAAGCATCATAGCAGATATTTCTCTGATTCCCTGGTTCGGGAACTTTTTCGGTCATTCCCAACATTAGAGTGGAAAATTTTATGATCAATCAAAGACGATATGAGAACAAGGTCATATCAGGTGTTAAATTACAGACATGCTAAATGCATGTCTGTAATTTAAAGCTTCACAAGTATAAAAAGGGATGATGTATCTATTCTTTTTGTTCAAAATGTTTGTGTGTGTGTGTATGTGTAAGTGAGAGATGACAGGTCAGATGCTAGTTGAGAGTGCAGACCTGACGGTCCACAGGCTGTCAGTGAAGACCTCCATGGAAGATGAGTCTGACAGGGCCGAGAGCATGCTCAGTCGGTGAGAGGAGACCTGACGCACAGATTCCACCATTACATTAACCCACACCTTCACATGGCACGCACTACAACTACATATGATCTGATGATTCCTGCCACTGACTGCATAATGCACACTAACTCACTTCTTTGTTGTGTTGTGTTGTGTTATGTCTATGTGTGTTTGTATGAGTTTGTCTGTCTGTGCATTATATTATTTGTGTGTGTGTGTGTGTGTGTGTATGTGGCAGCAGCAGGCCCTCGGTCTATGATGACACCTCCTCCGAGCTTCAGAGGGTCGGTGTTATTGAGCCTCGGGGTCTGCACTCCCAAAACTCCTTCCGTGGACGAGGAGCACTGTCCCGGTGATGACAACTTCTATACATTCATTACTAACATAGACTGTTGACAGAATCTCTGCAATTGTCATTTTCTTTTTACACTTATGAGTTAGTCAGGCACTTAAAGTTCGGTTATTCTCCCGTCACCTCAGGTTGGTGAGTATGGTGGTGACGCTCCGGGACTGGGCGCATAAGAGTCTCCATGAAGAGGAGGAGCGTCCGGACTCGTTCCTGGAGCGCTTCAGAGGGCCAGAGCTTCAGATGGCTCCCAGTCGGATCAGCACCACTGGGCCCGACCCAGATGGCTCCAACAGCAATGTCAAAGCCAAGTGTGTGCCACCCAACCCTGTCTCAACTGGTTTTAACACCATAAGCATCACAGGGCCTTGTTTCCCATAGCTGTGTGTGTCCCACATTTAAATGCAAACAATTAACCTCATTTCATATTTAGTAAGCAGTACCATGTTGGGGGGTGTCAGAGGGAAAAAAAAAACAAAATCCATTATTTTGCCTTCATTGCCTTTTAATGGACGTCAAACCCACAGTTTCAATTAACTCTCTCCAGATGGTGAAATCGTAACATTACAAAAGCAGCCGAGTCAAAGGGGGGGCAGAAATGGCTTGCTCTTTTTGATGAGTGAGCACACTGCGGAAATTTTATTGTCTTCCCCTATTGGCCTACAGTGATGCTAGTCTGGCTACAACCAAAAAACTTTGATCATGGGCACATCTGCACAATCTTAATGATAGGCCTTCGGATACATCTTCTGGTATCTTCATATCTACACCTACAGTAAATGCCATGCATTGAAAGAATGCAGATAATAAAACGACTCTAATAAACCCAATCCCGCTTTGGTAAACATGAGGCACAGTTCAACAACTGATGTAAAAATCAATAGACTAATAAATATAGCTGAAATCCCTGAATAATGACTGAAATTAAAGGTGATAAACAGTGTTTTCAAAATCTGAAGCACCAGTATCAAATGAAGAGTGCTGTCTCCCTGTCCCGAGGACCTGATGACCTGCTAAGCCTGTGATCCGTTTATCCCTCCACACAGGAAAAAATCAGATGCTTTTGTTATGGCTCCTGCAGATGATCTCTACTACCGCTGGCTCTTTGTCATTGCCGCTGCTGTACTTTACAACTGGTGCCTCCTAGTGGTCAGGTAGAGTAAGGCAAGATCATGTCTGGTTCTGTGTTCTGTCCCATTGATCACTACTACTGTATGTGGTATGAATGTAATATTTCTTGCCCAGTCTTACGCTTTTAACAACACCCTTTTTTTGTAATGAATATGAAATATTTTTTTATCAACATTTCAATTAATAGGCCTATTCCACACTGTATAAATACAACTATTTTACTCGATATAGTGTGAAAGAAATGGATGCATATCACATTCATTATGGTTCTGTATTCAGTGTTACGAGCACATTTTGTGCAATCAAGTATGGTACTCATCCGACACAAGGGCTTTTTTTAAAGGAACACTAAACACAACATCTGCTCCCTTTCACAGGCTCTCTTTCTCTTTCTTATCTCTGGGGTGTTCAGCAATGAGAGATGTCTGGAGGAAAACGTGCACACACACAATCAAAGAGCGAACGACAGAGAAAGAGAGAAAGAGAGAGACAGAGAGAGAGAGAGAGAGAGAGAGAGAGAGAGAGAGAGAGAGAGAGATCTAATCTGTTTCTCGTGTCTAATTTTGGCTCCCTATTTAGATGATGATTTATGCAAATGAGAGGGAGCTTTTTCCAAAGCGTTTTTTTCCAGTGGCTCTCCTTCCCTTGCGCTCCGCTCAGACTCTGCTCTCTCCTCCCTCTGCTGCTCCTCGTGTCACATGCAGGGCCTGCTTTGATGAGCTCCAGACCAGTAACTTTATCCTGTGGCTGGTGATGGATTATGTCTCAGATGCCATCTACATCCTGGATGTGTGCGTGAGGCTACGCACAGGTAGGAAGCGAAGCACAAGTGGCCATGGTCTAACATGCCCAAGCCATTCATTTTAGCAAATACACAAACTGGAACAGATTTAAACTTCTATGGTATAGTATGGTATTAAACATCATGTCAAACTGAGATTTTTCCATGAAATGATATTTTATATTTAATGTATTCTCAAATATTCAAATTCAAATATTCTCTCTATTCTCTCTTTATGATCCTAAATGACAGGATTCCTGGAGCAGGGTTTGCTTGTCAAGGATCTGACCAAGCTGAGGGACAGCTATGTGCGCACTATGCAGTTTAAACTGGATGTGGTCTCCATCCTTCCGACAGACTTGGCCTACATCGCACTGGGTATTCATACCCCTCTCCTTCGCTTCAACAGGCTGGCCCGTTTCTCACGCATGTTTGAGTTCTTCGACCGCACAGAAACACGCACCAATTACCCTAACATGTTCCGAATCTGCAACCTGGTGCTCTACATCCTGGTCATCATCCACTGGAACGCCTGCATCTACTTTGCCATCTCCAAGTCTCTGGGATTCGGTTCAGATCAGTGGGTATACCCAAACATCTCAGACCCAGAGTTCGGGACCCTGACCCGTAGTTATGTTTACTGTCTCTACTGGTCCACCCTGACACTCACGACCATCGGCGAGATGCCCGCTCCTGTCCGTGATGAGGAGTACCTTTTCGTCGTCTTTGATTTCCTCGTAGGGGTTCTTATATTTGCCACGATTGTTGGCAACGTGGGTTCCATGATCTCCAACATGAACGCCACGCGAGCAGAGTTTCAGGCACGCATCGACGCCATCAAGCACTACATGCAGTTCCGCAGGGTGAGCAAGGAGCTGGAGGCCCGTGTCATCAAGTGGTTTGACTACCTGTGGACCAACAAGAAGGCCATGGATGAACAGGAGGTGCTGAAGAACCTGCCCAACAAACTGCGGGCCGAGATCGCCATCAATGTGCACTTGGACACGCTGAAGAAAGTGCGCATCTTCCAGGACTGTGAAGCTGGCCTGCTGGTCGAACTGGTTCTCAAGCTAAGGCCACAGGTCTTCAGCCCGGGGGACTACATCTGTCGTAAGGGCGACATCGGCAAGGAGATGTACATCATCAAGGAAGGACGCCTGGCGGTGGTGGCGGACGATGGCATGACGCAGTATGCCCTCCTGACCTCTGGAAGCTGCTTCGGCGAAATCAGCATCCTCAACATCCGCGGGAGCAAGATGGGCAATCGCAGGACAGCCAACATCCGCAGCATCGGTTACTCCGACCTCTTCTGCCTTTCCAAGGATGACCTGATGGAGGCTGTCATGGAGTACCCTGAAGCCAAGAAAGTCCTGGAAGAGCGGGGCCGTGAGATTCTGCAGAAGGAGGGCCTGCTGGAGGAGATGGGTGGGGGCCTGGGTGCGGAGGAGATGGAGGAGAAGGTGGAACGGCTGGAGGCTGCACTGGACACCCTGCAGACGCGCTTCGCCCGGCTCCACAGCGAATACACCGCCACACAGCAGCGGCTAAAGCAGAGGCTGACGGTGCTCGAGCGGCAGCTGCGTTACATGGGCAGTGGCTTTCTCTCAGATGGCAACGAAAGCACACTTGACGGAGATGGATACAGTGAAGTAAACATTCACCTCTGAATAAAGACAGTGCTTATTGGTTGGGCTAAAAGGGACAATTTTCATTGCCCTTCTCACACTCAGGCCTGAACTTTAAACATTTTTCCAATGTTGGTGGAGAACTAAGTTCTGTGCACATCTAAAACAACAAATGAATGTTTTGTTTTTTTTCCCTCTGAGAATGTGCAGAACAATGTTGAGCTATATGACTTATTTCCTTTCTGATTTGAACAGTTCTCTCTGGTTTTGATGATGTTTCAAATAAAAGATCAATGTGGTTGAGTCAGAAGGTGATCAGATGGGACAAATTTTAATTTGCACTCATGGGCTTGTAATGTGTGCATATGATCAAGCAATAAACACAAATCATTCAATGAATCAATGAAGATGGGGGGGTCTACCGATATAGAGACTTCTTTCTGTGGCACACTGCTTTCTCTGTTCTCTAGGTTGCTATAGGCCTAGTGTCATCATTAAAATAGTTTGTAGGCTACAGAAGGCCTCTCTGGCCATAATAGCTTGACAAATCAGTAAGTGGCCTAAATTAGAATGAAAATGAGCTTTGCAGCCTTGTTAAAAAAAAAAAAAAGATTGATGAGAGATGTCTGTAGTGAATCCCATTTTTTTTTTTTTTGCTTGATGGTATAACCAGTTGAGCCTATAATTTGTGAATGCACAGTTGCAATCCTCATACAACCATACATTTTGTGAGACTAAAATGGCCAATTTGTAATATTTATATTTGTAATATTATTCCACAAAATAAATACGGAAAATAATGTTCTTAATGTAGTGTATGACTCACTGATTACAGACACATATGGGATACTCACAGAAAGATCACTTGCTCAATGCAGATCGCATGCTCAATGTTAAATGAATGGAAAATAGGTTCACATTTTTGAACAGGCCATGTTGGTTCTAAAGCACAATATTGGGGTCTTTCCTTGTCAGTTGTCGCTAAGTAGTGACGTTGCTGCCGCGCTCTATTTGAGAGGAATGGAAACATCTTTTTACTTTCTTTGAAAAGGTAAAATATTTCAACTTATATTAAAGGTATATAGATTTTTGAAGATACTTGTTAATTTCCTCGCCTTGGTAGTATTACGAATCGTTGGTTTGGAAGGTGAATTGTAATGGATAATGTCAGTTTGAGTAACGCATGCTTAGCATAGCTTGATGTTGTATGCTAGTTAATCAAGTTAAAATGGCTAGCACGTCAGTGTGCTTTTCTAACCATATTGGTTTTATAGTCGAATGTCACCAGGATATTTTGACGCATTAGTCAATGACCAAGCGTGTTAAAGACCAAAACAATCCATAGCTAACGTTAATGATGAAGCTAATGATTAAGCTAATGTAACGTTACCTTGTTGATAGTGACAGCCAACATGCACCTCAGAAGTAACTTATCAGCTAGTTAGACAACTAGTTTGGCTTAAATTGATATACAGTCTAACCTAAGACAAAGAAATGTGCGTTTGAATGCGGTGCAGTCATTTGATCAGCGACACCGAGTGCCTGTAACTTTTGAGAAATTGTTACAACGGCATGTTGTCCCTCATCCTATCAGCAAATTTTCACTGTTCTTACGGCAGATGTTATCGTGGAGATTGACATGGACTTCTAATGTCCAGCTATAACGTTACATTTGTGTAAAAAATGCAGTTTTGTTGACATTACTTTGCTGCGAAGCATTGTTATGTTTCTATATTGTTGTCATCTCCGTGTGGTGAAGCATTCGCTTTCTGTGTGAAGGACATATTCTGTCACGTCCCTGATATATGACCGCATACTCTTGACAATACAGTTTTAGCAGAGAGGGTTGAAGCGGATCTTTTTTACTCGTTTTCCTGTATGCTAACGTTACATTCCATCAACCAGACACCAAAATGGCTTTCAACTTCGGGAGCGGTGGAGGAGGCGGGTTCACTTTCGGAGCCCCGAAGACAACCGCTGCACCGACTGGCTTTGGCCTCCAGACCAGCACCCCAGCTGGCGGAGGATTCACGTTCGGGACTCCTGCACAAGCTCAACCCCAGGCCCAAGCCCAAACCCAAGCCCAGACCGCCGCCCCTCAACTCACCAGCCTCCTAACACAGCCCACCCCAGGGAATGGCGGCACTACAACCACGGGAGGGTTCTCGTTTGGTACCCCTGCACAGGGCGGCACTACTGGAGGAGGATTTTCATTTGGGAGTGGCGCAGGTCTTGGGTGTGTGCCAGCATTTGTACATTAGTTCATCAGTGCAGTAGAGCATGAATTAAAGTCTTGCCAGTAAAGTTGTAAACTAGACAGTAGTGCAATACTTCCAACCCTCCAACTACACCACTACAATCACACATTACAAAGGCCTGGTATTTGAAACTACTTTGTACATTAGGTTGTGACCTTGCTGTGTGTGTATGACATGTGTGTGGTATTCCTCCCTCTAGTGCCTCCACTCCAAAACTTGGCCTTAGTCTGCCTGCGCCCGCACAGCCTGCCACCACTGGCTTGACCCTGGGTGGCCTGGCAACGTCGACTGCTGGGTCCGGCTTTTCGTTCGGCTCGCTCTCCACCCAGGCCGCAGCCCCTGCTGCTCAGCCGCAGACACAGGCCCAGCCCCAGCCCCAGCCCCAGCCCCAGCAGCCTCCTGGGGGCTTCAGCTTCGGCACGCCCAAGATCCAGCCCACCACGGCCGCTCCAGCTCAGGCTGCTCCCTCTCTGACGCTGGGGGGAAGCACGGGTAGGCCTGCTTTTACAAGATCCATGTCTGTGGATGGTTGAGTGTATGTATACTAGATGTCTTAGGCTGTAACTGAATGCTGATATGACTGATAACCTGCACTTAATTGAGGATGGTTGGAAATATGATTGAGTTCTTCTCAGTGATATTTTGTTTATGAAGTGAAATGTTTCTGTTTTGTGAAATGCCGTCCCTCAATGTCTGTCTGCGTCTCTCTCTGCCTGTCAGGTCTCACTCTTGGTGGGGCTGCACCTCTGGCCACAGCGGCGGCTCCTGCGGCTACAACCCAAGGGGCAGGATTTGCCTTTGGGATCAAACCTGCAGGTAGTCATTACTGTACAGTCGATTATAATCAACTTGTAGAACTAATTTGTTTAGATGTAAATAATATGTTGGCACCCTGACATTTTGACTCCTTGACATTGTACAGCACATCAATAAAAAGGCCTGCTATATATTATCGATGTGATTCTGTGAGGGTGCAAAGGGAGTTTATGCCATTGCTAATATTGTCATAGATATAGATATAGAATCCTAGATCCAAGATTCTAGATTCTATATATCTATGATTATTGTTGTTTGATATTGTTAGTCAGTGCTTGTTCAGTAATTGATAATGCAGCGTAATCAAAATCTTGATGAAATGTAAAGTTGCTCATGTGGTTTATTTGATCTCTGCAGCCACTCCAGCTCCCGCTGCGACTACGGCGGCAGCTGCTGCTAGCCAGGCTGCCCCTGCTCCCGGAGCTTCCCTGTTTGCCACCCCCATTGCGTCCACTCCTGCCACCGGTTTTACATGTGAGTTACAAAGTCTTATTACTGTATCTGTTTCTCTTAATGCATTATACTGGCTCTGCTACCAGCAATCATGCTTGAAGACTGAAGGGACATTTATTGGTTAAGTGGAAAGCTTTTGAAAGGGAAGTTTGTGATGGTCTGAATTAGCCAATTATAGTTCATGTTTGTTGGCAAATGCTTTTTTGATGTTGGTCTGTGTATCATGAACGTTCCAATAC
>JASCQY010000072.1:6342578-6355581 GCA_030264315.1 Sardinella tawilis | reverse complement strand
ATGCCCGACTTAAGGCCCATTGGGCCCATTTATTGTCTGTTTGCTCTGGTTGAGTTATTTTGTGTGTGTGTGTGTGTTCTTTCTCAGCCGCCGCCACCGCCGCTTCAGCTGCCACCACTGGCTTCAGTCTTGGTCTTGGTCTAAAACCTGCAGCTTCCGCAGCCCCCATTGGGACGACCACCACCACGGCTGCAACCACGGCAGTTGTACCTCCAGCAAGGTATTACCGAGAGTTCTGTCCATTTTTTTTTTCTCATCACCCCCCTCCCCTTTCAAAACCTGGTATCCACAACCTTTCCCTTTTTAGACTTGGCTGCCAATTATCGTGCATACCTGCTCAATATCTCCATAAATTGTCGGTGGGAAATAAGACACCAGTCTGTAGTAATTAAATGGAATGTACTGTACGTGTGTTTTTGCGTCAATGCCTGTCACCTCTGTAGATAAACCATGGGTACAGACACCTGCTACTCCTATAAATAGTTTAGTAATGAGTGTTAATTGTGTGTGTCTCTGTGTGTGTGTGTGTGTGTGTGTGTGTGTGTGTGTGTGTTCAGCACGGCCCCTGTGATGACATATGCCCAGCTGGAGGGCCTGATCAATAAGTGGAGCTCTGAGCTGGAGGACCAGGAGCGGCACTTCCTCCAGCAGGCCACGCAGGTCAATGCCTGGGATCGCATGCTGGTGGAGAACGGGGAGAGGGTGAGTGGAGTGCATGCGTGTGTGTGTGTGTGTGTGTGTGTGTGTGTTGTGGTTGGCAGAGTTCTGTTTATCTCAGTTTGTCCAAGTGTACCATGTAGGGTAGGATGGGGATGGAGTCGCTCAAGCTCACCCCTGAGTCCATGTCGGGTCCTTGTGTCTTTCCGTTCTCTGCTGCTGTCTTATACGTTTTGTGCTGTATAGACATTTTGATGTTTATAGTCAAAAGTGCTTTTTGGGTTGTAAGTAGGTGGACTATATTTGACATCTTTTATGACTGACTGCAAGTAGCTGCTTTATTTTTGGTACGAAAAACGTAAGCCAATTATTATTTTTTTTTCATCAATTCCTCATTTATATCTTTGTTCTTGGATAGATCACATCTTTGCACAAAGACATGGAGAAGGTGAAACTGGATCAAAGAAGGTACGCTTCACTTTTTTAACGGTGTCTGAATGCTTTCTGCCAAATTAATCACATGAAGTAGACAACTGTAACCTACAAAGAATGTGTGGAATAAATTGAGCTAAAAAAGCATGCCCATAGATGGCCATTGAGTACTTCACTATTAGATCAACTTTGAGCTTCCAGATATGAGGAAAATTTCTGAGGTTGCAGTAATTTCAGATGTTGCAACTATGTGGTGCTTGGCCTGACTAGGTATTCCATAACACAATGATTGATACAACTTGGATAACTAAGGGTGTCTAGAGTGCTTGGGCCAAACTGTAATTCTCATGGTGACCTTTCCTCACAGGCTGGACCAGGAGCTCGATTTTATCCTCTCCCAGCAGAAGGAGCTAGAGGACCTGCTGGGTCCCTTAGAGGAGTCTGTGAAGGAACAGAGTGGAACCATCTACATGCAGAACGCAGATGAGGAACGGGAGAGAACGTAGGTGTACCCCCTATACAGTATGTGCAATAAGAGTTTAAGTTCAGCAAAGCTGCTCAATAAAGAAGGCTCTTGTGAACTCAGTGATTACAACTTCATGAGAATAATGATTAATTATTACCACATACACCTGACATGTGCACTAGGCTCCTATAAATAGCTATTTAAATTAAATAATGTAGTCTATTTGTGTTTAGATTGCTTTATGTGTCAGTCTACAGCTTGGCTGTGTTGACTGAAACTGATCAAATCTCCTTACAGGTACAAACTGGCAGAGAATGTAGATGCCCAGCTGAAGAGAATGTCCCAGGACCTGAAGGAAATCATCGAACATCTCAACACATCCGGCGGACCCGGGGAATCCACTGACCCAGTGAGTAAATTGCTGTTTGCTTCAAGCATTGGTTGGAACAAGCACACAATATACTGTAGATCATATGTTGGTAAGCGGTGAATTACACTGTGTGTGTGTGTGTGTGTGTGTGCAAGCACATGTGGAGAGAGGAATAGTGCAGTGGTGTCCCATTCAGACACACATTCACACATTCAGATTTAGTGCGGAGGATGCATAATTATGCTTGTTGGCTCAGATCAAGTTCATTGGCGCAACTCAGACATTCTGCTTTGTCTTAGCTCCAGCAGATTTGCAAGATCCTGAATGCACACATGGACTCACTGCAGTGGGTGGAGCAGAACTCAGGTTGGTGCTGTTGTGTCTTTTTTTTTTCTCTCTCGATATGACAGCCTGTGTGCTTCCACACTGAAGTTTTTACTGAAGTTTTACTGAAGTTACTGAATTTATTGAAGCTTAAACCAATCTTTGTGTCTTTTAAAAAGCCTGTCAACGCTTCCTCTTTGTTTTTCCTTACAGTCCTACTACAGAGACGGGTGGAGGAAGTATCAAAATTGTGTGAAAGCCGAAGCAAAGAGCAAGAGAAAAGTTTTCGTCTTAATTTCCAGTGATTTTCTTTTTCTGACTGCGTATAGTGAAAGCTGTTAAAATTGGATTTGTTTTCTTCTTTCTTTTTCTGTGTGATACATACAGATTCATTTGCTTGTATGAATTATGTTAAAATAAAAAAATAAATTTTTAAGCAGTTGCATTTTTGGAGGTTGTTTTTAGGTTATTTTGGCTGTCCAAAATCATGACATCCTAGACTTTAACTAGTTCTTGAGCCAAACCCCCAAATTGGCCCGTCAGTATTACTCAAGGGCTGCGAGTCTGTAAGTAATTTTTTTGGGGTGGCAATTTGTGCTAAAAGATATGATAGCATTAGCAGGGAATGTTTTGAGGACATATTTATTAGTTAATATACTCTTGTATTCATCCATAATATTTCTCCTTACAGGGTTATAAATAATGTACACGGGGTATGCAAAAAGCTACCACCAATGCAATGCTATCATTTATTTTCTAACTCTAGGGTGGGGCACAATTCCAAAAATCAGTAGGCCTATGTGCCTTACTGCCAATATGGTCCAGACCACTCTGGCTCAAGGACCAGACTGTCTTTGGTAAGGCTGTATGGCTTGGATATGCCTTTTCAAGTGTAGTTGACCTGAACATTGAAGGTACTGGGTGCAACACTAGCAGTTTTTTTTATTGTTGATTTACATCAATAACCAAATTACTAGGTAGCTAACAAATGCAAGACGAACTAACTGCTAATGTGTGCAATCTATAGTAAACCACCAATCCTGTTTTCAGTTTACGCAAGTTCGATGCAATTTGTTTGCACACACATACTGCTGACTGCTGGCACTTTGGGTTACATTTGCTTTACAAGATTATTTGCTGTTTTAGAATGGGTTTAATCTATTGCACAGATGAAACTTTAAATGTCATCCATTTGACATGCCATCCATTTGTGCTTTTATTCTTTGTGGCGAAGTGATGAGGCATGAGACAAGAACAAGACTGGATATGACTCCTGTGATAAGAACTTACGGAAGTATTTTGGATGGAGTAAAATAAACACAGAATTCACCCAACAAGGTGATTGGAGCATCATTTATTCACCAATACATTTCAGAAAGTCACGATCTGTAAGATTTTTCTCCACCTATGAGAAGTCAATAAATTACCTGACCATTCAGAAAGCAAGAAGTTGTCAGAGATCTAACCAATGGGATAGCACGGGGGATATGAGCAGGATGCGCCATTTTAGTGCGTCTCTAGCCATCCGGTAAGATGGCGCCATTGCTTTGTCTTCTGTGAGACGATTCAATATTCAGTCTTTTTCCGAGTTAACACTTGTTTTTTGATTTTTGGGATTTCCTTGATTTGAAGAGGTCCCTTTGATACCCACTGATTTAAGACGTACAAGAAATGACGACAGACATCAGCAGGTATTTGTGCAACTCTTAAGATTTTTGACGTCGGTTTGCTTATTTAGCTGACTGGCTAGTTAGCATGGCGCCTTGCTTTTCTTTTACATTAATGGAGGCAGAGCTAGTAAGCTAAGCTAACGAAGCTACCGGTTTGCAGACACTGCCGGCGTATTTCCTCTGTTGCGGCAATCACGCTGTTACAGTGGTTATTCTTTGATATAACACTCATGTATTTTCAAAGACAGCTATACATACTGATGGCTCTGTACTTTATTGGATTGCTGTTGCATTAAAGGTTATTAGATCGCTGGGTCTAAAGAATAGAACTGCTTACTCTTTACTATCTAGTTGCTATTTTTTGCTAAAGGGGAGGGAGACGCATGCCTGTGTCTGGGTGCCTGCATGCACAAAGACTGGTTGTTATATGTGTGGCATCCACTGTATAGCATTTTACCCTCTTAATCCATGTATAGCTCATAATTCTTCTTAGACAGCAAGTTGCCTATTGTTTCAACGTGGAGCTTTACATCAACATTTGTTTGGCTAGCTTGTACCATTAATGAAAATGTTAACAGTTAGCTCGCTAACATAAACAAAGGCCAGCATTGCTTGTGTTTTTCTATTGCAAGCATAGAAAGCAATCAATTTTTACGAGACCACATTTCATTATTTGCTAGACACGAAACACCAGTTTCCGTTGCATGCCGATCATCTTTTTCCTCAGGTGTTTTGATAGGCTAGATGGCTAGATAGCAGCTAATGGAAGATGAGTGCGGTGATTACCTAGTGATGACGCAGAATGTCCATAAGCACGAGGAAGGCACACGGCCCGCGCGAACTGCTTGTGTCGACTGGTTACGCTTTCCCTCCGAGTTCCTGTGCACGCCTTTCTTTCTTCCATGAGGTTCACCGTCGCGGGAAATATGATCAGCGAATCAAAGTAAATATTTCGTGGCAAGAATAGAAATAATACATGATGAAAGAATAAGTGTTGTTTATTTTATTTGGGTCAAAGTTACTTGACACGTTAATAATTTAATCCAACATGCATGAAATGGTTGTGCTATTCTGCATAGTATTGGCAGCTCTCTTGTTGTAACCCTACAGTGCGTGGAGCACCAGGTAAAGCGGCAATTTTAGTCCCATTATTTTGATGATGCACAACAGAAAGGAGCCAGTCGGTGTAGCCTAAGTGGCCAGCATTGGAATGAACTGGCTAGTCCTTGTCTTTGAGACCAAATACTGTACTTGTCAATGTCTTTGGTACCCGTCGACCATCATGGTCACATTTGACATGGCTATAATGCATGCATTTAACTCTTGAACAGTATCCCTGGTAGTTCCGGCAAGCTGAATACATTGGTGACAAAACTCCATGAGTACATGAGTTATTCTGCAGAAGAGGATATTAATGAGCCCCAAACCTCTGGTGAGTTCTTTAGGGTTTTGTGTACTGGGGATTCTTACTGTTTACAAGTGTCTGCCCGCTTCTATATGTGGGCAGTAAGCTATACCGTAGACGTAGCGGCACTCGGCATAAATCAGCTCAGCGCTTGACTCATTGGTTGGTTTCAGGCATCCTGAACTGTAGATATCGCTTAGCCATGAGGATATGTGCTCACCTTGTCTTGGATGGACTGTGGTGAGGTATTATTTTGTGTGGGTGCACCACTTTCTCTCTCCCCATCCTCCTTCTGTTTGTTTCTGTCAGCTGCAAAGGCATTTTCCTGACAGGGTAGTATATTGTGTGTGGCTTATGTGTTTTTCACGGGCACTTTACAAATTAAAAGCCATTTGGACCAGTTAGGCTCATCTTTTATAATTTGGCTACTTTTGTCTGTTGTGATGAGCATGATGAGTTGTTTTGATAAGCTTGATAAGTTGTTAAGGCCTAACTCAGTAACATGCATCTTGAATGATTAGATCAGAAAAGAACACTGCTCAAGTGTAAACAACCATTAGGAAACAATATTATTTGGTCATCCAAAACTAATTGATTGTGGTGACGTAGTGCACTAAGCACTGTAGTTTATGCTTATGGCTCCAATTAGGAGACTTGGACTCTAATGAAATTTGAGCAGAGGTGGTTAGCCTGGCACAAAGCTGCATGATATGCTGGTGTGAAAGGCTATGTAGCTTGGTGGTCTACTTGTGATGCGATTACTCGGTGTTAAAACTGAAAATAAACATGACCTACATGTCCTTATTAGACATGCCTTTGTGATTGTTCCAAAGTGCTCTATTGTCTCTGTTTCTACTCGGAATGTACTCAGTGAACATCTTTTATGTCTTATAGGTAAAATGGCCTCTACTGAATCAAACACATCTGACCAAATCATGGAAGAGGTATGGGTTTGTAACTCTACATTATGAAATCGCAGGTAGTTCTTAATAATGACATCAGTTTAGTTTCACATTTTCTGCAGGTAGTTTTGTTAATTTTTAGGCTTTCTGGAAGGGATAGCCTAACCCAGAAGTATTGCATTGTAAGGAATGCAGATGTCTTAAATAACTTCAGAAATATTATAATTTCTTTTTTTCCTATTCAGAGGGATTTTTAATTTGTGCATCTGTGAAAGCTCAGTGTAGTTTTGGGTGAATTAGGCAATTTTGTGTCTGATTTTATATTTTCTCTCAAAGCACTACACCAAAATCCCTCAAACATACTGTGTGATTGACCTAATTGGTTTGATTGACTGTCTTTGGATAAAAAGTATGTCATGCTTTACGTCTTTGTGCCATTAAGCTTATGACCTTGAGGAAGGTCTCAAAGACCTATTTCACTGTGTGGTGTTTTGTCCTGTAAAATGGAGTCATGTTAACCCTTAGTGTGCCAGAGGAAAGTTCAGAATAAGAGTTGGTTCCTGTCTGTAAAATGGTGCTCTGTTAGCTCTTGATATGGAGGCCTGAAGGATTTCAGAATTATTTGAGTTTTTGCAATTCATCCATTTTGTGTTCATGCAGCCTGGTAGTTCCACAGAGACGGCTAAACCCTCCTCTTCAAGATCTAAGAGGTGAGAAGGCTTTCTCTTCCTTTTTTTTTTGAAGGCTTTATTTTTTCGTCTTGAGATGTTGCCATTGGATGTATAAGCGACACCACATTTTCATTAGTTTTTGAAGAAGGTTTATTTATTTATTTATTTTTACAACAAAGCATTGATATGAATACAAGCATTTTTAATAACATTGACTAATTGTGTATCACACCATACATTTAATGTCAGGAAACCCACTACTGTGACCAAGCACACTGGCCTAGATCATTCTGACGACTCTGAGCAGAGTGATCAGGAAGGTCCCTCTGACAGCAACACGGAAATGACCAGTTTACCAAAAGGTGTGTATGTGTGTGTGTGTGTGTGTGTGTGTGTGTATTTTTTTTTTTTTTTTTGGTTTGTTTCTGTATTTGTATACTATATAATGTGTATAAAGAGAAAATAAGTCATTCAGTTTTATAAGATTGATCTTACCTTTGTTTCAGAATATTAAAGTGACTGTTTCTATTGAGTCTTTACTCTCATTGTTTTGTAATGTGTGAATAATACTACCAATGCTATACCTCAGGGACAATAGTGGTCAACCCTGAACCTGTGGAGGATGAGTCTCAAGACGATTTCGCAGGCCCTGAGTTCAGAAGCCGAAGCGCCAAGAGCAAAGGAGAGGTCCAAAGGAAACGAATGGGAAGCGGTCCGTCTAAATACACAAGCTTTGTATTGAAGATTTGTATTATCTGCCTTATTGTTGGTGCTGCCGGTTTTTCTAACTTTGAAATCTTATATGAGGTGTAATTTATTGCTTTTTAGAAGGTTTCCTTCATGAACGAGTGAACTGCACAGCTTGCGGTCAGCAAGTTAATCCTTTCAAGCGGGATTCTGTTTTGGTGCATCCTGTTTTAAAAGTTCTTATTTGCAAGGTAAGCGAATAAAATTTAGGCAGTAAAAATACATTGATTTTCTATATCATTATGTCCATGTTTATCAATCTCATGCATATTTGTGCTATAATTTTCAGTCATGTTACAAGTACTATACAAGTGATGACATCAGCAAAGATGGCGATGGCATGGATGAACAGTGCAGGTAAATAACATGTAATACATATGCAGGATACATTGCATGAATCTTAGCCTGAATGTAGGCCACTAATTGCAATCATCATGTATTTGTTGTAATTCGTTACTTTGAATGACACAATCAGTGTATTATCCCTTTTTCTTCAGGTGGTGTGCTGAAGGAGGAAATCTCATCTGTTGTGACTATTGCAGTAATGCCTTCTGTAAAAAATGCATTTTACGCAACCTTGGCCGGAAGGAGCTGTCTGGGATTATGGATGAGAGTAGCAAGTGGTACTGCTATGTTTGCAGCCCTAAACCCCTGGTGGAGTTGGCCTGTGCTTGTACTAAAGTCATGCAAACCCTTGAGCGATTGTGGTGCCGTCGGGAACAGAAGCCAAAGGCAAGCAAATCAGAGCGAAAGAAAGACAAAGCTGCCCTCAACGGGAAGGAATACCATTCGGAGGGCTCTGGAACCTTGACCTTTTCCCCCAAATTTCTCCAGGTTCCTAAAGAACTGGTTAAAAAGACAAAAAAACTCATAGAGACTACAACAGGCTTGAACAACACATTTATACAGTTCATTCAGCAAGCCTCCAAAGACCAGGGGACCAACCCTTTGTTACGGTACCGTCATCTCAAAGCTTTTAAGTCCGTGCTGGCTGACCTGAAAATGGCCCATACCACCCTGGAGCAGGCCTTGGAGGTCGAGTTCAGAGAGCTGGAGCTCCAGAATGGAGCAGAGGGTGCAGTGGGTCATGGACCAGCTGAGCACGAACCAATGGTTAAAACGGAACCAGCCAAGCAAGCTGGGGAAGGCGAGGTCCAGAGTAATGAGGCCTTAGACGGGACTGATGGTGAGGACGCGGCGGACTACATGGCTGAGGATGACTGTTCCATTCCCTCACCCACAAAGCAGCTCTTTAACGAGGGTGGGGTTAAAGATGAGACCGGTGAGATGGTGGAGGATGTTGTCAAGCCCGATGGGGACTGTGGCACGGAAGAGGATGGAAATACGCTGGGTGGTGATGTGTCAGACCTTGACAGGGATATCCTTTCAGCCACACCCTCTATCCCTGACGAACTTTTCCAGATGGTAGAGAGCCTGGCGGACTCCACCAAACTTGCTGCAGCCGATGAGGCCAGAGAGGCCAGTGCAGCAGTATCGTCACCATCAGCGTCCTCGCCTGAAGAGTCTCGACCTCTAGAGCCAAATGAGGCAGAGGGAAAATTCTCAGGGGCACAGAAACGGATTGCTACTCTGGGCAAAAAGAAACTTGTAGTGAAACTTACCCCCATGCCTCTCAGAGTTAGCTTGAAAGCAGAAACGGTCAGTGAAGACAAGGATCAGGATGGTTGTGTCTCTCCGGTGGATGGCCTCAACAGCCGGCGATCCCCTAGAGTCAAGACAACACCTCTTCGCAAATCCTCTGAGGGCAACAGCAAGGGCAAAAGCAATGGCAAGCAGGACACGGACAGCAGGGCCAAGAGGAAGACCACTGTGGCTTCCAGTGACCAGGAGGAGGAAGAGGTGGCAACAGCTAAGGTGTCGTCCACCCAAATGGACTCTGACTCAGACTCAGACGAGGTCCCAGAAATCCTTCGTCAGAGGGCAGCACAGGAAGCCAGCTCAGGGGACGAGGTAGCATCTTCTAGAAGAAAGACTAAAAGAGAGTGCCTCAATAACTCTGCAGCACGGTCCTCTGAGAAGAGGTCGACCAAGCGCAAGCTTAACCTGAAGACCAACTCTTCAGACTCTGACCAAGAATCGAAGGCCAAGAAGAGTACAGCCAAGAGAGCGGGCAAGAAAACAAAGACTGGTGGCTCAGACTCTGAAAACTTCAACTCTGACCTGGAGAAAGAAGTGAAAGGGCTGAGTAAGCTTGGCACAGCCAAGAAAGGGCATGATAAGGCGAAACGGGAAAGCAAAGAGAGCCCTGAGAAACTTGCCAAAACCAAGAAAAGGTCCTTCGAACGCGTACGCCGGACCAAGAGAGGCAAAAGCAGTGCCAACCAATCATCCTCATCCAGTGACCACGAGGAAGAGCAAGCAGAGGACTCTGCTGAGGACAGTGACAAGCAAATGATTCGGCCCATCATGGAGTCGGTGGTGGCCGGAATAGAATCTTTCCAGCAGTCGTCAGGTGAATCCCGTTCCCGTGAAATGCAGAGAGTTTCCTTCCATGAATTTATCAGCAGCTGCTGATGGAAAATAAGATTAGACAGATGCGCCGGTACACGTATTAAGGTCACACTTAAGACCATTTTTATGATTGTGTCTTGCGCAGGGGATGAAGGTGGTGTCAAAGGTGAACCTACTCAGATGCCTGACGATGATGATGATGACCCAGAAAATAGGTATGGACCCAAGATGAAGTCCCTTTGTGTTATGTGTTAGGATCTACGAATGGGATAAATGACTTTTGATTGTGATGTGACACTTTGAATGTTTTATTATTCTTTTTTTTTTAAATTATATATAGTTTTGTGTCATTTCTTTTTGTTTTCATCAAATCGATTTTTGTTTTGGTTTGTTTGATATGTTGTTTTCAACTAACAGTAATGTTTTAAGGCCTCGCTTTTTAGCTGTGTCAGGTGTTTGTTAGCGTAGAGTTGACTTGCGCAGCCACCTCAGTCTCTTAACCTGTTGGCTCAGAGCGGAATCATTCAATAAATGAATGCTTCATTTTCATCATTCTTTTGTCTCACATCTTTCATTGGACAAGCTGCAAATGCATAGTTTTTTTGTTGCTCATCTCCTTTGCATGCTTTAGCACCTCCATCAAGCATGACTGCCAGTCAGAGCTGATAACTCTCCCATGACACCACAGTTCAGGTGGAATGATCATAAAAAGACAAGATGATAATAATGGCCAATCAGGGAGGGGATTGATGAGGTCATGGTAGATATGTTCTAGTCTCAGGGATGTGACCGTTGGCATGCATGGTCTTGGCTTTAGCCAGCTCACAATTAAAAAAAAAAAAAAAAAAAAGGCATCGACATACTCAATGAGTCTGAATGAACTTGCATAGTATTAGCCATTGTAATTAATGGGAATGATCATCTTATCACTCTAGAGGCTATGCAATACCTTTCATGAGATTAAAATGGTTATAAAATGAAAGTTGTAGATGTAGTAATTGGAGGATTGAAGTTATAGTTACGATCTAATTGGTGGAGGCAATTGCAGTCCAGCAGTGTTTATAGAAATGTTTATACAATAGAAAGACAATGTAAAGATTGTTTACATTCTCAACATATGGAATAATTGGTATAGTGAATAAAATTCTCAGATATTAGTCGGACACTTAAAACACCATAGGATGGGTCTTCTTATAGTTATGCTAAGCCAGTCACATTAGTTGGTTGAAAATGAACCTTATGTAGTGTCATTCCAATCAGGTTAAGAACATCAAGATAGAAACTAGACACTGAGGAGCTCCTTTGGCCATGCTAGTGTCATAAAATGAGCCTGGCAATCATACTGACAGGCAGACAAACAAACAACAACAAAAAATGAACAAGAAAAACATGTTGGTGGAGTTAATTCCACAGATTGTCAACACAGAGCAAACAGATGAAGGCTGTTCAAAGCAAATAAATTCCAAGTTTCAAGGACTTCTTTCTGCTTCACTTGTAACTGATGAAAATGAGTACAGATACAAATTGTCCTCTTTTGACTTGAAATCAATAGAGGCCAGCAGAAGTGGGGAGATTTGAAGGCTACAAATTTAGGTTCAGTTCTGCCTGTCAGTTATAGGCAGTGTGAAGACAGGATCAATCTTTTAAGCCAGGTTTTATTGAAGTGGAAATTTGGCTGCTGTTATGATCAGTATTGCTCTACCATGAAAGAGATGGTGTTTTGTCACTGTGGAGAGGTGCTTCTTTAACGATTAAGCAATGTTGTGAAAGTGCAGAAATGTCTGTGGTTGTACGATAGACCTGTAGGTATATCTCACTGTGGACTGAAACCCCGCCTCTGGTCTATGTCACCACCTGTCACCTGACTTTGTAAAGCATCATAAAGGAGTTAAACTTCTCCAGTCTCCATTCATGTGTCATCCCAGAGTAAGAATATAATACAATCTACAGGGAAGTAGCCTCTAGGCAGTATAACGTGCCAGAACACTTTCTTTGAGATAGCCAAACCCTCTTTAAGCCAACCTGAAACAGAGATTTCCATATAAATCATTCCACCCACTGCATCAGGTTATGTGAATGTGTATATTTCTGTTTGATTAAGGCCCTGGCCTGAACATGGTCATAACACAAAACTTCCTCACCCTTTAACCCTCTTCTGACATTTCACCCGCTGCTGTGCTTCACTTAATGGTCGCATAGTTCCGCCTTCTGCAGAAAGATTTCCTGTCTTCCTTTTCTCTGTCTGCACTGGAAGGACATAACATTTTAAAAATAAAAAGAGTTCACTTCAACCTCCAACACAATCACCCTTAATCTTATTTTTATGGCACTTTTTAGTATTGTTGTGCTGTAAGCCTGTAATAGCTTCTGACATTCTCATGCTGTATCCTTCTGCCTTCTCAGAATTGCAAAGAAAATGCTGCTTGCACAAATCAAGGCCACTTACTCGTCCGGGGCGGAGAGTTCCACAGAGCACAGCGACTCCGAGCAGGAGGACGGAAAGCCGAACAAGAAGGTCAAGAATGAAAGCGAGGAGGAGAACGGAGAGGATGGTGAGACATCAAGCCCTCTGGTCCACTGGTTCCTTTGTGCTGAAACTGTAGTGGGCGCCACAGGGCAGGAAATTGGGTTGTTATTTTCAAACTCCTAAGAAGAAAGGTCAGACCGTCAGATAATCATTTCCCTATTTAGATGATCATTTCTGCTATTTGGAAATGAGTGTTTTGTTTATAAAGGTGAATTCAGAAAAACATTATCTTATCTATAAGTAAATAAGAAAACAAATTAGAGAGCTTGTCCTCATCAAGGACAGTGTTCAACACACTGACTGACACACACACATTCTGAAAGCCACATACACGCAAGCAGGGTTCTTTTGATTGACTGA
>JASCQY010000072.1:6295828-6308891 GCA_030264315.1 Sardinella tawilis | reverse complement strand
CCCCCCCCCCCCCCCCCCCCCCCCCCCCCCCCCCCCCCCCCCCCCCCCCCCCCCCCCCCCCCCCCCCCCCGCGGGGGCCAAGAACCATCACTTGACGTCAACAGATCGTAGCCAGTCCCCTGGAGACGGATCACTGTCGAGCAATCCGTTCAGCTCCCAAGGAATTCCACTCTCACCGGGGCAATGAGGGCATTTGTCAGAATGACTCTCCTCCCTGTCAACATTTTTGGAGGAGCAGAACAGTGCGATGCAGTGGGGTGGGGCTAAAGAGCGGAGAGTGTGTGTGTGTGTGTGTGTGTGTTTGGGGGGGCTGTTGAGCACGGCTCCAGGTTAAGGTGTTTAGACACGTCCCTTGTGCTCTGTACTCTCGACTTTTGGCCATAAGTGTGTTGTGCGTTTCTCTGGCCTGGGCAAAAAAAAAGCGTGCAGAGACTACCAGAGTGGTGGAATGCAATGGTGATCTCACATGTATAAGTTTTCATGTCGAAAGTGTTTTTTTTTTTTTTTTCGCTTGTTATTTCTCAGAGCACAGAATTACTGTGGACCACACATGTCGTATGTAACCTTTTGTCTGCACTTGTGGAAAATTCCTCTGCGGCTAAAGCTATGATATAAAGGAGAAAAAGTGCCAGTGCATATACAAGTCTTACTTCAAAGAGCTTAAAAAAAAAAAAAGAAAAAAAGACTACTACAAGAGCAATCAGTATATTGAGACAGAGAGTAGGAGGGGGTGAACATGGTACAGATGTAATAATACTGTATGTTAAAAGTCTTATGCAAGTGAAAGTTACACTCCTCTCTCTCTCTTACTCTCTCGGTTGAGACATCAGTTGTGCTAAATGCGTTCACCCCGCTCTTCAGGTGAGAGGCCCGCTGAGAATTTCCCTTCTCGTATAAACAAGGGAAATAAAAGACATGTTGATTCACATAACTGTGCTGCCTAGCACATAAATCAGTGCATCTTGGTACACATGACATGACCATCCTCCACTTGTTTATCTTATCCTCTCCAGTTTAACATTGTACATTACCACTTAAAGGGGATCAAAGCCATTGCCCAATTGCAGACCATTCGTTTTTCATTTGCAATGGCCTCCTACACACACACTCAGAGAAAGAAAGAATGAAGAAAAAAAAACATCCACTCAAGATAGTCGTTATGACAATTTTATTGTCGATTCCTTTTCAATTCAAATGTTTTGATAGCAATTTTTCATTGTATATTTTCAGTAGAATCTAAAGTTCTGATAACTTCAAGTTCATTACAAAATAAAGTCTTTGCAATAAATAAATATATAGATTTATATTTATATTTTATATGTAGAAAATAAATATATTGTACATCTCATAAATAGGTTCATACATATTTACACCTCTGTCACTTGCATTTTTTTTTTATAATGTTCCTGACAGGCTGAACATTACAAGTCACACTCTCTGTTCCTCTCGAGCAAAGGCTCTATCTATCTATGCCCATGAAAACAAAACAAAACAAAACAAACAAAAAAAAAACATTGACCTGTGCCTCAAACATACAGCTCTCTGCTGCTGTTGCTGCTTCTGCTGTGAGGGGAGATATCAACACCACAATTCACGGGCTGTCCAAACAGAATGCCACAGTGGCTTACCCAACCCTTCGTTCGTTCGTTCACCCTCTCCCTCCCTCCCTCCCTCCCTTAAAAGAGATGCTTGCACTGGGAAGGACCGGGAAGAACATTCTTGAAATTCCGGCTCTTGTTGATGTCTTTTAAAAAGGCAGTGCAAAATCTTGCCTTTGAGAGATATCACGTAGCTGCGGATTCATGTCTCCTGTTTAGATGATGATGCAGCACTGTATTAGGTGAAAATATTTGTTACTTTTAGCTCCGACTGTCTGAACTCAAAATAACAAGTAAATGATTGGTGAGCATGGTTGATTAATTTCAGCGTTACACCTTTAAAACCCCACATGCTTTGCCAGCCCAGATGTTGCTGATGTTTGAACTGGCATGATTTAGTTGAACTCAAGGTGAAACTGTGGCTGAGACAGCCTTTCGGCTCCTACTACACCGCCAGGGAGCTTATTCGCAGAAGGTGTGCATAAGTGCTTGTTGACATCTCCCTGTGTCTCACACTGAAGATGCGGGTCTTGCTTTCCTCTGCTACTTTCCTCTCTTACCTCTGCGTACCATTCTAACACGTTATTTGTCATTCTTCAAAATTTGGTCAAGCCCTCTGAGTTTTAAAGCCAGTTTTCCATGTAACAGAACCTGGAGCTACTTCTTTTTACATAAACAGTTCACTGGTAATGCTGTACTACTCAACCTTGAGTTACAGCCTACAGCTTCTCCCCCACATGAATAAATAGGCCTAGTGGTACAATGCTCTGTCCTCAGAGCACCTCAACCAAAGATGGTAGATAGGCGGAGCAAGATGCTGCATGGTAGTTCGTGTCTATAGGAGAAAAGTGGGGATCACTTCTGGGCTGCATAATTAGGCGTGACGTTGAAGCGCTTGGCTGTTAGTACGTTCAAAATAAGCTGTAAGATTTTTTCCAGAATGGACAGTCATACTATCACAACGTTCTCTTTAATTGAGCAAAGGGATTTGGAGATCATGATGTCGTGTCCGAGATATACAGAATAAGGCTGAAATTCAGGGGTTCTGCCATAGACCTCAATGTTACAGGATGCACTGCATAAAGGGGGATTAGTGGTCCCTCCTTGTGCAGTCATGGTTCCACAAAGTGACTTAAAGTATCTTGCACCGCCTATTTACCATCATTGCCTCATCTTTGTGGCTAGTGGGTTCAGGACCCGCATGGGCCACCTTTGGTCGTCTGAGAGACTGCCTGAGCACCAATAATAATGGGAAGAGGGGGGTGAGGTCCTCATGCAGGTCCTTGGGTAAATTCTTAATATATGTCCTTGCATTTGTGATCCCCAAGAGTCTGGGTACTCATTTATAAATGAGAGATTCAGCATCCCAGGCTTAAGGCAGGAGTGTAGTTTTTGAAAAAAAAAATGAAGTTTAAAATCAAAGGCTGAAATGCAATGTAAAAAAGTATACACAACTTACATTTCTCAAACCCTTGGCCCAAGCTGGGACTGTATAGGCTACCGTTCACTGTACTAATTAATTACATGGGCAGTAAATACATAGCATTGAAGGCTACTTAGCTACATTTTGTACTAGTGGAGCTGATCTTGCAAGACGTGGAGGTGTCCTTGTCCTCTTCTGCTCCCTTTCCAAGCAATCATCAGTCGCTTGGAAGGACAAGCGACCAAGTGCTTGGACATGTTCAAAAGGGATCAGACCCCCACAGACAGGTTCAGAGTGGTTCGTTTTGTCAACAAAAAGTGGTTTCCTCAGGTTAGTTTATTAGGAAAAATTACTCTTCTGCCCACATTGTGTCCGCCACCTGATTTGAGGGGTCAGGTGATTGAGTGGTGAGGTGATCATCATCGTGCCCACTGGCCTCATGATGGATTCGTTTCTCTCCTGATATTCATTTCAATCGATCAGTCGCTCCTCACACCTGCTTGCGTGGTGCCTGAGGAAGAAAAGAGGAAGGAGAGGGGAAAAAAAAAAGTGTTTGTGTCGCATCGAGGAAGGGAAGCGACGGTGTCCAGGAAAGCACACACACACACACACGTGTGGCTTGTTTATCTCTGCACCGGAAAGGGCCGGAAGCCTTGGTTATTAGCACATAAACACTAGCCAGGGGGGAAAGGTTACAGGGAGAGATAATCTACTGGTCCATCCATCCATCCATCCGCAATCTCCACTCCTTCCCCCGACTGTGCCCAAGGCCCTGGCCCTAATTTCGGTCACGTGGGTTGGTGGAAGAGGTCCCGGTAGGCCTGCGGTATCTTGTCGATTTCCACCGGCCGCGGCAGGAAGTGTGTGAGCTTCTGATGCTTTTTAGTCCTGCCACCCTCTCGCGGCGATCCGTCCTTGTTCAGGGCCACGTAGTAGTAGCGCCCCGTGTCGGCGTGTTTGTAGAGCGTTGAGGCGTATGTGTTGTACCAGTTCTCCTCGAACTGCTCACGGAACACACACTCCTTCGTCAGCTTCTTCTGCAAGAAACACACACACACATGCAAAAAAAATACAGATGAAAAAAGAGGGGAAAGAAATGAGATGATTTAGGACGTGCGGAGGAGAAATAATATGCAGCACACTGCAGGCCAGGGCTCTCTCTCTCTCTCTCTCTCGATCACGTCTTTCTCAGAGTGCCTCCGCACTTCTGCGCGGGACGGATTTAGCTACAAATATTTTGGCCTGAGCGACGTCCAGGTTTACTTATTAGGCAAACAGTCATAACAGAGTGTCCGTGAGAACCGCGTAACATCCAGCAGCTCCTCTGGTGACATCCAAGCACTGGGCCCAGTATTGTTTACATGGTTAGGGCTCACGTCGTTCTAGCTAACGGGGGTGGGAGGTGGGAGTGGGGGGGGTGGTTCAAGCAGCTAACCTTTCTCCAGCAGACATGGCTGCACTGCATTGGGTAGCCACAGGGATAAGGCTCTAGCAGTGAGTGTTGAGACTCCAGTCTGTATGCATGCTGATGGTGTGTGTGTGCGTGTGCGTGCAGACACTGCTGCTTCAGAGGCGAGAGAGGGCTTCAGAACTAGCAAGGGTAATAAAAGTGAAAGAGGATGAGAAGAGGTTTGTGTGTGTGTGTGTGTTGATAGGATGTGTTAACAGCTTGCCTAACACTATGGATGCACTTGAGCTGGATAAAAGCCTCTTGTGAATTATGACCTGGACTGAGATGGTGGATCTGAAAGCCTGGTGCTCAAGACCTCTTCCTTGGAACCACAGCAAACCACAATGAAAACTATTCCATGGTAACAGGTGTCCACTAGTCTCGCTCTCTCTCTCTCTCTCTCATTCATTCTCTCTCTGTCTCTCTCTCTCTTTTTTTTCCTAACATACACACACCACATTCATACACAGACATTCACATGCACTCACTGACATGATCAACAGAGGTGGAAAGAGAGATTGGTAGGGGAGACCTTTTAAGTTAAAGCCTTGAAATCTGTCTACACTGCCGTTAACCTTTTGGCTCTCGGTCCAACCCTCCCTTCTCCCTCGGTGATGCAACAGGCACAGCTAACACAGCAAGCCATGGGACAAACGCATGGGCGGTCTGCTGATATATGCCTGTGTGTGTGTGAGAGAGAGAGAGAGAACGAACACTCTGGAGCAGGTGTGGATTTGCAAACTGAAAGGGCCACCAAGAATCACAGAGCCCATCTGCAGTTCATGATTGTTGATGTGGGATGGCATGGCTACAAGTCTCTGTGTCAAGTGCTGTACTGAAGTCAAAAGTGGCAACACCTCAAAGATGGATTCAACGCAGTAAATAGCAACTGAGCCATGTCCAAGTTTGCAAAAAAAGAAAAAGGATAATCAAACAAGACAGATTGAGTGCTTTGGACATGCATAACTAAAATAATAAATGTGATTTCTCTTTATTTTTTTGTATTGTGTTAGTAGTTGGAGGGAAGAAACTTATTCTCAGCCACTAAAACAGTTCAAGGCGAGTTAGTCATACCCAACAGCTGTGCATGCATTTCAATGTGGCTGGACTGAAAAGCCTGGATTTTATTTGGATGGGGGCAGGGGAGAGGGGTAGGGAGTGGTGATGGGGGAGCACACTGACAGGTCAGACAGGCAGATCTGACTGTCTGACAAGGGAATCTGTGCCTGTGTGTGTGTGTGTGTGTGCGCACGTGCGCTTGTGCATGTGTGTGTTATTAAGTGTTTGTGTCAGAGGTCAGAGTAAGTGAGTTGTGTAAATGTGTGTGCTATGAGAAATTAAGTGTAAGTGTGTGTGTGTGTGTTTCTGCAGTAAACACTAGGCCGGGGGCAAAGTGGGCCCTTCCCTGGAGATAGAGGAACAAGAGGGGGGACTGCCAAGCCACTTCACACTCTCCTCTCCCTGCCCCTTGGTCTAAGGCGGCAGATAGGCGGAAGACCCAGCCACATTTTAATAGGACTTTATCAAGTTACATGTTAAGTCCCACTTCTTTTTTTCTCAAGAGCGAGTCAATAATAAGGTTTTTTTTTTCTCCTTCCTACTCTTAAGACCCTGAGATATTTGGATAGACCTTCCCTTTCTGTCCTGAGAAATTTGATAGCATGTCTCCCCCTCCTGTGTCGAGCAAGTGCTGGGAAAGTGCGAGAGAGAGAGAGGAGAGAGAGAGAGAGAGAGAGAGACTAAGACAGCCCATCAGCAAATGGTGATTGATTTTGCATGCTATCTTACAAAGGCATGTTATTTTAACAAGCATATCTTCAGGTATTAGAGCCAGGGTGCTCTCACATACCGTGGAAACCCAAAGCACTGCCTGGACCTCTCCAGCACTTGCCTGGTTCACTGATCATATATTCGACCCCCCCCCCTCCCCTTCTGTCAGCTGCCCTGTGTGCACCTCGGGAGGGGAAAATGTAAATATTTTAGTGGACACGAAACAAAATTCAAGAGGCTTCCTTCTCGTTTTAAGATTTAAGATTCCTCCTGGGGAAATTTATCTGGTGTGAGAGAAAAACAACCTCTGAAATCGGGGTAAACAAGCCTGACCTGCTTACAGAGCAATGGATGTCCTAACTCACTCTTTCTTGTTCTCCCTCCCTGTCTTTCTCTATTCCTTCTCTCTCCCGCTCTCTAAAAACTCTCTTCCTTTGTTCCTTTTAACTCCACCTGTCTCCCACCCCCCCATAGACATGTCGTGGGTGTCAAAGGGTGTGTGTGTGTGTGTATGTGAGGGGTGGAGTGGGGGCTACACAAACACAACCTGCTATGTCTGGCCTCGTGTCGGGCACAGATTAAGACATGGGGCTGGTGTCTGCATTGCCAGCCCACGCAAGGAATGAGGCGGGAATCTGATCTGCCATTTCTGTGAGCTTATGTCAGTGGCATAGCCATGCCAGTTAGCCCAAAGGCTGCAGTCAATATTATTTAAGCAGAATCGTTTCCTTGAATAAAAGAAGAGCAGTGAACAGGATGTGGTCAGTGTGATGGCATGGAGGGAGAATAATAAAGAGAGTGTGTGTGTGTGTGTGTATGGGGGGTGATAGTGGGGGTTGACTTACCGACCCATAGAGGTCGCCTCTCTCATTCATCCCCAAGTACAGGCCCGCGTCCACTCCCCGAATGCTGACCAGGCCCACTGCCAAACTGATGAACTCCAGAATACCTGAGTTTTTTTTTTTTTTTTTTGGCAAAAAGACGATGGAGAGTACACTTTAGTCAGATTGCTGCCTTTCCCTTATACGTCCATCTCTTTTCACAGTAGCCTCATAGCTCAGTGACTAATCATTAACTGAGCAGTCCAGTATTCTCTACACTTGTCCCTTTCACTTGGGTGGTATATTTACATTTACTTTCTTGTTTGTACTCTAGTGGTCTGTAATGGGAATAATATTGTTTGACAAGATTAAATACAGGACCAACAAAAACTCAGCAGGTTGTTTTACACTCTGGAACACATTATGCAAGACAGTTCACATTAGTAGCCTATTAAAACATGTTCGTAGGAAACTTCACACAACTCCAAACGTCTGTTACATCCGAAATGAGTCATGTTTATACACAGTATCACTGGAAGCACATAACATTCATTCAAGGCATAGTTTTGGTGGCCAGAGAACTTATAGCCTAATAGCAATGTGTCAGGACAGGGGATATGGTAACAGTCTCGTGTAGCCTACTTGTTGACAGGGAAGAAAACACCGTGTTAGACTGCGCCTTTGGATTGTCGTTTGACTAGGAAAGACGGTTCTGCGAAATCAAACGTCGTTAATTTGTGCTTGAGATCCCGAGAGGAAACAGGTTCTCTCGAATCAACAGCACCTGTTGTTGGCTCTGCTTGTCTCTTTCATTGTGCAGTCAGGTAGACTTAATGTGCCTCTTTAAAAAGCACGCTCCAAGTCGAAAGCTAATTCTCTCCTTCCAGTTCCCCTTACAATTCATTAAGAAATATTTAGAATCGGAAGTGGGCTCCGGTGAAGCAGTACCGGTGGGCAAAAGACTACTGTTTTTTTCCAAACAAGTTAAAATTTAGGACGACAAATAAGTAGGTTAACGAAAAAAGAGCTAGCGCTCGGGCCCGGCCACCTGGCCCAACTATTCCAAGTACTGTGCTGCCAAAGGATGACAGAGAAAATCCCAGCAACGCCTGAGAGGAGAAACGCGTGTTTCTCATTCGTCTAATCAGAGGCATAGGCTCTCTGCAACACATTGCTCACAAACGCTTTAAATTTCGCCTTGCAGGGATGCCAGACACAAACTCGCAGACCACCCAATCCACTGAAGTGCCTTGTTTTGGTTAAGAACCAAACACAAAGGCTCAGTGAATTCCAGAGTGGTCATGCCTTGATTTAGAAATATTTTTACATTCCCTTGGCATAGCTTCACCTGTGTAGACACTGTGAACATTAACTTTTTTATCGCTCTCATCAATTCTCTTACGATAATCTCAACATCAGGGACGCTTTAGATTAAACGTACAATTAATGCTGTATGTCATGCCCATGTCTTTTGAACAAGTTTGAGTAAGAAAAAAACAGCCTAGCAGTGCTCACTTGTTTACAACTGAGAGAAGACACCTGCGCTCCTTATAGCGCCTGTTCACACAAGGGAGTTGCGGAGAGAAGGTCTCTCTAGTCTGTGGGTGGGCGACATTGGAGCTCATCCACGTTTGTAAACCTGTTACAATCTTGATAACGCACTGGCACCAACCGAAAACCGTGTTCAACAAAACTGTCCTTAGAATCAAAGTCTAATGCCCTGAACGAACCTCCTTCCCCTATGCGTCATGCTCTCAAATTTCCCGGCTTTTTCGCCACAGACGGCGGCGGGGAACAAGAACCACAAACTCCTTCAGTGACCGTCCAGGGTGTTAGCAGACACTTAGTCTGTCTCCTATGTAAATTCTGACCTCTACTCTAAATGATTAATGGGCGCTGTTTCCAATGTCGAGGTAAAATAATCTATTTTACCAAACTCGCCAGTGCCCAAGCAGAGTGTGCGTCAAGGTGCGATGATTTATTGACAAACTTGTATCAGTGATGCGCTCTCACCGAATCTACTGTGATCCTGTCTGGTACCATGGACTGTGCCGTTGGGAAATATCTCCAGTTGAAAGCCGGTCCGACAGTACAGTTGTCGCCGCCGCAGAATCCCTTTAAGGTGTTCAAAATCCGTGAGAGACCCTCTCTGTAATCTCCCCTCGATCAGTCCCAATCTTTCATTCAAACCTGCGGGCGACTCAGAGAGAGGCCCCAGCGCAGGCAAGCTTTGTAAATCCAAATCCAGGGCTCCAAGAAATCCCCCGACCTCTGCCATCGCGTTCACTTGGCAGAGTTGTTTATGCAATGTGAAATATAGGTTGACTTTGGAGGAGCGGTGTGCTGTGTGAGGCGAGGGTCCGACCCATGCAGATGCCCGTGAGGACGTGCCCGGCGCGCGTTGCCTTGCTCCTCATAAAACTACTTCATTAATCGTCCCGCACTATTCATCACATGGAAATGTCTGTTTATTAGATTGAAAGAGTCGTTTATATACATACTCCCCGCGCATTCTCAAATTGGATATTCAAATGCAAGCCACGCCTGGCTGGCATCCCTTCTTTACGCACATCAATTTTGATGCTGCCGATGCTTTTGTCCCAGTAACCGCAACTCCTTCCAAAATTACTCTATTATTAAAGCTGGGATCGAAGTTGGAAAGAAGTCCGTGCATCGCACCCAGCCGCTGGAGCATAACTGTCTTGGGCTGCAGCTTGTAGTTTGAGATAAAAAAAAGAACGTGTAACAAGACGCACGCAAGAAACACTTTGATTGGTGTGCGCCAAGATGTGTCAGAGGCAAGAGTTTGCCTACATCAATCAAGGCATTACGCGTTGCGGATGATAGCGAGCTGGAAAGTTACATGGGAGCGGTGGAACAAAAATGTCCGTGAGGAAAATCATCCGTGGAAATGTAGTTTAAAAAAAAATCCGTCGGTGCGTCCAGAGTATACCACACCTTCCTCATATGGCACAGTCCCCCTCTCCTCTCCGCCTCCCGGACAAAACCAAGAAGCGGCAGCTGGCCGTCAGGACCTGCGTCAAAAGTCTGAGGGAAAAGTTCAGTCCGATAGCGGTGCGCTCGTTGCGGTGTGCATTACGAGCCACTGGAGAAGCTGAGTTTGAAGTTTTAATGAAAGTTTTTTCTCCTCCTCCTCGTTGGAAGCAGGTGCTTCCTCGTCGTGTCCCTCGGCGGTAGTAGTATAGCGCTAAACCAGCTGCTAGATTCTAGACTGAATAGAATGGGAGGGGGTGAGATGGGGGCGACAGACAAAACGTTGATGACGTATTTTATTAAACTTGACCGGTACACAGAATTCCTGGACGCTTTAATAAAGTTCGAAACATATAGACTACGTCAGTAGACAAGAGAAAGATCATTTCGAACAGCATCATATGGACAGCTTTATATCCACCAAAGTAGACTACAGCTTGAGAAAGTCATGCGCAGCATCAGAAGCCTCCGCCTAATAACAACGTGTCCTCTCAGAGAGAATTTGTGGAGGCGCTGACCTCGCTCGTCCTTTGAGGGGAATCTGTCTCGATTGTAATAGACCAGCATGTTTCAAGTCTTGTAAGTTATTGCAAGGTAGCGTGAGAGGTTTGCGTGCGCTCCCCCTAACCGTATGCACAACATTTGTCATTTGAAATTCACACCCTCTCGCTCAGTCACGGCTGCGATTCGCGCTCTCTCTTCAGAGCTCTCCGGTTGAGGTCTTTTTCCAAAAACCTGTCAGCTTAGGACTCAGTGTTTAATGGACATACATGTCGAACATGTTCCATCTCTGGAGAACACATTTGGCTCTCACACCACCCTTGAGCAGCCGACATGAAAGGAGATTGTAAAAGCGCTATCAAGAGTAATAAATAAAAGATGTGATTTATGATTTGATTGGGCCTCTTTTTTCCCTCATTAGAACAGGCCCTGGCCTGCGTAAGCTGGTTATTGGCGTTTTTTTTCTCTCTCTCGTGTCTTAATCCTCGTGCTTATTGTGCGTGAAATACAAACAAATCTTCAAGACAGGTTTAATTAGTCAGCTGGCCTAAAGTCATGTCAAGAGGAAGAACAGAAGACTATTATGTCAATACCAAGTTTTAACAATTAGAGGTGTTGTTGTTCATCTCCAGGAAAATCCCTACTTCTCAGGTGTGTTTGTACCTGCTTGGAAGCCGTGCAGTGCAGATGCTTATTATCCCATAGGCCAACGGTTCGCACAGCGGGGGTTCAGAGAGAGAGAAGCGGGTGCTGAGCGGCCTATGAAGCTGTAGGAAAAACCATAGAGACACTGTTGTCATTTGGCAGTGTGAATGTGTGAGTATGAATTTGTGTTTTGTCACTCTAAGAAAGAACATAACTGTAAGAAGTTATAAGCTCTCTCAGGGGGTTGAGCTTCAAGTACAAAGTGCTTAAAGAAGCCTACACTTTTTTCCAAGTAATGCTTTTTGTCATAAAGTTTTCACTTCCTTTTACTTCTTTATTGTGTAGTTTGATGGGAAAAAGCAAGCAATGCCTTATTAGTCTGTTTGTCTGTTTATTTGTATATGTTTGTTTAGCTGATGCATTTATCCAAAACAACTTACAGAACTCCATGTGAACTGAACCTTGCTGTCACTGGTCCTTTGGCATCACAGTAATGTTCCAGCTAAAGTACAACTCTTGCTATGGGGAAAAAAATATCGCATTGTCATATGCAATAACATCTAGCCTACAACATGGTGTGTTCATTCTCTCTGCAGGATCTCCTATAATAGAGGAAAAAGGGTCTGTCTCGTGATTTTAGAACATTTGTTGCACTGTCAAAAAATTTAGCTCAGAAAATAGCATATATTTGACCAGCAAATAGTAGTAAATTCTGTATCCTATTGCTTAGAGGCAATCTCTCTCTTGAGGCAATGCTGGTGATAAAGCTGCAAGTTTGTAATGTTGTCAGTGGAGATGGTGTTTATGAGAAGCTCAGACCCTTCAGGAAGTTGGTAGGTCCATAAGGGTTGATGATGAGGTTAGGTGCCTAGGTGATATGAGGAGACAAACAGAATGCAGAGCTACATCAGGTGTGAAAAGATGAAGTTATTTCATGTGAGGACATTATTCCTCTGAAAGAACACCCATGAACACACTTTCTCTCTCTCTCTCTCTCTCTCTCTCTCTCTCTCTCTCACACACACACACACACACACACTCACACTCATACACATCGCTAACTCTTTCTCTTGCCAACTCTCGGGGGGATTGTTTGAGCTGTGTGCTTTGTGTCAGCTGTAAAATTTAGTAGTGGTAA
Source organism: Sardinella tawilis (assembly GCA_030264315.1). NCBI lineage: Eukaryota > Metazoa > Chordata > Actinopteri > Clupeiformes > Clupeidae > Sardinella > Sardinella tawilis. The sequence goes on along the minus strand of JASCQY010000072.1, from coordinate 6,296,551 downwards.
AATTTGGATTTGGGGTTTTCTCCCCCTTTTCACCGTTTCTCCAACTCCATCTGTTGCTGGTAAGCTATATTTTATTGTTGACATGGTGGATTTACGGCAGTTGAGAAAAAAAAGGAGAGAAAAGAAAAACCTGTGAGTCGAAAATGTTCCCATATGCTATGTAGCTATGGAGATGTAGGAGAAAGATGATAACTACCAACTATTACACTCCAACACTCCCCTTCCCACACACATACACAACACACACACACACACACACACACCACACATACAGTACTGTCTACCCCTGCAAACCTCCTCGCAGCAAGTCTCAAAGTAGAGAAATAAAATCTGAAAATAAGGGTTATGCTTATACCATATGAATTTGAGTGCAATAAGTGTTGAGCCTGTTTATTTGGTTTGGACAAATTTTCATTTGCGCCCTCTCTTGCAAGGTCACCCCGAGGGGACGCAGGTAAACGAAACCACTCCCCGTATCACACTTAACCCGTATCAAATGTTCCCGGACCAGAATCTCATGCAAATGTGACTTATGGTGACTCTTAGTGGATTTCAGTACCAGTGCTTTCTTTCAACAGGGAATGACTAGTCTATTCACTGTAAAAAAGGATTTGCAGTGCTTACTTGAAAAATGTTTGGAAACTCATTGCCTCAAACAAGTTAAGTAACCATAACTAGTCTCTTTCAAGTTATGGTTAAGATATATTGAAAGAGACAAGTAAT
>JASCQY010000072.1:6274250-6285485 GCA_030264315.1 Sardinella tawilis | reverse complement strand
TGTTCTTGTGGCAATCACTGCAGTTGAGTCGACCACTTCTGAATGACAATGCTTAGTGTGTTCACTATGGGACATTTAATTTTAAGTACTCAGTTACTCAGTTGCTGTGTCCAAAGACTTGTATCAATGGCTATTTACAGTAGCAAGGTATTAACAGTGCCTAGAGGTAACAAAGACACACAGTGTGTTTTTGAAGAGCTTCCACCATCAGCCACTTGTGAACTAATTGAGACCGTCTGATGCAACAGGAATAATTTCCTCCCTGTGGAATTGGAAAGCATGTAACACTTATTCACGAGGTAAATATACTCTTTGCATGGTGCCCTTACTGACAGACAAAATAGCAGAGCTCTACCTTACCAAACAGCAAAGCGCCTGGACATGGCGATTGGTTTTGATTGGTTAGAAAAGTTCTATGTGTTGCCCCTCAGGCCCACATAATAGACAGACCTATTTGAGAAACACTGAGAGGTTGGCTAGTAGTAGACAAAAAGGCTTTGTTCATCTCTACTTCTGTCTGGGATTGCTAACTGACAGAAAGGTTATTTTGAAAATCCACCCCACACAGGGAATCCCTTGGAATTTGGTTTCTACTGGCAACGCTTAATCTGTTGTGACAGTTATGATTCCAGATTTGTCTCTTTGCTTGGCCTCTGCTTGACACTTGGGGGTACAACTCCCATGAATTTGTCCGAAATGAAAAGTTGTGAAATATATTGAACGCAAGAGACAAAACTTTGGTTGGAACTGCCTGGAAGGAACTGATTTGTGATCCTTTGGTGGTTTGAATAACACCTACATCTGTTTGGTTTAGGAATAAACCGACCCTCAACATCAGCAAATTAATAATAACAGCAGGTTGTATGCCAACCTATCTAAGTCACAGATGGAGGTGGTTGACACAATGTGCACAATGTCTTTGTCTAACTGATTTGTAGACACAAGTACGTACAGTACATTTCGCCGTTCCTAGTTTCATCTGTTACAGCTGAAGGTTAATGTGCCAACACGGGTGGTTTCTACATTTCTGGGACGAGCTGACAGTTCACGTCAGGGGCTTGGTGTGAAACCACACCACAAGAGCCGTCTGAGAGAGTGAGAGAGAATGAGAGAGTGAGTGAGGAAGTGTGGAAGAGTATGAGGGAGAAAAAGAGCGAGAGAGAGAGAGAGAGAGAGAGACAGACAGAAGTACAATGCACACCACTGCTGCATACTGTTTTCCTCTAACTCCAGTGGGTAACCACAGATTCCCAGCAGGCCTAATGCATTTTCCACTCTGCAGCGGAGGATGAACTTTAGGCAGCCTGATTGGTATGGAAAGAAAAAAATAGAAAGAGCGTAGAGAGATGATGTGAGGGAGGAAGGACGATCAGACGAACGTGGGAAAAAAAATCTATTGTGTTGGAAAAAGAACGGACGAACGAATGAACGCAGGACAGGGGTCAACCTACCTGGGTGGTGGCGAATGAAATCCTCCGCGTCACCCATGGAGGGTCCACTCAGTCACCGGAGAGACAGCAGAGATGTCGGAAACTCTGAGCCCATCCAGACACTCAACCTGCCCTGACGTGCACAAGCCAGGAGTCTGCCATCATTAGTGGAGGCCTCCGCTCAAGCCTGTTCCCTCCGGAGCCTCTACATCCCCTGCCAACACACAGTTTAGATTTGGTGACTTTGAGTGACCTTATAGCAATGTCCTCATGGAAATGATGAATAATCGATTCATAGTATTCAGTATTCAAGTTCTAAGTTCACAGTTATACTTTATACTCACATTTAAACTTCAAACACTGAAAGGTGTTGGCTCTATTTTGTACTCTGTCGCAAGTCTAAATATCACATCCAATTCACAGCCTTTAAGTATCTCATTGTAGAATGGAGCATTTAGGCAGTATTGTTGGTGATGTGGTGATGTGAAGATCTTACTAACATATGCTTCTTTGGTTACTAGGATTCACATCTCAACAACAAAATTGTCTAGAATGGATGGCTGATGAGAACTGACCATGGGCCCATTGACCATATTCTTGGACCATCAGTGTTAATTTATAATGACTTATAAATTGTTGTACAGCATTACTTTAATGCTTTTTTCTCCTTTTTTTTGGGGGGGGGGGGGCTATAACAGAATCCTCACCCTCTCTTATCGTCCAATAGACATCCAGCGCAGCCTCAGCCCAGCTCGCTCACCTTGACCAGCAGGAGTCTGAGGTCAGACCCCTGGGGCCACAAATGGCGCACAATTAATAGTTACTGGGGGTTGCTGAGGACAGATGGGATTGGCCCCGTCCTAAGCCGATCTCAGCGAACAGAGACAGATATTAATAGCCGTGGTAATTCGATAAGGGGTCGCCTCTCCCTCGCCACCCCTGGGGTTTAGGGAGAAGAACAGAGGTGCTGTTTTGTTAATGTTGCCAGAGGGATTTATAGAAGTTTTCCTTTCCTTGTTTGAAGTTAGGGGAGCGGAAGATTAAGGAGGAAAATAGAGGGTGAGAGAGAAAAGTGGCGTCTCTAAACCAGTGCTGCCAAACAAGAGGCTCTTTGGTTTAGCGGCTTAACTTGGACAGAGGAGCGGATTCGAGTTTTCTTGAATGGGGGGTTTTCAGTGTCCAGACTGACGTTCGGCAGCATCAAAGGATCCGTGGGGTTGATAAAATGGGCTTATGCCACAGTGTAAGACTGGTTATTTGAAGGTGTGTGATATCACATCACTTAGGCATCCAGGTGGCTTTTCTGGGTTGGGTTTCCCTTTGAGGTTTAAAGTTGATTTTACTTTTAACTTTAAATATTTCCAAAAACTCCTTGTAGCTGTGAGTTAAAGATGCCTTTGCTCTTCAGAAAGCATGAGCATCATTTAACTTTAAACATTTCCCCACAGTTATTGTGACTAAAATGGATTGGGAATCCTCTGCTGTGATCCTCTAAGTAGAAAATTAAACCACAACTAGTTTTCAAGTTCAGTCAAGGGAGGATCAACCATTACACAACCTTCAAATTAGTTCCAATTTCTGTCAAAAAAAAGCAAACAAAATTAATTTTTCTTACATCGTAGCTAATTGTCCTGCACAGAGCCCAGATTTCCACATAGCTAGGTCACGACACATTGCTAATGTATGAGTCTAAAAGAAGACGGGTGACTCCTGGAATCCAACTTCAAAGAGGATCATGAGAAACCTCACACACCTTCTGAATGGAACAGAACGCCGCTAAATAAACATCTTTTCCAAAGGCTGGAATGGTTAATTGGCCATACCTAATTATGACCGAACGCCTGTAATAATAATAATAATATTGCCATCACTGTTCCGTGTGCCCTTGTCTGGATATTATTTGAATGTAATATTCCAGACTGATGTCTGGGCTGAGCAGATTTTCCATGGGTATGTGTGTGAAGGAGGTGGCAGCTCATCGTTGTTTGTGTATTGTAGTCTGAAGTCGGCTAGCTTTCATGTGGCTCTGCTCGAAAGCTTTGGTTGGTGTCAGCCGTCGGTATGACTCAGTGTTTTGCTGGATGTTTTTTTTTTCTCTCCCCGTCTTCCTTTCTCTTTTTTTCTTTCTTCTCTCTCCTTTGTAATTATTATTACTTCTTTGGTCCTCCAAAGAGGGTCTGGCGTCATTTTTCCACCTGTTACTTGGTGGTGCTACATGACAGGCTTTCCCCCCCCCTTCACATCGTGCCCTTTGAACGAGGGGCAGCAAGCTGCTGTCACCAAAATTACCCCGAAAAAAAAAGAAAACAATGGGCACGCCACGGCCACATCCTGCATCGTTCGCCAGCAGACTGATAGAGCTGGCGCTGAGGTGGCTGCCAACGTCTCTGCCAGGCATTACAGCAGACAGGGTGACATAACGCAGGGCTGTTGTGTCTTTCACGATGCTGACAACTTTCCTCTTTTTAAACTTTGTGTCTGCTCAACCCCCCTCTGCACTTGTCTTTTTAGGGTCCCGAATGGGACAAATTATGTCACTGTGTTGCTTTGTAGAAGCTTTACTATGGAGTTTTTCATACCAGGGTCAACCAGATGAATCAGATGACAGCCTGTTTTTTATTCTGATTTGAGAAATCATCTAAATGACTCAGTCCTAGTATGGTTATTTATCTAATATGTATAAGAGTAGTGAGCTGTGTGAATCTTTGTGTCAGACAGCCTACATCAATCAGAGCGAGGGCAATCACATTGTCTTTGCGCAATGTTTGGAAGCGAAACACCTGACTCTCGCATGTGAGTGCCGAGTTCAGCGGTGTCACTGCAGATAGACAACTCTCTGGTTTACGAGCAGTGAGTTGAGTTGGAATGCTTCTCTTCTGGATGCATTGTCATTGTGTGAGTGTGTGTGTGTCTTTTTTTCTCCCTCCCATGATGACAGTGCGAACGACGCGCACGGGCGAGCACACACAGACACACACAGGGCAGGATGCTCCAAGTTCCCTCCACCCTTCTCAAGTTCAGCTCGCCTGTCAGCGTCTCTCTAAATCACTCGCCGTTGCTTGCTTACAGTCAAACAGCTCATACTTTGGGGCTTCTTGGGTGTTGCAGAAAGGTGCAATAAATTAGTGAGCGTGCCGCCAGCCGCGAGAAGAGGACTCACACCAGACACAATCAGAGTTGCCAGATGCCTGGAGTGTGTGAACCATACGTTTCGTTTTTTTCTCTCTCTCTCCGTCACACACCACGGCAGAGACTTGATGGATGACAAATTTGGGGTGTTTATAATGGCGACATGTTGTACTTTCACTTGGAGTGCGTTGGCCCCGGGATGGCGTGTTTCACGCAAAAGTGAAAATTATTAATGAAGGCCTGTTCCACTGTGGAGCAGCGAGTCTGATGTAACCAGCTCACCCAACCCAACGGTAATCAAAAGGAAAGGCAGAAAAAGGAGACGTCTGAGCGTTAATTAGAACATGACTTTTGATCAAGAACACATAGGACACGTTTATTTATTTACCTGCTCATTTATTTATTATTCACTTATTTATTTATTCATTTATTTATTTCACCGTGTCACAGTGGTAGTGCCACTATTAAAAAAAAGCAAGCCACAACAACTTTGTGTTAAATGTTAAACACTCACTTCTACAAACACACAACACAGGAGCCTCGTACACATGGAGACTCCAGCATGCAGTATGCAGTACATTCAAAATGACTCTAAACCCCAAGAACCACACTTATATTAAAAACAGCCCCATGAAAACAAGGGCTACTGTGGCGAGACACCAAACTATTGTAATATCCGACCGTCCTGTAACACTATATGTGCACCAGACTGGCCAGCTAACCTGGAGAAGACATCAGGCCCAGACCCCCCATGGAGGAGAGGGAAGGGGGGAAGGGTAGGGGAGTGGAGGAGGGGGGGGGGTGGTGAGCTGTCAGACACCCCAGAAGGAGCACCCCGTCTGGGTCACCTTCAGAGCAAGCTACCAGATCCCCCTCGGTACTTTGGCAGTGCTGCCGCCTGCAGTGATCCACAGAGAGGACAGAGGAAGGCCACAAGAGAGGGGAACATTCCTGTGGCTCCTGTGTAACTGAACGCAATTAGACAGGTCCACTGTAAATGTGTTTGTGCAGACCTCTCCAAAAGATTAGGAAACTTTGTCCTTTTTTTTTTTTTTTGAGGGATTAATTAATTGGCATCATCGTATCCGAAAGCCAACATATTCAGAAAGAGCACACACTGGGTGAGTGTGGACTGGGCGCATGGTAATGAAGATGCCGGGCACAAAAGAGAGAGAGAGAGAGAGAGAGAGAGAGAGAGAGAGAGAGAGAGCTTCTTGTCTGGGGAGGTCGTCTGGGGGTCAGCAGTCTCTTTGAAGTGCGCCAATAAAAGAGGTGCGTGTATCTCCAGAGCAGCATGATATCACTTTCATTCAAAACAAACCTGTGCAGAAACAAGCATGCAAGCCTAATAACCATCATTAGTTACCATTCCGTGCCTTCGGCAACGTTTCTGGACATTCTCTCTCTCTCTCTCTCTTTCTCTCTCTCTCTCGCTCTCCCTCTCTCTGTTGTTGCTTTCCTTCCATCTCTCTCTCCTTGCTGGTCAAAGTTTTTTTCATCCACTTTTATTGGGCCTCTCCTTCTGGGTGACCTTGAAGCTACAGTATTATGGTCTAACACCTTCTGAACCGTGTTCATCACCATAGATTTACAGGGGATGTTTCCTGATGTCTTCTGATGCATCATTGCAACCTTTTAAGGACACAAACCCCTCAGTGTAGACCATGTGCGTGAGCGAATCGTCAGAAACCATCTTGTGTACCCCCCCCCCAACCCCCCAACATCCCCAAACACACTCCTGCTACATGTAGTTTTCTGGACAGGAAAAGTGGGTCATCTGTCAAAAGTGTCAAAACATATCTGTTTTTCGATTCACACGTTCGCCTCTCTATATTAACGTTCATCTGTTTGAAAATGCTGGAGAATAGAGAAACGGCTTCTGCAGTAGACGGCGGGGGAAGCCCCTGAGGCGGTGGTGAGTGACTGCGGTTCACGCGAGGCTCCAGCTCCCGGTTGTGCACGGTCTTTTATAAACACATTCCTCCGGACTTTGGGGGTGGGGGTGGGAGTGGGGGTGGGGGTGGGGGGCAGAGGGGTTGGGAACGCAGGGACGTTCGCCACAAGGGAGGACTCAAAAAGCTAAAAGAAATAACAAAAAAAAAATGTGTCTGCTCCGCTGCAGGTCTGGCCAAAGGAATCACCCGATTGTGAAACTTTATCTCCTTGACCCCGTGTCAAGAGGAAATACCTGTGTGTTTTTACATTTGCCTCCATGTCTCTCTCTGCCTTCCTTCCCCCCCCTTCCCCTTCCCTTCCCCTCCTCTCCACGTCTGAACGAGATCCCAGTGCGCTTGCACTCAGGAGACAGAGACATGTGATCAACTTGATGAGCAGTGCTGCTAATGTGGCCTAGCGTAGCTCTCCAGCTCACTCCTGCAGACATCTTGATATGTTTGCAACTCTGGGGCTAGTTACACCCACCTCGGAGACTCTTGCAATAGTGGGCCCTTTGGACACTGAGTGGTGGAAAGTGGACAAAAGTTCAGCAAGTCCATTGTAGCACGCAGACATATTTCAGTGGCCCTGTAACCAAATTGGATTAATGGTATTGGACCTGCTGTCCACAGTTTTGCGGTTTTTAGAAGCGGGCGGCCTCACTCAGTTATGGCTCAACCAGTTTCTATCTGTCTCTCTGTCTGATGCCTGTGTGTTGTGAATGAGAGTGTGTTACTATGATACTATGCTTGTGTTTAATAATGTGCATATACTGTACACACGCTTGTGTGTGTGGATCTGCATGTTTGCATCTGCATGAGTCTTTTGTGTCTGTGCATGAACAACATGTTCACGTGAGATAGTGTATGCATATAAGGACGAATGTGTAATGTACAGTATGTATGTATGTATGTGCACTGTATGTATGTATGTGCAAGATGTGTATGCGTATTTGTAGAGGTGTATGCATATCTATTGCCTGTTTGTGTGCATATGTGAATGTTTGTATGTGTGTAGATACAGTAGGCACATGTATGCATCTGTATCACAATGTGTGTGTGCATGATACACAATGTGTATGTGTGTCTATGGGACTATCTATGAATCAAAGGCTGAGGTTAGCTGCAGAGGCCAAACGATCTATTTCCCAGCCCTCCTCTCCTCTCCTCTCCTCTCCTCTCCTCTCCTCTCCAGCAGCTGGTCCTGTCCTGCAGCAGCTGTTGGAGCCCCTGAGCTCATTGTTCAAAGGTACGGGGGCTTGCGTGCGTCCTCCCTCCATCTCTTTCACTGTTTATGGTTACTCATGTCAAACCGGGCCCACATTAGCTTAAAGTGGCCCATGTTTGATGATGTCCAGGAACGATACGAGTATCAGCTTTCATTTAAAAAAAAAAGAGGGGAAAAAATCTCTATTAGCCGATGGTGTGAATTTAATGTTTGTCTTTTTCAGACGAAAGGCCTGAATTGGAGGTTATCTATAGTGCTTTAATTGAAACCACCTTTGCTGTTCTTTTTTTTCTCTTCTTTTCTTCTCTTTAGGGTGATTTCATGACTTTTGTCTGTTGTAGTCACTGAAACCAGATGTCTCCGAGATTCTTTTAGGGATTCTGCTTTAACTCATCCTTCAGTAGACAGCAGAGCTGACAATGTTTTGTTTGCCTGCGAGCATATCCCTTTATTGAATTTATTGAGTGTTTCTCCCTCTTAAGAGCGAACACCTGCCGCATCAGATCTTGGGCTGGAATTGAAAAATCTGCATATTAGTCGACTGCTATTTCACAATAGCACAGTAAAATCAAAGCAAATAAAAGGGAATTTAAAGAGAAGGAACAGCCCCACAGACATCATCTCCATTGTGTTCCCGGTGTTTAAACTAAAATCTTGGCCAGTCTCCATGTACTGCTCATTTGCTAAAACTATTTAGATTATGTAAAGCATGTGACTCCACTTGAGTGAAAGGCACACATGTTCAACATAAAACGGTGATGTAAAAAGAGGATTGTCCAGCAATGCTTCATAAAAAAGCCCAACTGTGACATTATATTACTCCTTGTGTCTTATAAACACACAGGCGTGTCGGCAGTCTTGTTTGCTTCTCAGATGTCTCATTTTCTCCAGATCGAGCTCGCCTTTTGTTTTGCGAACCACAGGAAAAGCAGAGCTTTGAATTTGCTAAAGTACTTGCAAAACAATGAACCACTGAAACCTACTGAGCCACAGAATATTTTGTAGTCCAAGGATGGAACCAGATCCACTAGATTCTCTAAAATCATAGATGAACTTGATTAGCTGCTCAATCATGTGTTTCAATATTTTTTGCTAATACTATATTAAAATTCAACAAAGAATATTCTGCTATAAAAGAGCACTGTTAATATAAAGCCATGTAATGAAACTCTTTCGTCATCTATTGTACCAGACAGCCTCTAGACAGCTATCTGGACACCTTGAGACAAACATCTTCACTTTAGTAGAAACAAAGGTGGACAAAATTTATCATGGCTGAAGTACAAGTCTAGTTTTTCAGTGGTGATGAACTCTTAGATCAGGAAGCCAATGAGAGACCGATGAGAGTGTCTGTAATTCTGTCTGCGTTAGAGGACTGCATGCCAAATAAGCCTTCAGCTGCTACCAAACACCAGATCGAGATTAATGGCCAAATCTCATGTTTGTTTATGAACTATTTCAGGCTTTGTGTTTAATTCCTGCCTTCCAAATTGTGATTTATACTAAACTTTGAGATTTATGCAAAGTGAGGGACGAGTGAATTCTGAGAAATGTCTGCTTGGTTTCAGGGAGGCCCCAAGATTGATCAAATTATAATTCCTGCACTGCTGTGACTGTTATACTGTGAATGAAATTAGACATTAGGGTCTTTACTAATGCCTGGAACTGAAGAGATGCCAAGAGGTCACTGGAGAAGATTACACCCTTCGATCACTTTTTCCCTGACCTAATCCAGCTCATCGTTTATGGCGCTGGGTTATAGTACTGGGTTATCTCGAAGCCCATACAGACCAGCTGTGTAATTATTGTTCGCATCACAAAGGCGCAGAGATTCCACGACATCTCCACCCCGAGACCACTCCCTGCACCATATAAAGTTCTTCTACACATGTCGTGGGTTTAATGACACAATCAAATCCGATTGTGGATAATGGTCAGCTGGGGACCTCTGGCAAGTGCAATAGCTGTTTGAAACACCTGTTAACGCTCGTCATTTTTTCCTGACAAATTATCCAGGGGTACCATCAGGAGTTAATTTCAATGGCATCCGATGGCAAAGGCGAGAGCGAGAGTGAAAAAAAAAAAGGACAAAAAATGTCACTCTTTAACATACAGTAGATTCGACTTGGAAAGAATGCATGTGTTTGTTTTCATGAGCTCAGGAAAAGCTCTTGTCTTTTAGTTTTCGCAAGATCAAAGGCTTTTATTGAATGCCAGGGCCAAGGAGTCTCAGAGATGACTGACTTTCGCCTCCCTACTTTAATGCACTGCTCTGTCTGATAATTGGGAAAAATATGGACTGTTATTGTTACGTTGCCATGGGAATCTGCCCTTATTTATGTAAAATATGTCTGACTTGAAAGTTGACTTTTTGTGCAGTTTTAGGATGAAAAAAAAGTGTTCTGAGTGTTTGAAATTCTATACACATCCAAGAGCTTTAAATCACACTGGGGACTTTCACCAGACTGAACAAATCAAACAGAGATGCTCAACTCTCTGCTTGCTTCTTGTGTTTTCATAAATGCAATTACAGTGCAAATTTCTCAAATATTTCTCCCCCTCTTTCTTTCTCTCTTTCTCTGTTCCTGGTTCTATGCCCACTCCCTTGTTAGGTCTTGACTGGTCATATTTGCTGAATAGAAATCATGCACGCGATGACAAGTTCAGTTCATTTCTCAATTTGATTGTGTATCAGCTTTTTATCCAGGAGAGGTTTTAAGCCCTCACACAGAGACAGGAGCTTTAGAGCTGTGAAGAATGTAGTCTAAACTTCCAGCGATACAAAAACTCAGTCAGGGGATATTAGTGGTGAGGGACCCACTCAGCTTGCTGAACAGGGGAGCGTGTCTATGTTCCCCGGGTCCTATGTTTCCCCAAAGTCCTTTTCAGGCAAGTTCCTGCACTCGGCGGCCATATTGGTTATGCCTTTTGGGCAGCTATTTGCTTAATAGATGCCCAAGCCCTATCTAAATAAATGGGGAGATATTATATCTCCAGATAGGAAGGTAGTACTCACTTAAAATTGTATTAGCCTATGTGAATCCCTGTTTAAATCTGAGTTGAACAATGCAAATATCATCACAGGGATTGCCAAAATAATGCTTTAAAAGACATTATTCCAAATGTGAATGTGCTCAATCATTAACTGCTAATCAACTAGATTACATTTACACTTATGCATTTAGCAGATGCTTTTAGGGTTAGGCCAGGTAAGTGCCGTGCTCAAGGGCACAGGGGTTCGAACCCACAATTTCCAGGCTACTAACATACTAGCCAGGTTTCTTAACCGCTGTACTACCACTGACTGGCCCATTAAAATGTTGATCAGCAATACACAAAAAAACATGTTAAAGGAGAAGTTTGGTGTGAATCAATCCATAGCTCTGTTGTTCAAGGTCACTGAATGCTGTTCATAGTAAAAAGAACGAAAAAAAATTCACAGACCGAATAATGAACCGGGCAACTAACACTAAGTGAATGGGGCATAGTGTCTTACTTTCAGTTTCATTTTGCT
>JASCQY010000072.1:6152265-6154804 GCA_030264315.1 Sardinella tawilis | reverse complement strand
CATACACACACACACACACACACACACACACACACACACACACACACACACACACACACACACACACACACACACTACCCCCCATCATCCCCATGGCTATGTACGGATACTGTCAGGGCTGGCAACTGAAGTGTGCCAATAACCGGAGAAGCTCTGCAGAGCCTTACAGATGGCGTCTGTGCTCGTCGCCTTATGGGACAGGTAGCCAGGCTGTGGTGTCCTTCCCTCTCCTTCCCTCTCATGGTGGCAAATTTATGCTCTAAATCAGAACAACAGAACTGGAGAAAGAGAAAGAGAGAGGGAGGGAGGGAGGTGAAAGAGAGAGGGTGTGGAGACAGAGAGGATGAAGAGAAGAGAAAGGGAGGGACAGAGAAAGGGGGGGGGGTAGTTGTGTAGTCTATAATTTTCTAAGCCCTCCCTTCCAGGCTTCCAGGTGGGCATGAACATGTGTGTCTGTGTGTGTGTGTGTGTGTGTGTGTGTGTATGTATGTATGTCTATGTCTGTCATATAGTAATATGTGTGTGCTTCTCTGTATGTTTTTGTACAGAAACACGACACACACACACACACACACACACACACACACACACACACACATGTGTGTGTGTTAAGACGTTTTCTTTTGTGTTTTTGTGTCCTATAGGCTATATGTTTTTGCATTTGTTTATATGTATGTGTGTTTGTATGCTAAGGGAGTCAGTTCGATGGATGAATGGCTTTGTCAAGCATCTTGCAGCTGTTGGACATTGATGTGGCTAAGGCCACAGGGTAGCAGCATGTCACAATGGCAAGGCCATTGTTGTCCTCTTGGTCATACACACACATGCACACACACACACATACTAACTCACTCACACACACACAAACAAACACACAAACACACAAGCTCTATGTAGCAGATTTTGACTGCCAGCAATGTTGACCCTGATCTCTATGGCTGTGTGTGTGTGTGTGTGTGTGTGTTTAATGTGTAATGTGTGAAGCCACATACAAGACCCTGTTCAATGAGAACTAAAGGAATCCTGCTGAAGGGAACTAGCCATTGAATGACTTGCCGACATCACAGGAGACCTACAACGCTCGCTGATGAAGTCTCATACTAAATCAATACATCCTCCAAAAGACCAGCTGTCGCTCAGCGTGCTCCTAAAAGATGTCTAGGTCTGCTAGGACCTCTCATTTCCACTCGCTGTTATGAAGCCAGAAAAATAGCAGCAGAGAGAAGCTGAATGAGAGAGTACTGGTTGATATGCTTAGGACTTTGTAGTAGCTTCAAGGCATGGTGGCAGTGTTCATTTTGCTGTGGAAAAAAAAGAGAGGACAGTGCCATTTACTGGAATGCCTTTTATACTGTTTTTGGAACAGTTTGAAGCTCTGGCTTGTAGCGTTTTCAAAGGAAATAGTCTGTGAAAAGTGAAAAGAAGACACCATGAAAGAGAAATCCGTCCACGTACAGTATTCTTTGTCTAGACCAGTGAAATAAAATGATTACTGTGAAATCACATCCTTATTAAGATCATTATGGATCATGTCGTCATGCCATTCGCCATAAACTGATGTGACTGGCATATATTGGCTCACTCACCCGTAGGAATGATATATACTGAGATACAGTATATGGCTACAAATAGATATTTTATTCAGTATTTTATTCCATGTGTCCTCTGCGCTTTTTTTGGACAACTTTGCCATTACAAAGGTTCTACTTGTCATGCTAGTAAAGCTTTTTTGAATTTGAATTCGGAAATTAGAAGCAGAGGTCAAGCTTTTCAACCATACATTTCAAAAAAGGCTTTTTTAATGCCAGCTTGGACATCTGTCTTGCAGTGGAAGCTAAAGTTGTTGTGTTTGGTGAGCTTTGGAAGAGTCTACCTGGCGCTGCAGTTGTGACGCAGTGTGCCAACGTGTGGCTCTCAGCCAGCTCAGCCTCTCAGCTCTGCCTCTGCCACCGCCACCTCTGCCTTCATAAAGCACACGGGATGGAAATGTAAATGTCATCCTCAGCTCACCTCACCCACCCCACCCCTTTCTCTTGTTCTCTCTCTCTCTCTCTCTCTCTCTCTCTCTCTCTCTCTCTCCCTTGCTCCTTCCATCCATGTTTGGTTCTTCTTCTTTCTTTTCTCATTTTCACTTTATCCATGTTTTTCTCATCTTTCTGTCTCTTCTATCCCTCCTTAGTTATCTCTCCATCTTTCTCCTTCTTGTCCTCTCTCTCTCTCTCTCTCTCTCTCTCTCTCTCTCTCTCTCTCATTCTCTGCTGGCTCTGTCTCGGAGGAAGCATCACTGGTGGCCTTGTCAGTGCAGTGTTGTTTGAGCAGCTCCTCCTCCACTCTGCCTTTGTTTTGGATGGATGCTGCTGAGGGACACACACACACACACACACACACACACACGAACAGACACACACCATAAATAAACACACAGCTCCCAGATGGCTAGACGCATAGAATCAAAATCGACTGCGCAAATGTAAGGACAGGCTGGCAACACACTCCCAAATCAAAATAAAGCAATCCTCACGTGTATTATGTGGGTTTG